>PVJO010000315.1:37314-262156 GCA_004026905.1 Hystrix cristata
AATATGGAGATTCCTCAAAAAACTACAACTGGAGGTTCCATTTGACCCAGCTATTCCCCTACTGGGGATCTTCCCAGAAGAATTAAAATCGTCATACCACAAGGACGTATGCACCACCATGTTCATAGCAACACAATTTGTAATAGCTAAGTCTTGGAAACAACCTAAATGCCCAACAACCAACGAATGGCTGAAGAAGGTGTGGTTTTTCTACACAATGGAGTACTATACTGCCATAAAAAAGGACAAACTAGAATCATTCATATATAAATGGATGTTCCTTTAGAACATACTCTTAAGTGAAATAAATCAGACACTCATGAGCACACATCGAATTGTTTCTCTGATATGAGAAATCATAACTGAAAATAAAGACAAAGAGGTGTAATAGATATTATATAAAAGGAGGATGGTGTGCAGAGGAGAGAAGTACTAGAAAGAAAGAAGGGGGAAAGCAGAAAGGCAGCAGGGGAAAGAGAGGGGAATGGGAAAATATGGAAAATGATGAATAAACCTGCTGTAAATAGGGAGAGAGGGAGCAGAGGGGAGGGATGGGGGAGGGGGGGAGAACCAAGATGCATTGTGTATAGGTACAGAATAAATGTAATGAATGTGACCAATGTATGTAGAATGTACCAATACATGTTCTTGGTTTAAAATAAATTTAAAAAAAATAAAACAAAATAAAAAGAAAAAGAACTCTGTGCTGTCTCTTTTGCTCATCTTTATGTCCTGATATATAGTATCTAATATATGGTAGGTCTCCAATAAGTAGCTTTTAAAATTTTATTGACTAATAGCTACCAAAGATGTTAGTACTTTTCATATTTAGGTATTCCTAAGGCATTTTTGTTAGCTTCTAGTTTTAAATTTCTGCTCTTAATCAATTTAGTAGATGCATCAGCCTTCATAATAAGTGTTATGGAGGGCTCAGTTAGATACTTTGAGTTGCATTAGATTAGATTTCTGAGCAGAGGGCCATTTTTATTTAGCTTAGATTCCAGTGAAATGTATTCAATGGCTCCAGGTATCTTTCCTTCATCTAACTGGAACTGCACCCAAATGAAGGGGGAAATTATCCACAAGCACATCTAACCTTTATTGGATTCTTCTGATCTTGTTATTCGTGTCCTCTGGCAGCTGGCTTCAAGACAAGCCAGGAAGCACTACTTTCCAAATTGCATTTTTAAAATGTGAATACTGTGCCCGTTACTTTATGTTTTATGCATTGTTTGCAAATAGGAAACACGGTCACCTCATATTTTATGGATTTGCTTTGGAAGATGATTTCAAAGAAGGTTCAATATTAGGAATATAGAGTTTAACTCTAATACTGTTGAGTGCTTGTTTTTCCTCTTGACATCTATTTTCTTAATGAAGATGATAATATAAACTTATACTTTGCACTTTGGCCTCATAACTATAATGTGGTGAGGACAAACATTGAATTATATGTACTTGATAAATACATACATAGCCAATAAAGTGTAAAAGGCACTGTACAGGCATTGAATCCAAGTGGTGTTTTTTTTTTTTCAAAATACATCAAGAAAAAGTAGAATTGAATAACATGTCAAAGGAATTCTGGAAAAATATAATGGATTTTCATATAACTGTAGACTTCAGCATGAAAAATCACCAAAAATTCTATCAATAGTATCATTAAGTTAAAAGGGGCTCTTTGACTACGGTTACACCTCATTTTGGAGCACAGGGTCCTTTATTCTGCTTTGCTAGTGAAGTTTTTGTACATCTTTTCAGTAGAAGATTTGCCTTTCTAGGGCATTTTCCGTCCATCGCCTGAACTCTGAGTGCACTCTGAACTCTGAATGCACCATTCTTTGATCACCACGTTTATGTGGTCACCACTGCACCTGTCAATAACATGTCCCCCATTTATTTTTCTGTGCACATTTATTGTTCTTAGACATTTTAATTGCTCACTTACTTTTTTATCTGTACCTTCATGAGAATATAAGATTATGAAAACACAGGTTTATCAATATTTACATCTTTGTGTCTCCAGCTTCTAGAATGACACCCGGTCCACATAAAACATCCAGTAAAATATATGAAATTCTTATCACTCTACGAAAAGATAAACTCAATTAAATGGGGCAAAGTTTGCAAATAGACACTTTTTCATAAGAAAGTATGCAAATGACTGATAGGAACCTACAAGTATGCTTAACATCACTCATCATTACGAAAGCACAAATCTCTAGAATGACTGTAATCAAAACAACATATCCTAAGAGATGTTAGAGACAGTATGGAGAAATGGGAACCCTTATACATTACTGGCTGAAATGTAAAATGGAACAGACATTTTGGGAAAATGTTTCCCAGGGCCTCATAACGTTAAAGAGGAAATCACCATACGACCCGGCATTTCTGCCTCTAGGTATCTACTCTAGAAAACTGAAGATATATATACACAAAGAGCAGTATGTGAACATTCATATCAACTGCCTTAATAATAATTAAAAAAATTATACTAAAAATTAAAAGTTTATAATTCCAAGTGAAAAAAGACAGACATGAAAAGCCATGAGTTGCATGTTTCTGTTTATATGGAATTTCTAGAATAAAAATACTTACAGATACAAAAATAAATTAATGGTTGCCATTGGCTGGGGACTGGAGGAGGGGGAATGCATGCCGAAGAGTATGGAATTCCTTTGTGAGTAATGAAAATGTTCTGGAACTAGCCAGAGATGAGAGTTGTACAATCTTGAGAAAATATTTAAAAACACCGAATGGTAAATTTTAAAATGATGAATATTATGCTATATGAATTATTTCTCAATAATGAAAAATACATGGAATAAAGTCAGTGATTAAAACCTGTCATTAGTCTGATGTTTATACACCAGACATTATGCCCAAGACTCCACATGCATTTTGAATTTTAATCTATACACCTACAAGGAAAATCTGATGATTATCTTAATTTCACAGATGATGATAATGTTGGAACAATTAAAGAACTTGTCTAAGGCCACAGAACTAAGCAGTAGTGGAAGTGAGAATACTGAGCACTGAGGCAGGGAGTCTGGTACCTGAGTTAGGGTGGCTGGGTGTGTTGGGATAGTCTACAGCCAAAATGATGTTTTTGTTGTTATAAAACACAGTCAGGTATGTACTTGTATCTCGACTTATGATTTCTTGAGTTATTCTTTGAACTCTTTGAGGCTCGTGAGGGTAGTAAATATTTATGGCTGATTGAGAACTAACTACAAACAGCCAAGCGTAGCCCTGCAAATCGTACAATATTTTGGGAAGCAAGTGGAAATCAATTTTAAAAGTCTCAAGGATTTCCATAAAAAGTAGTTTCTTTGTACCATAAGGGCTGCAACCAAATGATTGCAAATGATTGCAGGAACTGTGTACCTTAGGCTAAGAAACAGTCTCAGCTTTCCTTTATGTCTTCAGTTTCTGAAAAGGAGCCAGGGTCCAAGGTCCTCTCTGCAGCTCACTCGTAGCTTTGTCCTGCTCCTTAGAGTACAGGGATATTTCCGCATGGCTTGGTTCCTTTTGCTCTAAGTTGTAAGGAATAGAGAAAGTACCTACAGGAGCTCGGAGTCGCAAGGCTGTTCCTTGGTTGCTGTGAAGTCAACAGAAGTTGGTGCTCTGAGATGCAGCAGACAGAGTAATATTGGAAAGGCCAGGCTAGACTGTTCCTCATCTTCCAAAGTTGATGCTATCTAGGTTTCTGTGTTTCAATGCGTATGAAAGAGACACTAATGAAATGTAGAGATTGGAAGTTATGGGCAAATTTGCCTAAGGCATTCTGAGCTTTGGAAGGAGAGCATCAAAAGTCCATCATGTTCTCCCTTCGACTTCAAAGCTGTCAGACAGTGATTGGGCAGATAAAGTGGGACATGACAGAATCCCCAGTGCCAACAAAAGCAAACGAAGAACAAAAGTGTCAGAAGGATTCTGAAAGATGAGCAGGGCCACTGTGTGTGAAAGACTAGGTACTGTGCACATAGCTGATGCTCCTTCTCCTATCCCTCCAATCCCCCCTAGTCTCACTCAGTGTGCTCACTCCTCAGCCTCTGTGTGCCTGAGCCTTAAGTTTGACATCCATCACCTTCGCTGAAGGATGACCCTTGGACTGCTGGCTTCTCTGCCCATATCAGTAGCAGAGACCTGGAAGCACCTGGGTGCATACGTCCCCTGGACCGTTCCTTGGGCAATGAGTATGAAAGTCCAGTTCGCCTTCCTTGAATCATGGTGAACTCCAAGGCGCCAAAGCTCCTTATAGGATCAGCCCCGATGGGGCTATGCCTGAAACCACACCTCATAGAGCTTCTCCGTCCATGTCCTCCTTCCTTGTCATCTGTTCCTAGATGCACTTTCATCATAAACTGCTACTGCACAACTCATGGCCTCAGGATCTGCTTGTGAGAACCAAAATACAGGTGCTAATCACAAATGCTGCTTTGGCTTCATGGGACGGCAGTGAGAGGGAGGCTTTCCATCCCTATTTATGGAACTTTGCTACAGCCTGAGGAAGAGATGATTTGATTGGATCTAAGTGAATTTAATATTTTGAACCCAGGACAATTTTGCCAGGTACAGCTTGAGCTGAAACAATCACCATTTGGGCTAGAAAAAGACTGAAAACTCTGACTTCAGCAGAGGTTTGTGCTAATATTTCGAGGACAAAGAGAGAGCTCACATTGCTCTAGAAACAACAGGGCATCACACTACACTCAGCAGCCACAGAGATAGGAAAATTTTTCTTGAATAGGTTCTTGACTACGTTTCATATGCAACCTCCTGGCCTCTCAGTAGCAGGAACAGCATCATTGAGCCTACTAGTGTAGATGACCCAGCCTCACATAATGTTAACACTGCCCTCCACCTTCAAGAGTAGATGCATAAGGACACTCCCGAAGGACTCACGGACTTCCAAGCAACTGGACACAGCTATGGTGCGGACATGGTTTGAGTGCGTCCCAACAAGATTCAAATACTTGAACTTTGAGCTCTAGTAGACCAAGTTGAGAGGCAGTAGAACCGTGAGAAGGCACTTAGTGGAAAGTAACTGGGTCACTGGGGACACTGCTTTCCTAAGAGACTAAAGGAGTCTTTCAAGGACAATCCTGTGTGCCTAACTTCACTCCGGTCCCTAGAACAGAATCTGAAATTTACTCACATTCAATAGCAGGCACCTCGAGGATTTCCCTCCATTTTGACAACCCATTTTTATCAGTGCTGTTTTCAATATCACAAGGCAAATGAGAGAGGATGAGTTGAGATGGGGTTTTGAGATGAGACAGACTGCTTGGTAAAAGTAGCTTTGTAGCTTTTGCAATAGGTACCTCCTTACCCATTCAGCTGAAAAACACTTTTATTGAGTCTAAGAAAAAGGCTTATACTTCCCGAGTGCCACAACTTCTCTTTGGGGACTACAGATAAATATTCCCCGACTTATAATGAGATTATGTCCTGATAAATCTATCATGACTTGGAAACACTGTAAATTGGAAAGGCCTTTAATATACCTAAACTTCCAAACACTGTAATTTAGCCTTGCGTAGCTCAAGTATTCTCAGAATATTTCTTTTAGCCTACACTTGGGCAAAATTCATGCAACATGCTAAGGTTTGGACCTAACACGTCCCCCCAGAGCCACGTGAGTTTAGAGGTGGGTGCTTGGAAGGTGACTGGATCACACGGCGATGTAGCTGACTTGCTGTTAGGAGCTGGGGCCTGGTTGGCAGTGGCCACTGAGGGCATGACCTGGAATGTCAGGTAGCTCCCTCCCTGGATTTTCCTTCCCTTTCTGCTTCTTGACTGCCGTATCCTGAGCAGCTGCTCTTTGCCTAGGTCCTTCCGCCACGCCATTTCTGTCTCGGAGTCTGCAGCCATGGACTGGAAATGCGAGCCCAAATAAAACTCTCCTGCTTTAAACTGTGGGTATCAAGTATTTTGTTGTAGCAATGCAACAAAAGGAAAGTGATTAAGACATGAATTGAAAATATTGAAAATAACAAATACATTTAATACGCCTAAACTCCGAAAATCCTAACTTACCCTTGCCTACCTTTAGCATTCTCAGACACTTACATTTGCCTACAATTGGGCAAAATCATGAAATACAAAGCCTATTTTCTAATAAAGTGTTTACTATCTCATGCCATTTATAGAATATGCTACTCTGAAGAATATCATGTATTTCCTCTCAAAATTACATACCAGACTGGAGCTATAGTTCGTCTAGGAAAAGATCAGAATTCCAAATATCAAGAACAGTTGCTACTGAAAGCATATTGATTTTATACTGTCACATTTTTTGAAAATCATAGTTTAACTGCTCATGGTTAGGGGCCGCCTTGTAGTTACAGACTAGAAGGGCCGTCACAATGTGGAGATTCATTCCTGACTCTTGTCCTTCCGGTACTAGCTCCTCTTGTAAAGCTCCCTTACACTGTTTCCACCACCTTTTGTGGTTTTTCTTGATGATGATTACAGGTCTGATGACAGTGATTTGCCTGCAGCTAGCGAGGCTCACACAGAAACAGAAAATCCATGCAGATTAATCTCCAGAAAATGTCTGCCTTTCTTCTTTCCTCTCCCTGGCTCCTTCCTGCAATATCGATCCTGCCTTTATCCCGTTCACAAAGCCCTGCAATAACCTGGCTCCCTTTACTCCTGGCCCTGGCTTTGTGGAGGGATTTATGATGAACTCGGCTTTAGAGGCTTTAAACAGTCCATAATCCTGGCCAGACTCGAGACCAGCCTGTCCAGAAAGCTTGCTAAATGAAGCATGACAAACACACTCTCATTTAGTGTGACTGGTGACAGCTGGGATGATGATGTATCTATCCCAACAGCAGAAGCAGGATGTTTACTTTGTAATATCCTTCATCCTCTTTCTCCTCTTAGTCTCCCAGTGCAACATCTCGGAGGCAATTATGCCATCAGCTGAACTCCGGTCCTCCCGTTCCTAGGGTCATCTGTGTAAAAGCATCTTCAGGCGTGGGCATGACTGCCACGAAGGCGAACTGGTGTCATTTGTGTCCCTGCCTGGGAAGGAGGCAGCATAACTGAGGCAGGCCCCGGGAGAGCCCATTATCCCAGCCTGAAATGACACTCAAAACTGAGCATCCTGAGCCTTCCACGTTCAGCATGAAAGAGACAAAAAATAGCATCTTCAGAGTTATCATTTTTAAATTGGCCTAATGAGATTATGCACGCCCCCTTCCCCTTTGGGTAGGCTTGTTAATGATGCCTACTTACACGTGCCCTTGAAAATTGAAAAGACCTGCTGTCGAAATAGAGGGGAAAACCTCCAAATGGGAAATCAGGACACACCAGGCCCTCTTTGCCCAGCAGTATGTATTGGTGTCTCTTTGTTGTGCGAGTTTGCATTTCCCTGATGACTAATGGTAGTGAGCACCTTTTCATGTCCTTTTTGTTCATTTGCATATCTTCTTTAGTGAAGCTTCGATTCAAATGTTTGCCCATTTTTATTAGACTGTGTGTCTTCTTACTGATTTGTAAGAGTTTTCATATTCTTGTTACAAGTCCTTTGTCAGATATATATATGTGTGTGTGTGTGTTGCAAATAATTTCCCTCTGACCTGCCTTTTTATTTTCTTAATAGTATCTTTTAAGAAGGTATTTTTAAAATACAGTCCAATTTACTTGATTTTTCTTGTGTAGTTCATCCTTTTTATGTTGTAAGTAATTAAGTAGTCTTTGCTTGCCCAAAGGTCACAAAGGTTTTTTCCTGTTTTATTCTAGATAGTTTATAATTTTGTATTTAAAAGTTATGCTAATGATCTATTGTGAGTTTTTTTTGTATATAGCAACAAGTATGGTCAATGTTTATTATTTTTTCCAATTTCATGTGAATATCCAATTGATTTAGCATCATTTGTTACAAAGATTTTCCTTTCACCATTCAATTGCCATGATAATTTTGTCATAAAACAATCGACTGTGTAAGTGTGCTCTCTATTCTGTTTCATTGATCCAGATGTCTATGTTTTCACTAATACTAATTTGTCATCTGACTGAAATTTTGAATGTAGCCACACTGGGTTTTGAAACTTACTTTGAGTGGTCACTTCCCCAACTATCTTATCTATATTGTTTCTAACATTCACACACTCTTCTCTTTTAGAGCCTACACCAGCAAATGATTTTGTTAGGATGTATGATCTGCTCATCTCAAATTTTAAAATTTACCTATCCATTCTCCAAAAGCCCTGCTACACACAAGGGCTGAACTTAACTGTGATAATGCTTGATTATGCATTCCTGTCAGTTTATTTCTTATATATTGATATGTACATACTTGTATATATTATCCTATATATATATATATATATATATATATATATATATATATATATACACACACACACACAGATACATGGGCACACTTTTAAAGGCAATGTCTTAATGCAAATATTTAGCTTTCATGATGGTAACTTGAATCACCATTATAAATTTTCTAGAATCAGGGCCACATTTTGAGATTAGGTGTGCCATTTTGACACCCCTTACATTGGTACTCCTCAAATGAATATATGTGTACCAATAATGATTTAAGAAAGACTTTTAGATCATATTTATGTGTTCTATTTAAATATGAGTAATTACACAGATTTTTACTATACATTAAGTGTGCAACAACCTAAACATAAATTTTATGGATGTTGTTGCTTATCAAATATATAATTTTAAAAACACACCAATTTAAAGAAAAATATTGATTAGATGAATTTATAACAATGACGTATACACCAAAGTGAATGAATGTAATTTTCAAATGGCTGAAGTTTGGGTGATACAAACAGTCCTTACCACAAGGGAGGCAAGTACCTGTCATGAGTATCAAGGAAGAGTAAGATTGACTTTAAGGTCCATCCTACCGGAAGTTGTTGAGATGCTGCTCGTGCTGCTCCTGCATTCCCTTCATCTGACTGGTTGTCACATTTGCCAGCTGCTGAGTGCTTAGGCTGTGAACAGCTCGCTGCTGTCCTTTCTCAATGTTTACATCACTGAGCCCATAAAAGTGAAATTTATTCACAACACTACTCAGGAACAGAAAAACAGACCGTATTCAAGGTGTAGGGGCCACCACAATGGGGTTCACAGTGTGGAAAAGAAATGGGACTCAACTCTGAATACGACAAGGAGAGACAGAAATGTAAAGCCAACGGAGTAAGTTGAAGTCATGGATGGAACATGACTCAGGGGAAAACTAGGGCTAAGGCAGGATTCTGGCACTATTCGTGTTGAGAGATGAGATAGCGCTTGGCAGATGGTGGAAGATGAGGAGCTGATCTGATATTGAGGGTGATCTTACATCAAGGATGGGGGAATTCTAAATCAACTGGCTTGGCAAGATTCTTGCTAACACTGGACAGTGCACAGACAAGTACATAGTGCCCGGATCAGGACCTACTTGAAGAGAAAGTTCAGAAGATCCTGGCTAGTTTGTGATTGAAGGAGAATTTTGTGACCCTGCCCTCTGGCAGGCCTCGGGGATTTACTGACATCAGAGTTCAACATATAATTCTTCTTGCTCCCAGTTAACCAGTCTGAGAGAAGGTGGCTGCCCCGCTGTGTGCCTGACTGTTTCACTCTGCCCTTGCCTATTTCCCTCATTCTCTTACCAGTTTCCCCTGAGGAGACTTTTTAGGAAACCACATGCAAAGAAATCCCTGCTTCAAACCCTATTTCTAGAGAATCTGTTCTAATGACAGGGTTACACAATTGCTCCTGGAACACGGAACTGACTACACACATTTCTAAATCCTGGAAATAACCTGACCCGCTTCATTTCTTTCTTTCTCTATCTGGTCATATATAAGAGTCAGTGGAGCCTTTAAGGAGCCAGCGTCCACAATATTGAGTGCCATACTTAAGCTTTATTTCTTCTCTTTCACCTTGTCTTTTCTTTCCCTGCTCTCATAGGATAAATACTCCTGGTCTTTTATCATTTAAGCCATCCTGATTACATTTTCCGCTTTCTTTGTGGTCTTATATGCATCTAACTACTTTGCCATTCATGGAAATGCTTCCTGGATCATTAAACTACATGGAAAGAAGGCTTCCCTATGCAGCGTGCTTTGTAAGGTACAGGAAAAGCTCCATTAAATACCCTCTTATCTTTGTAAGCTTCAGGCAGAAAGAGTTCTTCCTTCTCATTATAGCAATTATTTTCTTCCTGCCCTTAAATATATCTAGAGAGTTCAAATCATGAGAGCAATTTAGCTATCAAAACTGCCACAATATGAAAATAATTTAAATTCAAACCAAATCGACTAAAAATGATGGATAAAACAGCATAGAAAAGTCTGTTTCATACTCCAATCCAGGCAATCCTTATTTCCTTAAAAAACACTTCTCTTCTACATCATTAAATTTTTATTCCCATCTTTGCTGGGTGGTTTGACCTAAGGGAATCTTTCATTGCCTCACCTTACACTTCTAAAATTTTCAAAAATTGCATTGAGGTGTAATGTGCATGCAGGAGGATGCACAAATCTTTGATAAAACCATACTCATACCTACCTTGTGCAATCATCATACAGATGGAGATGTAGGATACTGACAGCAGCCTGAAATATTTCTGCATGTTCTCTCCCACTCAACAGCCCCACGAAATACTCATCCAGTTTCATTTATTTCCTGTGATTTATGTGAGTGGAATAACACAATAGGTACGCTTTTATACCCAGCTTGCTTTTCTGAATATGTGCCTGTGAATGCTATTCATGCTCCCACATGGACTTGCTGTCAGCTCTTTTCCATTGTTGTTTAATATTCCATCAGTGGCTATATCATTATATGATGATCTGTCGTACTGTGCCCCATAAGCACATGAAAAGATGGTCAACAATATCCACCAGGGAAAAGCAATCAAAACCACAATTTGACTCAACCTGGCACACACCAGGATGGCCAGAATAAAAAGGCAGAAAATAACCAGTGCTGGCCAGGATACAGTGAAATCAGAACCTTCATACATAGTTGATAAGAATGTGAAATGGCCCAGCAGTATTGGAAAGCAATCTGGTGGTTTCTTAAACATTAAGTGTAGCATTACCACAGGACTCTCAGCCTTTCCATTACTAGGTATATTCCTAGGAGAAATGCAAATATATGTCCATACAAAAACAAGTGCTTGAATGTCCACAACAGTGTGATTTATACGAAATCAAAGCACATGTCCATTAGTGGATAAATGAATGAACAAAATGTGATGTATTTATAAAATGAAATATTACTTAACCATAAAGAGAATTGATACATTGATTCATGCTACACCATGGAAGATGCTTAGAAACATATTAAGACAAGACAAAATCACGAAATGTCCCATTTTAATAATTTCATTTAAAAGAAATATCCATCATAGATGAATCTACAGAGACAGCAAATAAAAGTACTGCAAATACTGAAAGTTGCATAGAGATGGAAGATTTGGGGGCGATGTAAAAAGGCTACTAATGGTGCCAGGTTTTTGAGGAGTAATGAAATGTTCTAAAGTTGACTGTGGTGATATTTCACAACGGTGTGTATATAATAAAAGCCACTGAGTTGTGTATTTTAGATGAGTGGATTGCACAGTAGGTGAATTATACATCAATAAAGCTGTGAAAAATGGAGGTTGCAATATGCATATTAGAAAAGATAATTTTCTTTCATTGGTTTAACTTTCTTACATTAGGTCTGCAATTTACCTGGAATAATTTTTTTGCATATGGTATGAATTAAGATGCAAGATTGCTTTTCACATGGATGTTGCGCTGACACCAACCCAGTTACTGAACAGCGATCTTTCCCTTGCACGGCAACAGCCCTTTACTGTACAATAAGATGGTTTTGTGGCTGGAGGTCTGTTTCAGAATTGCTTAACATGCCATCACCTTGTGAAAAAGCATTTCATATTTATAATAGTACACACGAGATACGAAGACAGTATCGTGCACAAATTTAATATTGACGTTTCATTTATCTTCACCCTTAATTTCACATTTCTCTATTTCTCTGTATATATAGAGTTGAGCCCTCTCATAAATATTATGTATCATTTTCTCACATGCTTACAAATTTAAGTATTTTCAAATTACTAAATATTATTTGAAAAACTTAATGGATGAAAATTCACATGAATTGATTACCATCTATTTCTTTATTATGAAAATCCAGGGTTTTAAAATATTTTGTCTAAAGATAAGTAACACTTATTTAGACTTCTAATTAACATTTAATTATTGTGACTAAAGAAGCCAAAACTTCAGTGAAATTAAGGAATACTGAAATTTAGATAAACATTTCTTCATCACTTAACATTAATTAACAGAGGAACGACCTGGCATTAGTAGATTAGAAATACTTTAAGGTGTTAGAATTTTTTTATTTAAACAATTTTTATGAGTTCCTACCCTGAAAGATAAGAAAACTGCCATATCCTCCTGAATGTCTTTCCTAATTTTTCATATTTATGCAAAAACATATTTCTATGTATATATATATTTGGTGTTGTATATTACGTTTACTTTGCTAAAAAGACTTATGATTACTATAGTGGCTATTATGTGATTTTGATGTAAAATTCAGTGGACTCAGTGCTTATCACCCTTCTTTCTCATCATCTGTCTCCACAGTCCTAAATATTAAACTTAGCTTTATTTTTATATTGATTTGATATCTTTTTAAGAAAGTTTATGATTGCTTTGCTCCCCTCTATTGCAATATTAAAAATCATTAGCTAAAAGTTCACACCTATATATAAGTAAACTTCTTAGTAAATTAAGAATAGAAAGGAACATCTTCAACTGATAACATCATTAAAAACAATGACATTTTTATAGCATCAAAAATCAAATTCTACAAATGAGATTAATGAATGACATGTAAGACTTCACTCACTGAAAATGGACAAAATACTGCTGTAAGAAAGTAAAGATATAAGTAAATAGATACACCAAATTCAGTAATACTCATAATTGTTCATCTCTGCTCTCTCCCCCAGAAAACTATAGGTTCAACCCAATCTCAGATCAGATCTTAGAAGTCTTTGTTACAGAAGTTGATAAGCAGATTTTTAAATGCATATGGAAATGTATATGATCTACCTAAAACAAGAAAATAATTACAAAGAAGGATAAACTCAGAAGAATTAGACTATATACTTTCAAGTCTCCCTAAAAATAATTTATGCAGCATAAATTTTGTGTAAATACAAAATGGTAGAATATGGGATAAAACAGAAAACTCAGAAATAGAGCCCTGAGATCTAGTCAATTTAAGAAAAAATCTTTTCGATAAAAAGTGGTAGCACATTCCTGTAATCCCAGCACTCAGGAGGCAGAGGCAGGAGAACTGCCACAAGTTGGAGGCCATCCTGGGGTTACATAGTGAGTTCATAGCCAGACCCTGTCTCAAAAAAAAAAAAAAAGTTCTTGGACAACTGGATATTCACATAGATAAAGCTATGCATGACATTATTTTATACCACATGCAGGTATGCATTTATAATAAATTGTAAACTAAAATAACCCAAAATTTATTACAAAGAAATAAAAAACACCAACCATAACAAAAATAGATCCACAAATAAGATATTATCAAAATTAAAGCTGTCTGGTAATCACAAAAGAAAACAACAACAACAACAACAAAACATAGACTAGGAGAAAATACATGCAATGTTTAATGTAACAAAAGATTCATATCTTAATAAAGAATTTCTACAAATCAAAACTAAGATAAAATGAAGCTAATTAAAAAGGGCCAAACATGTGAACACACACTTCACAAAGATAAGTGAAAGGCCAAAAAACACATAAAAAAGATGATCAATGTAGTTAATAATCAAAGAAGTGTAAGCAACATCATTGAGGAATATACTACATGCATCTATTAAAATTATAATGTCTATAAGTATCCAGCTTTGGAAATCAGAGCACCTGAAAAGAGTCTCACATTGCTAATGGGAATATAAACTGGTATAATCAATTTAGAAATTAGATGGATGACTTCTAATAAAGTGAAAAATTTATCTATTGTGAGACTTACTTATTTAACTCTGAGATACACATGCAGAAGAAAGTAATATGTTCACAAAATGACTTACATAAGAATGTTCATAGCAGTTTAATTCATAATAGCATAAAATACAAAGCATCCAACATGTCTATCCGAAGATGAACAGATAAAGAGTACTAACAACTAAATAGTAGTAGGTCAATGCAGTAAAATACTACTCCAAAACAAGAAGCAAGAAATTAATGACAAATGAAATATCATTGTTGAATGGATGAAGAAAATATGGTATTTATACACAATGGAGTACTATTCTGCCATGAAGAAGAACAAACTTGTTCATTTATAGAAAAATGGATATACGTTGAGACTGTAATGTTAAGGGAAATAAATCAGATGCACAAGCTTAAATATCACATGTTTTCTCTTATATGAGAAAACCAAAATATAAGTAAAGAGCAACATAAGAGATAGATAATAGGAATTAGGGAAATAATTCTTTTGGAAAGAGGACCAAGAGAAAAGGAAGGGAAAAAGAAGGGAGAGAAAGGGATGAAAAAAGAATTGAGATGTGTTATGGATATGTACCAATGTCCCAGTAGGTACATAACCATTATGTACTACAAACATGTACTAATAAAAAATAAATATTAAAACAAAAGAAAATTCCATGTATATAAAATAAAGAGGCCACAACAAAAGAATATATACTCCTGGAAGTCACAACAGTGATAGCTTTATGAGAATGACTGACTGGAAAAGGATTCGAGGGAATTTCTGTGCTGCTAGAAATATTTTACAACTTTATTTAGATGATGTTACAAGAGTCTGTATATTTGTCAAAATTGATTGAACTGTAAACTTCATATCTGTGCATTTCCATATGTGCATATTATATTAAAGTAGATGAAAAAACAGCAGTAATGTTTTCAAAAAAAACATTAATTTTCTTTATAAAATTAAAGGCCTGGACTTTTTTCTGGAATTATTAATGGAGCAATATTAAAATAAAACTTAAGAATATGAACAAGCATTAAAGAAAAATAGTCTATACAGTCATGGAAATTTGCTCAACCTTGTTTATTTTTAAAAAGGGTACATTAAATAATCAGCTAACTACATGCACCTCTCAAGATAGCAGCAGTCATTAGACAGTGACAAAATTTAGATATTTGACAGTATCTTCTACCTCTGAACATGTGGAAGAGCCCTCCTCTCGTGTATTTTTTGCAAACGTCTACGATGGGCACGCTCGGTGCACCTTCACTGCAGCTCAGCCTAGCAATAACTTTCAATTTTGCAGAAGGAATGCTCAACTTATAAATTCTTCTTCTAGAATGTTCTAGATATTCTGTCATGGATAAATCTAAAGAAATATGCAAAAGAATTTATATCCCACAGTGGTCTATAGGAGCAAGAGTTCTGGAAACAAAAATAATCATCTCTAAGGGAATGAGAAAATTTTTTTTAAACTATTAAATAAATTAGTAAACACATCCCTTGACTTCAAAGGAACGAATATTTTTGAAATTTAAGTACAAGCCTTTATACTAACATGAAAATTCCCTCACAGTACAGTGCTAAGTGTGAAGACAAAGCGGAGGACCGTGTGTATAATACATAAGGGGTGATGAGTGTTTAAATTTAAAAAATATATATTAGAGTTAAAGACAAATTGCCATTAATCACCTTAAAACACTTCCCCTCACTCTGAACACACTCATCCCATCATTCTTGCCACCTCCTGAAGCAAATACGGAAGTTCTTTTTCATGGTTACTATGTCAAAGCTGCCTCAATGTCCTGAATCAATTCAAAGCATTTGCCTGTCAGCTGGGTGTGGTGGAGCACACTTGTAATCCCAGCACTCTAGAGGCTGAGGCAGGAGGATTGCTGTGAGTGCAAGGCCCTCCTGAACTACATAGTGAGACCCTGTCTCAAAAGGAAAAAAAAAAAAGAAAAAAGTGCTTTTGACTGTTATGGTCATTTTGACTTTGCAGGAAGAGCCACAAGTAGTCGCATTGTGCCAAATTCAGTGAATAAGGTGGATGAGGACACACCGTAATGTTTGTGGAAGCCTGACTTTCTGTTGGCTTGCACTAGGCAGCAGCGTTCACGACATTTTTATCACACCTCGTAAAGACACTGGCAAGAACAGCGGGATACGTGTCGAAAGTGAGGTGGAGTCTTCTGAGGGTGATTAATGGAAATGCATTTTTACCGTAATAAAATGTTTTACTTAAACGCTCACCGCATGTACTGTGTACTCTGCTTATCCCTGTACAAGGGTTAAGGGATCCATGTTTTATCCAGTACTGTTTCTCTTTGCTTGTTTGGTTCATTTGGGGTCATTTAGGCATCGCACAACAGGCATCGCCGATGTGTTGAGAATCCTGTAAGGCTTCTGATGTCATGTCCACCGACGGTGGGGGTCATTCCGTTGTCATCCTGTGGCTAAGCACGTGGAATCTGGAGCCAGACCGTCCGGACTCAGATCTGCCTCTGTTGTGTAACTTGGGCAAGTTTTTTCTTTTTTCTTTTTTTAAATTCTTTTGGATTTTAGTAACTCCTTTTCTACAATCAAGAAAATAAAAATAATGACATCACCTACACACCAGGTCGTGGGGAGTAAATTAGTTGATAGTACTCTGGACTAAAAGCAGTGAACGGTAAATTTCTGAAAACCCCAGTGTAGAAGAAATGGCCATCAGAGGCAAAAGGTCCCAGCAGACCAAAGAAAGAGGCTGGGAGATCTAGGACCACACAGACTGGGGGTTACTGGGGACTCAAGGGTAGAGGGTGTCTTGGGTGGCAGGAAGTCAGGAAGATCTCCAGATGCCACAGTGGGGTTTATATGTTAGCTACACCAAAGTGGCTCGTGGCCAGCTACAGCGCACCTGGCTTTTCTCAAAAACTTATTAACATGTCAAGTATCACCTAAGAAATACTCTGGGCATCTACGGCCCGCATGAAACGCGTGGCTGACTATCTTAACAGTTCTGTTCACCCCACAGAGTTTGGAGCACGTGCGGGGTCCCCAGCTGGGCAAAACTGTGGCCACAACCAAAATAGCTTCACCCGCGTCATGCAGGATCACTACAAGTAATTACATAAAACAAAATGTTACCTATAAAACTGGAAGGGCTTCCTTCTTTGCCTGGATAACCAGACACAGATTTTCAGTCTACCAAGAGGAATGACTCCTCAGAAAGAGTCTATGGATAGATAACTACTAGGAAGTATGGCAAGACACCGTTTGCCTGGGCACACCTGTCCTCCATCCGCTGTGGATGTGGATTGTTTGCAGATGGCTGTTGGCCTCCGTATCCTGGAGTCTGCCCTTCACCTGTAGGAGCTGCCACACTGAGTGTGATCTGAGAAGTTACACTCCCCCATCTGGGGACAGGGTAAAGCTGGCTGAGAAGAGCGGAGCCAGGACCGGCCTCTTCGCTGGTAGGTGGGCGCTCCTCTGGTTCTCCTCTCCTGAGCCCCTGTGGGAGCAGCGTCAACCTCACTGATCCTGCCATGCTGCTCAGCTGCTTCCCTTGTCTTCTCCTATTTTCCTCCCTCCCGCCCTCCTAAGAGCCCTACCCCAATTAATTCCATGCATCCAAATTCATAGCTCAGCTTCTGTGCTTGGAAAACCAACCTAAAATACATAAGACATTATTTTCTGACCTTGTCTCAGCAGCCTGTCAAGGAAGTTCAGAATGATTTAGCAAACCAAATTTGAACAATGACAAAATAATAATGCAACAATTACAGCAACTACCAGGACCAGAGATATGCTCTGCAAAACCACTCAAGAGAGGAACCAAGTGTGATGCGGATGCAGCCCCACTGTCTCCCGCTTGCTGCCTGTCCGAGCATCATGTTCAGCTGCACAAAGCGCCTGTTTCCTTAGATCGCCCCAGTGGAAGACTGCGCTGTGGTGATTTTCAGTGGACTCTTGCAACAGCTCAGATTGGTCGCATGCTTCTTGACAGGGGACCTTGATCTTAGAATAATTTTGGCCTTGTGCAGTCTCCTGGGCAGGGTCTTTCAATGTCAAAACCCGAGTGACAGCAGGATTCGTGGTCTTATTAGTTTCTTAAATATTTCTTTGATACAAGTCATTTGTCTTATTTATCAACCATTTTAAAGTCACAAGTTCTGGAAAACATGGCAAGTTCACTCAGTGTCACCTACCAAGCAAGCGGCAGTCACATTCAAACCAGAAAGGGGTTCTCGATGAGGGAAGATGTGGGGCATTTAGGGACAATGGGGCAGTGCCTCTTACTGCCAAGCAAACTTAATCAGAAATATTGAATTCCTCTATCTGAAGTTCACCCATTTTAGTGTTGAGGTTCCAACTTGTCTGCAGCTACAGAAGAGCCTACATAGCTACAGGCTATTCACCCCAATGCTGCCAAAAGGAAGCCTGGAAAGGGAAAAGTGAACTCTTTAGCTTAGATAGGTAATTTAATACAAGAGTCTGTTTTCAGCAGATTTGGGATGGGGCCTGAAGGTCTGCATTCTAAACACAAACTCAGCTCCCATATGATGCCACAGTGCAAAGACCAGGGCTCAAAGATAATCGCTTCCCAAATCTGGGTTTCTGGATCTCCTCCAGGCCCTCTTTGTATGGACATTTTTGTCAATGAGAACTTTCTAGCTTGTAGATAAAAAAGAATGAGTCAATTTATTTATTTCTTGATTAACGACTATGAAGCAAGCACTGCTTTTAGGAGTGGGGATCTATCCCTGATCTCAGGGTCTGACATCCTGGAGGGGGAATGGGTAACTGCCAGGTAAATGAACACAGAAGCAGGTGGCAATAAGGCATAGAGAGAAGGGGGAGTGACAAAACAGGGGCACGGTCAGGTACAGAGTCTCTGATAAGTTGAGTTTTCAATAAAGGCTCATGAGACCCGAATGAGTAAGTCATTATTCCCCAGGGAAGACATTTCAGGGAGCACACACAGTATGTGCAAAGCCCCTAAATCTGGGGCATATTACATCCACACCAAGGAGACTAGCTCGACTGAACTCGAGTGAGGGATTGGGGAGAGAAGTCGGAGCCACTTCCAGAAGATTAGCTTCCAAGAATATAAGATTTTGTTTCAAGTGAGTCATGAAATAAATAGAGGGTTTGGGAGAGAGCAGGATATGATATGTGATTCATTCTAAGAAGTCACTCTGGCTATTACATACAGGCGATAAAGGAGAAAGAAAAGAGAGCTACAGGTCTACTGGAGACACAGCCCACAGCTGAGAAGGACAGACAACACCCATCACAGAAAAAGGCAGCCAGGGCAGCGGGGTCTTGTCACGGATTGAACGTGAAGCATGAGAGAAAGCCAAGGATCACTCAAGGAGTGGAATCTAAACAAGTGGAAGAGTGGACTTGCCACTTACTGATGCAGAAAAAAGTGTAGGAGGAAAAGATGTGGAAGGAAATAGAACTAATTTTGGCTGGTTTGGTTTGAGATGGCTTTTTAGATCTCCAAATGGAGACACTGCACACACAAAATAATGAGCCTAATTTGTAGGCACAGGGATTCAGGATGGGGATATAATTAAATGACCCGTCAAAAAGCAAAGATGATCAATAGGGACTGTTAATGGCAAAACTTCTAGGTTCATGTCCTGGAGAACTCCTTGCATTAGAGTTTAGTGAGAAGAGGTGACAGAGCAAAGAAGCAGCCAGAGATGTAGGCTAAAATGTAACAAGAATGTGTCTGTGCAGGAAGTGATCAGGAGGAGTTGGTGGATAACAGAAGCAAAGTTTTAAAAATGAGAGAGAAACATTAAGTAACCTGATCGATCTATTATGGTTTAGATCTAACAACCACATGTCCCATATGTTTCTGAGGCACGGCCTCTTTAGAAGAGATGGACAACTGGAGCATGACCAGGAAGAGTGTATTCCTGTCTCCGGAGCCCTCCTTTTCTCTCTGTTTTCTGGCTGCCATAAGGTGCAACAGTTGTCCTCCACCACACCTTCCATGGTGCCTTTTCTGCCTTGGAGCCAGCCAGCCACGGACTAATCCCTCTGAAATCATGAGCCAAAATAAACCTCTCCTTTAAATTGCAGGCTTGGGTGTTTTGTCCCAGGGATGAGAAAATGAATGATACCTGACTATCACATACTGTATGTATATATTGAGTTATTATACACCCCTATAAATCTGTACAACTAAAATAATTAATTATAAATAGATTAACAAAAAAGTATAACAAATAGACTTGATATAGTCAACAATTCTTTAGTTAAAATTCAGCAACACTAAAATTTATTTTTCTCTATTTTAGGAAAATGAATGCTAAAAATGACTTAATAAGAGAATAAATATATACAAAGGATTTTGTACAAAAAAGAAAAGAAAAGAAGATTCTGGCTAGGCATGTACTGTCAGCCTAAATCCTGCAGTTCTCTTATTTATTGTCACAGTAATATGCAAGAATTGGCATTTAAAAGGATTGCTTCTGGGCCTCCATGAGTACATAAATGATCAAAGATTTAATTATTTGCCCAAAATAGAGTCATGCATTTTAGAAAAGATGTTAAATAATAAATGCAGATATTTTAAGAAGGATGCCAAAACATTCTGATCATGTAGTGTGGCAGAACTGGAAGAATACGTGAGTGAATAAAAACCAGATGCTTCTGCAGTTTTCATCTCCCAATTCTCTCCATTTATTTTCTAAAGTCAACATTTTCCTTTATTACAACAGTTAAATAAAGAGTGGAAGATTCTGAGGTCAATAATTCACATCGCCATAGAGAGACCCCCAAATCCTACCACATAATTTTTCTACTTTCTTTGTCTAATGTAGTACTAGCTAGGAATCAGAGGACCACACATCAGAAACTGTTGATCTTTAAAGATACTATCTGGACGTGAAACAAAAGAAGTGCTGTCAAAAGAAACAAGAGCAGCGGCCAATACTTGCAGTTTGTATATTAGGAGAGTCATCCTTTTGATTGAGCTGCTGGCTGCAACCTCTCTCCTCTCCTCTCTTCTGGTGGAAATATTTTTGTTCATCTGGCTTCTCCGGTGATACATTAAGGGAGTCATATGTTAAATACGATACCCAGTGACAGTCTAGCTTCTAGACTTCAGCCTGAAAAGAAACTTTCTCCCTCACTCACCACCCCTGTTTTCTTTTAGCACCTTCATCCCCTGACTGCCCACAGGGTCTGGATCCATCCTCTACATGCAGCGACCTCATCTTGTCTTCAGTGAATAAAGATGAAGATGAATACCCAATCCTCCAATTCAGAGAGCTCTGGCACATCTGTGGTTTCTCTTCGGGTAACTGAGTCTTCCTCACCTCACTTCAGGATGGCTCCCTAGGGTGCCACAAGCTAACAACCACCGCTGAGCTGCTCAAGATTGAAAAGATGTGCCAGAGACCTTAGAAAAGGAAAGAGAATCCAGCAAGAAGCTGAAGGTAGAAAGGGAAGGGGAAGAAAGACAACACGCCACCTGTGTTCAGTGCTTTGAGATGGGACAATCAGGAAAGTGAGACCATGGCTGGACTTTGGTCTTTGCAGGTGAAGACACAAATCAACCCTGCTGTAAAGATCTCCAGGGTGCCTGGACTCCTTCTCTGTCCCAAGCTGTGTCTGTAACTAGGGGTTGAGAGAGCAAAGACGAACTAAGGCTTCAAAGATATTCATCTGCATTTAATATTCTGTGAGAAAAACACAGGCTAAAAGATAAGTACCTGCCTGTAATGCTGAAACACAGAAAAGGAAAGAGCGGCAGCTTCAAATTACTTTCACATATTCATCTCACTCTCCTGCTCAGTCAGCACTTTCCAGGAAACCATCTGTCCTTAGTATTTATAGGAAGATAATTCTTTACTTAAACATTTTGAAAATATCAGGAGAGAGAAAATCAAGAAAAGAGTACACATGGCCAAATAGGAAGTTGTTAAAGTGGAACATGCATCACAATGTATTTGTTCATGGAAAATGCATCGAGGCAGCAGTAGATTGTCATCTGCCCAGTGCCTGGTACATTATTCTTTTTAATCCCTGCATGACTCCTAGACTTTGTTTCTGCTCTTTGTCATCCATTTTATTCCACAAGTAGGAGTTTTTGGTGATATGCTACCATGTAGCCTTGTTGCTCTCACACCCAAAGGCATGTTTTGGCAAAGATGGATCTTAGTAAATGTATGAGGTTAATGTCCCAGGCATGGCGAGGCAGGGAAAAAGTATCCCATAAGACCCAAGACTTGGCTGCTTACTAACCAAGTTAAGCTTGTAAGAAGACTCTGAGATATATCGTGGGATTCCAAGCAAGAAGACATAAACCTCAGCCTTAGAACCTATCGGGAACTGGCGGTCACTGCGTACCACCCTCTACGGGACAGTCTCTCCTCCCACGGTCGTCTTCATCGCTAGGAGCCTCTATGCTTTTTCCCACCTTTGATTTATTTAACTTTCCCAGTCCCTTCTCAATTTCTTTTTGCATTTGTAAAGTGAATACAGCAATGCCAATCTCTTACAATTCTTAGGGGACTGAAATGAATAATTAATTGAGAATGTTTTGCAAACTGCCAAATAAAATGCCTATGTTGGTAGATGTGTTGTCATTATTACTAGATGGTAAGGAACAGTGCAAGCCAAGTTCAGAAGTCAACTGCGGGGCAGAAGCAGAACTGAATCCAGGGAGTTGGAGGTAAAAGCAGTAGAGACTTAAAGAGGAGGCTTAGACCGACACATACATTTTTTTCTGATTGTGTGTGGTGAAAAGTCTCCAAGAATAGGACAGCTTGAGAAACTCCCTGCCTCTTCCCCGAGAAATCCTGTCTGCCTTTAACGGTACCCCTCCTCCCAGCTGCAACCTTATTCACAGCTCGTTTTTGTGTATGTATTTTCAGCAAGCTAAGTGGAAATTTGGCAGTTGTTTGCTTATTTTTTTTTTCAATGTCTCCAGCCAAATTGAATTGATCCAAAAATAAAAATAGCAAGGGCTGAATTATCTGATTTAGTTTTCCACGGTGAGCAAGTTAACTATTGTGTTGAGAATACAGCTGGAACAGGGCAACATGAGGTGTGAGGATTATTTGGATTTCTGATTATATTTCAAACAACAGTCTCACAGAAAAGCAACCTCATTGACTTGGCCTTGGTTGAAACTGGTGTAGTCGACTGGTCAGAAGACAGTGTGCTTTCATTTTCAAAGCTTTATTTATACACTAAAGCATGATAAGACTTGTTCTATGCCTTATGTGCTGACCACATGTTTCTTGTTTTACATGTTACTGTGATGAGTCCTCTAAGGTACTTATCTAAAAAAAGATCTTTACAGACTGATAAATTAAGGAGCATAGACCTGGCTCCAGTTTAGTTGTATGATAAACAGCGGAACTGCTGATGTTCCAGTGCACATGGTTAGACTCCAAAACCAGTGCTCTTTGTACTCTGTTGAGCAGATATCATTGCTGCTATAAGCAGCCCCGAGTGCCATGTGTCTGGACACTACCCCTGACTCTACTTCATCATGATTCCCGTGACTCACGGATACCTCCACAGGTTCTATCTCCACTTGAACTCTGTTTACAATACGTGGTACTACTCTCCACCTTCTGCCCACCCACCATCCTGACTCTCCACCCCTCACTCGCACACTTCACAACCCCTAGTTACTAGGCTTCTCCCTGCTTAGTGTGGACATCACACATTCCAGGTGCAGATCTATGTGTATATCTCTGTCCTCAAAGGATAGGCAGAAACTTCCTTATGTATTATCCATTAGCCACACCACTTACCATAAAGTCACGAACATAGTTTGCATTCTATGTTATTTTTTAAAGGCAAAATACTGGATTAATAAGGAAAGAAAGCGGGTAAAGTGCTTTTCAGTCAAGCATGAGAGGGTTGCTTAGCAAAGAGCATGGTTCTGCATGTGGCCTTTTACTATATATTCTGGCTGGATCCTGTTGCAAAATGTCTTATTTTCCATTTCTTCAGCTTTACTTATATTTCCCATTAGCCTCATCAGACTTGTAGTGGAGCTGCTAATTTTCCAAATCAATCTTTCCAAAATGAAGTCTGTGTGATAATACACATTGAGAAAGTATGAGTGTTATACCTTATTTCCACATGGAGACATGAATGATTATTGTAATTATCCTTCCAGCCCTGGCAGAAATTGGGGCTGTGTCTACAAAGAATCAGACGCGACAGAAATTTGCACAATTTGCTTTGTATGGGCTCTCTGGGATAACCTTCCTGGGGCCGGATTACCTGAACTGTGCACCATTCATCTACTTCCTTCCTCAGTCTACAAATATTTATTGAGTTCTTACTACATGGTAGGGACTGTGCCAACAGTGAGCTATGACATTGAGCACACAGATACAGCCCCAATTTCAAGACATCAATTTAGTGGGGAATCTGACCTTCTTGATCGATAAATGATCCACCCTCATTCTAATGCCATATGTGAGCATTGGAACCCGAGAATCAGTTCAAAGAGGGGATCTGCCAGCAGAATTCTGCTTTTCCTGGTGCTACCCACAGCTGTAAAGATCAGCACGCCAACAGCAAAACTATTTCTGCTGGATTTCTCTCTGACAAGCACCTCTGAATACAGATAGTCAGTATCTGAATTATAGGCTGGATGATTTTAAACAGAGCATGACAAAGCATGATGTTTCTGAACTGAAAGTCACTTCAGCTGGTTGTGTGTGTGTGTGTGTGTGTGTGTGTGTGAGAGAGAGAGAGAGAGAGAGAGAGAAAGAGAGAGAGAGAGAGAGAGAACATCACGGTGATGTAGTGACTTAGAAAAGATCTCAGGTCTGGTTAGAGGTAGAAATGGAATTATTTCCTAACCCCCAGTTCCATTCTCTTTCCATATTTTGCATTATGTCAGACCCCTAGCAATTAAATTACATATACTTTGCACCTTAATATGGACTCCTAGGAGCTACCATGGTCCTTTGTCAAACACTAAAGACTTTATATGAATATGTACCATAGATACCATCGTTGTTATCTTTAACATCCAAGAGGTGTCTCTTTTACTTTGAAATCCTGATACCATTTCATAGATCTTTTAGTGACCAATGGCCATTAGGTTTCTAGGTCAGTCCTTGGAACCCTCAGTAACTATTAAAAAACAAAATAAATTTAATTCATTTATGTTCCAGGAGATCAACTGCTGGATAGTTTCTCATATATATATATTTTTTTTTTCTTTATTGGTAGTAGGCATTAAGAAAAATAATAAAATAATAAAACCAACATTATCAGCATTATTATGTTTTTGAGTTCATGCTAATATTGCTACACATGTCATATGTCTGCCTGCAATCCTTACAAGAATTCTGTGAGTTTTCTACTGATATTACTATTCTCCACAAGAAAACACAAAGGGTCAGAGAAGCTGAAGCATGTCCACAAAGGTTCTGTGATTCCACATCCATGCTCTTTCACCTTGCTGTACCTGTTGTATAAACACTCCTGTGTTTACCAACCCATGAGAGAGAGGCCAGGAATGAGAGTGAGTACCTAAGGGTAGTTACTGAATTTAAGCCAGATCTGACATATTTCCAGATCATACACAGCTTTAATTTAACCTTGTCTCATCTTCCGACAATGTGCATGACTAACTTTATAAGCTAGGATAAAATTATAGGGGAGAGAGTAACTCTCTGAAATAATTCCTTTGTACCCTGTGAAAAGCATAACTAACCATTTCCATGATGTGGGATTCTGGACACACCTCCTTCCCCTCCTAGTCGCAAGTCTATATAGGGAGCCTGTTCAGAGGTCCAGGCCTGCAAGCATCTCAGGTCCCATTCGTGTAGGGCTTTAGGAATAAGAGAAACTTAAGGGCCACAAGAGGATATTACAGAGGCCTGGAGTGCATGGGCGATGAGCCTGAAGTACAATCTGGTGGGTCTCTCTGGCCAAACAATAGGTTATAACTGAGACTAGAATCTTTCAGAACAAAGCAAGCATGAAGATTCTAGAATGAAGAAGTGCTGTAAGAGAATGTTTCTGAAAGTAAAGCTCAGGAACCATCAACGGCTGCATCCCTGACTTAAAACTTAAGTCTGGTGGGCTCCATCCTTGACACGGCACAGTGTGATTTCTAGAAGAAGACCCAGAAATCTGTTTTAATGTTCTCATTGGATGATTCTGATGCATGTTAAAGCTGGAGAATCCTGAACCAATGTATCAGTAACCGATCAAACTGTAAATATACTACTAGTTTCTATGGCTGCCAGTGAAAAGACATCATCCCTGTTACCATGTAGCCTCCAGGTTGAAAGAAACAAGAGACAAGAACAGTGTATCAATATAACAGTAGATTTGCAGCCAAACAAAACTGACCCCTCTGATCTAGCTCCCCCAATGAGTCACCTTGCTGAAAACCTTAAGCTGCAAGACTTAGAGATTTCAGTGTCTACTTCTCTTTCACAGAGTCAAATTACACAAGTTAAATATAAAAACAGATTTTGCATCACCAAAACATAAACATATAGAAAAGACACAGCATACTCCAAACTGTTGCTTGTAAGTACTGTTTGCAAATTTGCACATCTCCCCCACACTGACAACACTTACTAGACCCCAGAGTTCTGTTAAGCTGTAATACCTCTGGGGTATTAGCCACCTCTGTGAGCTGAACTACACACTCCCCCATCCTCTGTGGCCAAGGCACTTAGGGGTCCAGCCTGGGCTCCCTCGGCTGCATACCAGGCCTGGGATCTCCTCAAGCTTGGCCAGATGATGACTCAAAGGCTCTGAACAGTGTTGCAGGAACATCTGGAAGTGGGTAAGAAGCCTCAGGCCTTGGGAAGAGCCTAGAACCTTGTGCAAGCTGGTTGGTTGCTGATTCTTCCTCTCTGAGTTCACCCACCTCTCAACCTATGGCCACCACTGTTGCTCTGACCAGAGATACCACTCTTCCTATAGCCCCACTAGTCAAGAGAAGAGCCAAAATCTTTCCTCTATTTTCCCATCTTCCTGAGCTCAGCCTCAGTTTCTTTATGTCCAAGATGGAGAAGATCATGTTCAAGAAGGAATGAAATCTGCCAAAAATGAAGGTTTTTAACATGTTGCCCCACTGGGGGAGTTCCAGGAATTAGTTAAGTTTGGCTTTCTAGAGGAAGTGCTGGGAACAGGGTTTGACACAGAGTAATTCTTCATAAAATTCTAAAAATAGTGGTGGTGCTCTGGGCAATTGTAATGGTGTTATCCAGAGCCACATTCGCTTTGTGGTAAGTGAAACAAATGACAGTCTCCAATGTGGTACAGCATTCTCTCTTCCCAGTGGTAAAACAAACAAGGAATGATGGGTCTCTTCTCTTCTTCGTCTGATTTCCCCCTGAAGGCCCACTAAAGAGTAATTCTTGAGTAAAGCCAATATTTCTGAGCAGACGTGGAAAATAGCGGTAGACCAGGCATGGAAAATGACATTCTGTGGTCATTCAGTGCACCAGTCTATATGTCTTCCATGTCAGATAACATGGAAATGCAGCCCCCACACTCTGCTAACAGAAGGAGTCTCTGCCAAAAGAGCGGACTCCACCAAAAAAAAAAGGCACATAAAGTACCATCCCGCAGAAACCTTCCGCAAGGTCAGATGTAAACCCGTGAGCACTATTCCAAAAGTTTAAATCATCTTGACCATCCACGTGTACTGTCATGTGTGGAGCAGCACCCTGTGGGCCTGTGCCGGCCCCTGTGAGTCAGTCTCTGCCTCCTTCCACTGCATCGCACAGGGAAAACCTCTTCCTGACAGAGACCCCTGGACAAATCCAATTTAACAAGCTGCCTCTGAAAGCGGCTGGGCTTCCTGTTTACCCGCAGCCCTCAACACCTTGCCAAAAGATGAAATGGGATTTTGCAATCCCCCTTGATTCATTCTAGATGTGAAAGAGAGACGTTAAACTGTGCGTATCAAGGTCATTGCATCTACTCATTTTGCAGCAAGGACTTACATGTGCACCTTTCTTCCTGTGTGGGCACGAGAGTGGGCACCCATGACACAGCTCCTTTGTAACAGTCACAAACAATATATTTCTGAGTACCTGCAATTTGTAGAGTTGTGATAGGTACAGAGGATTACTCTGTCTTTTATTTTGACCTTGACCTACAATAGACCTCGATCTACAATATAGAAAGAGGAGAAAATTGAAAGAAAAAATGGGTTAGATTTGTGCATCTCCAACAAATGAACATAAATGGCTTTGCCAATGCTATTGAAAAATGTTACAAAACTTTCTCAAAATTGTATGAGGCACCTAAATCCAAGACTGTTTTCTTTCTCTTGGGAATAGGAGAGCTGCAGAAATGTGGGAAGATGTAGATATACAATAGTCATTTGTTTCCAAAGTTGTTTTTGTTTAAATGTGGCATTTATAGGTTTGAAATCATTGAAAGCATCGCTTTCTGATTTAAGCTATAATTGCAACGTAAATATAGAGTTGAAGGAGAGTTGAAAGTAAAATGTAAATTCTTTCTTCAACCTGAAGCCATGAACACGCTAATACATTATCATCTCTCAGAAGCTAAATTTTCATAATAATCATTAGTAGAATTTAGCATTTCCTAGTAATACATTTGCTAATTCATATTTATTTAAATATCCCTGCTATTATATATTTTATTGAACTAGATGAAGCTCAATTATCTAAGTATGATTTTCTTTTGCTAAATACTCATTTCTTTTCTAATATTAAATAAATCAATATTCAATATATTTTCAGGGTGACAGAGTAGACCATCTTTTAGGGTACAACTATGTTTCCATAAGGAAATTTTAATCAATCTTCAGTACTGCCGTGAAAGACACTACAAAATCCCCATGTCAGCTGCACCCTCTTTTCACTTTCATGTAGCCACAGGAAATTCTGAAGTAGGAAAGTGTCCTCCCAGTGAAGGAGAGATGGCTTGGGTACTGTCAAGTCATACACAGTGTTACCTGTGTGGTGACACGGTAATAATCAGACCTTGGCTCTTTTACCATAGGAGACAGTGGACCCTCATCCTTGGAGGTAGGAATCCAGAGAGAGGCCTAGTTGTCCACACTGGCTCCATGTAAGTGTGCTGGGTTGATAGGGCCAGAAAAAAATGTGTATTCTAGCCTGTGCTGTCCATATCCTCAAACAACCACTGCCCCACAACTGTGAAGAACTGTTTCATCACTGCCCATACAGGTGACTCCAGAGCTGGTGGCCCACGACATTGGCCACCCAGGCAGCTGAGAACTTGAAATCTCCTTCCTCAAACTGCCCCATTTGGTCACAGTTTTAAAAAGATACCGAATGCTAAAGCACTCTTTTTGCTTGGAGAAGAAATTAACACAAATAGTAACAATTCACAGCACTTCATCTGTTCTCTACAAGCCCTCATAATAGAACGAAAATGTATATATTTTTCCCTCCAAAATTAGAGAAGGTAGGGTTAGGATGTGTAAGTAAATATGTTAATTCATTTTAAACTGGTTGCCACAGGCCACTCAAAAGGGAACTGAAAAATAATTTAGCAGAGGTCAAAGAAAAGATCCTTTTCGGAAGGATTGACTCTCATTCCTTCGTCATTCTTTGAAATTCTAACCTTAATGATTTGAGTTATGTTCCATTTCTGTGTCAATGATTTACCTATAAAACAAAATGTCCGAGTGACATCCATCTCAATTATACTTATTTCTATCCTGAATTAGGTGAGACCACGGGTGATCGTAAAAGTAATACTATTACTATAAATAGCACTAATGACAGCAAGACAATTCAACCCATATGACAACAACCATGAGAACTTGAGTATCATTATTCCCATTCCATAGATGAGAAAACTGAGATTAGTTACATAACTATCAGAAAGAAAGAAGAAAATCTTTGTACATGTCTTTTTAACTACATATTCTTTGTTAAGGCTGAGAGACCCACGCGCATTTTCAGAGTTCATTTCACTAAGAATACCAGGAACTCCTTTGCCAGGTATTTGCTATTTGTTTTTATGCATAATGAAGAAATTATATGCTGCTGATAACCCAAGTAATGTAATGTCTAACCTCTCACATTCTTCCTTGATTGCCATGCACAAGATTTGAAAAGAGATATTTTAGAATAATTATCCATCAGTAATCATCTCCACACAACACATATCACATTTGATTCCCCATTAAGACGGACCAGGAGAATGAGAGGTTTCCACTCCAGAATGCTTTCTGCAGCAATCAGGTTAATTCTATGTTTCCATTCCATCGGTCTTCTGAATTTAAAAAGGGAAAAATAAAACGAATTCTACATACAGGATAGTAAGATCCTGCCATGGCTCTTGAGCGGCTGGTGAAAAGTGTTAACTATTAGTTTTCCGAGTGGAGTACTATTCATTCAGGAAAGTCACCTGCCGTGAGGGATTCATTCAGCAACTAGGGTGGGTATTTTATTAATGCAGAATAGTTGTTTACTGTCATTCATTCCAAAGCTCAGGCCTTCACAAACACAGAACGAAGAAGTAAATGCCAAGCCACTGTGCATAACTGGTATCATTTTGTAATACCAATCGATAACCCACCAATCCATGGGGTTACCTTTTTTTTCTGATTTATAAATGTAATAACCTTTTAAAATGATCAGTACATCAATGATTCTTTCATAACACTTGCCAAGATTTAGCTCTTCCTTTCCCCTTATTCCAGGATTATAGTCTTAATTGGTGAGATCTATATTTTTTCACTTGTAATCAACAGATTATCAATAATGCCACAGTCTAACATGCGCTTCCCCCAAATACAACTTTCATTAATCCTTTTTTCTCCTGTGAAGAGAGAGTAGCCATCCTTCTGAGATTAGAACATCTCCTCCCATCTCTCACATGCACAGACTATCCGCTCGTCAAACATATGGACCAAGAACTACTTTCCCTCTCCTACAACACTTTTTTGCTGTTTTCGGTGTCCCTCCATTTCCTGCCCTTACAAGAGAATATCTTATGCATAGTCATTGGAATTTCAATCAAGTTATTACTTCATCTAAGGGGTTTTTAATTTAAGTCATTTTTTTTTCTTTTTTCTTTTTTGCTTGGTAAAGGCATGAGAGGATTTTGGTAACGCAGTGTTAAATTTATAATTTTCCTTAAATTGTCCAAACACTTCAATGACCTTCATGTATTTTATACATCTATGGTATACTTAATAATGACATAAACTGTACAGAAAAGTGCAATAATTGGCATAATTAAGGAATAGTTGGAAACTGAGCATTTGTATACCTACTGTACAAATCAAGAAAAAAAATCTTACCAACACTTTTAAAAGTTTTGTGTGTCCTTTACCAGTGGGAGGTTTTTCTCTTCCTCTGTAGGTAATAGAGCTCTTGAATTTGGTAATAATTATTTCCTTTAAGCTTTATCTTACACTATACGTAAAAATCCTTGCCCAGGTAAAATAATCCCAATCACCCAAATTTCACACATATTTATGGTATATAGATAATGTGATACACATTAAAGTAGGAGTTAAGTGAATAAAAATTAATAAGATAGTCTCTGTCCCTAAGAAATATATAGGGTGTTGGAAGGCTTCACTGGAACTCAGGAAAGCATAAAAACAATGTCGGGTCCACCACAACTATAATCCAATTTGCCAAGGGGAATTGGAACTGGAGAAAAATTAAAAGTAGCAAGATTTTTTTCATTGCTTTGCCCCAGACAACATGTCAACCGATCACTGTTTAAATGGGAGGAACGCATGGTGAAGTCTTTCCCTAGAAAATGAAGTCATGGCAAGAGGAGACAGAACCACATCTTTTAGAATCTGAGAAGTGAGCCCATTCTCTCTCACTAGCACCATTAGCCAGGATTTTCCATCTCATGTCTAAGACCAAAGGAGGGCTATATTCATGATGTGAGGGGAAAAATACTTTGGAAAGAAACTTTTTCTTAAGCATCGAAGGGCTAAAGAAGATACTCCATCTTCGCATTCCCTATTTGGAAAACAAAGATCATGGACCATGAAGAGAATCCCCCCGGGTGGTGTCTGTGAGGGACTTGGCTCCAGGAGTGCCAGCTCAACCTTTTAGAATCGTTGGTTCCATCACCAAGCCAAACTCCTTCAGTAAAGAAGAATGAAGTGGGGCTAAAGCAGACAACTTGTGCTTCTATAACTTGCTATTTGTTGGAAGAGTGATTATGATATCATTTAATTTATGACAACAAAATTTTATATGCAAAATGGAGATTGAGAAGTGATAAATAACAAATTATTATTCCATTTAAACACAGAAAAAGCCTTCTAGGACAATATTATCCCTTTCTCCAGAGCCCAAATCAGATGTTCTCCCCAAATCCAAAAATTGTCATTATTGTCCCACAATGTTAAGCTCATTCATTTTGTGGTAAGGTACTGAATTAACACTTACTCCTTCATTAATGTGATTTCTTTTTATGTTTTGAAAGATACATATATCACTAACATTAATGGTAAAATTAAAACATAATTAGTAAAAATGAAGATTTGTGGTTGGATACATTTATAAGTTTAAAATTAGAGTTCATTGCTTTGTAATTGTATGATGTCCTCACCTTCAACAAAACTCATCTGTGAAAAGGCACATAATAATACTCACTTATTAGCTGTATTAAGATGATGAAGTGTAATAGTTTACATGGTGAATTCATAATGAATGGTGGCTTTTGTCATTTTCTTCCCAGTTGGATTCTGAGAACCTTGTCTGAATAGACCTGTGGCATTCTTGTCCAGTCACCCTCAGAGCTAACCAAAGAGTCTGCCGAGAGAGTCCACTCGGTGGATGTTTGCTGACTGATTGCTGCATATCTAATACCAAGACCTGTGCCAAGCCCATCTTCATCCCCAGTGGATTGTTGCTTTGTAATCTGAGACGCTCTAATTTAGAGTCAGCTACAAGTAGGATAGAACAATACACAGACAGGCAAGCAGGCAGGGTACTTAGAAACAGTTCTTAAAAGTACTGGCGATTACAGGGCAAAACCAAGCCCCTTATTAAATAAAAGTGTCTCCCGTTCGACCAAACAAAAGTCCCCGACTGACAACAATGATCAGAGAAACTCATTCCCTACAGGAAAAATGCTCCACTGAAAGGCAAAACCTAATCCTAATATTGTTTGGCTACCTGAAGTCTTTGTATCGATAAGGGTCTGTAAATTAAAGGTGTTTCAGTCAAAGCATCTGTATAATTTCTCAGTCTTGTGATTTGCCATCCCACACCACATGAACCCTGAGCCTAAACACCCTTGTGAAAGAAGAAGGTCTGGTGTGGGGGCTGGCTGATTGGATGTTAATGATGACAGTGATGTGAAAAGGCCATGGAACCTATTACCTTTTGGGGGATTTTGTGTTGGTCCTAGGAAACTCTCTCTCTGGATTATAGCAAATATAGCCCAGAGGTCAGAGTCACTTTTAAGCAAGGGTGTAGCTATCGTACAAGTCAGGTCACTAATGTGACACAGGATCCTAGATTTGAGATCCTTTAGAATCCAGTGATGCCTCCACTCTGGAGCTACTGTCCAGCGATTTTCACTGGGTGATCCACTGTCAACCTCATCTTGTCATCCTGCAGTTAGAATGTGCTGCCAGTAATACTAAAATATTCCCTAATCTCCCACACCACCCAAAGGTGATAAAAGGAGAAAATGACACTAGTCTTATCATTAGGCTTTGAGAGACCAAAAGTTTAGGTCTTTTGGTAAAATTCATTTGTATTTTCTATTGGAACACTGGATTTAATTAAAAGGAAATGTGTGCAGATGCACTTTTCTACTGGACCTATAATTGGAAGCTCTGAATGTAATATCCCTTCAAGTATCAAATCATAAATAACAATTCGGTCTCTGAGACACATTAGTTTCCCCTTGTCAATTAACCAACAGCAGATTTCTTCTCAACTCGGATTACTCTGAACATAGATAATGAGTTGGCCTTCCGATTTTTATTGATTTCCTCCTTGCTCTATAGAAAACTATTGATTTCCATTTTCTTGTTCAGTTACTGGTTGATTTTATCCTTCATTTAATTTTGCTTAAAGCAAAACTTTTTCTAATTGTAACACAACAAAATCCTAGAAAAAAAAGAGTGAGTGTGAGTCCCCTATAAATGCTTAGGTGATCCACTAAATTACCCAATTAGGGTAATTACCCAATTAGGGTGAATTGTAGAGTGAGACTGGGAACATCTCACTGCGCTTCTCCCCCTCCGTCCTCATACCTTCTTGTTATTCTCAGAAACCATCTGTGTTGCAATCGATACAGAATTGAGGTTTGTGACACAGACTTTAAACTAATGGTGAAAAAATCATATTTGCTGTTACAAATAAAGAAAATTTAAAAATAAAGTTAACTCCCAGACATACTTGCAAACATGTACTTACAAGTACGTCCATCAAAAAAGATGCATGAATAGAGCATTACTTTTTACTTCCTAAGCATTTTCAAATGAAAAAGCCTGTTTAGAGGTGAGATTAGATCTACAGTCTCCAGGAGCTATAACAAAACAGATATAACTGCAGTTGGGCTGGAGGTGGAGGGGACCAGCCCACCAGTATTCAGTCTCTTGTGCTGTCAAAGTGCTGCCCAATGTGACTCACTGCAGATTCTTACCAGTCTGATGAATTATACCTTCTGCTATGGTCCCCATATTTGCACCCCTCCAGAATTCATGTACTGAGATTCTACACACACACACACACACACACACACACACACACACACACACACGCATTCATGATATTAAAGGGTGAGACCAGGAAGGTGATATTGAGGATGGAGCCCTCACAAACGAGATTAGTGATTTCATAAAGCAAGCATTGGAAAGCTAATTAATTGGTCCCTTTGCTTATGTACAGGTACAGTAAGAAGGTGCTGTCTTTGTGCAACAGCCTCTACCAGGTATGGAATCTATCAGCCACTTGATCTTGGTCTTCCAGCCTACAGAACTGTCAAAAATAAATGTTTGTTGTCTATAGCCACCTATTTCATGGTATTTTATTATAGTCACTTAACCAGGCTAAGATACATTCCTACAGACTAAGACACCTTCCTGTGTCCATTGCCCCCTGTCCTGTGCCATGCCTCCCATCAACAAGTGAAGTCTATTTCCCTATCATTTGAATCTGTTCTGGCCGTAGAACTTGTTTTAGATTAAACAGAATGAGGCAGAAGCGATGCTGTACAACTGCTACGGGTAGGCTTTTGGAGCTTAAATTTGCCTTCCTGAAACAATTTCCTGAAATCACCATAGGGAGAAAAAGCTCAAGTTAAAAGACTATGTGGAGAGAACTTCCCCACTGCCCCGTGTCCCAGCCGTGCCAACACTCAGCCAATCTGCTATGTGAAGCCTCTGAAAATGTCCAGTGTGAGAAATAATAAAGTCAACATGGGTCTTTCTTTCTTCAACTTTTAATTTTGAACTAAGTTTGACATAGCCAAAAGTTTCTAAAGTAGTGTAGGAAGTTCTTATCTACCTCTTACTGAGTTTCCCTTACTATTATCACATTAAACCATAATACAGTCATCAAAACTAGGAAACTTATACTGGTACCATTGATCTTAGTGATTCAGTGGTACAGCAGAATTTATATTGGTACAATATAAATAACGAAAAATTATCCTCATTTCACCAGGTTTTCACTAGTAGTTTTGTTTGTTTTCTTGTTCAAGGATTTCATGTTGCATTTAGTTTTTGCTCCTTGGTCTCTTCCGATCTACAAAATTTTCTCAATCCTTGTTTGTCTTTCATGACTTGGACAATTCTGAAGTATATTCAGCAGTTACTTATAAATTACCCCACAATTTGAGTTTCACTGAGGCTTTGGGTGTCAGGAGCAACATGGTGTTATGCTTAGTGCACCACGTCAGGAACCCTACAGGTTATGCGACTTTAACAAGTAGTAGTACACTTTGACTGGGAGGCGAAAGTTGGTTTCTTTTTTAATGTGGCTATTTTGAAGTGAATAAACTTCTTTTTGTAGGAAATAAGTACCTCGAAAGACATATTTTAAACATGAAAATGATTCCTTTAAGCTACTAAGTACTAAAGTAATTTGTAATTGACTACTGACTCATAGATATGGAGATAGATAGACAGACAGATTTATGATAGACTGATGCAGGCATAAGCAGTTGAATTGGAGACTTCTGCTGGGGGCCAGGCAGTGTGGTACAGGGAACAGAAGAAAGATAAAGGCCCATGTAAGAGCAGCTTTGGTATCTGTGACAGTTTTAGTGATAGATTTGTGGGTGAAGAATTTAGTGGAATTCCGCCACAGCAATGTGTTTATCTGAGAACTATAGAAGACAGGAAAGAGACAGAAGAGAGAAAAGAGGCTCTGTATTTAAAGAAACAGAGGCATAATGTGAGTTTTGATTTGATCCTTGTATAAAGAATAGAATTTTTTAAAATACTTTTGGTCATTTCACTCGACAAAATCCCAAGACCAAGACTGGTAGAGTCTGGGGTTTATGAGGATTTCACACATGGGTTTTTTGTTTGTTTGTTTTGTTTTTCATGATGAGTAGTTGTCGGGTGCTGAGACCATGGGCAGAACTAGGCATTCTCCACACAGTGAAGGACATGGTAGTTCTCATCCTTCTATTTGTGTAAGGTGAATAGTCTATGTATTGGAAAGAACTCTGCCATCAGTGCACAAAAAGCAAGGCCAGGACGTAAGTCAAAATGACCTTTCTGAGCAAGAAGGAAGCTGATCTTTCCACTGGGTCTGTAACAGGGATTACAGGAGCAAGCGGGGCCTGGACATGACAGTGACCTGAACAGTCCTCACCGTGGCTCATGAAAGAACAGACAGATATCTAAGAAATTGAAAAGTAGAGCCACATTTTAAAAATACAGTTAACAGTTCCTGAGTTGCCTGGTACTAGTGATAGAGAAGAAAGCAAGACAGACAGAGACCATGTGTTCATGGAATTTATATTCCAGCGCAAGCAAATGGCAATAAAGAAGTACCTTATTTAAGATACACTGGAGATAGTGCTGTGCAGTTACAAAGTCGAAGCTAGAAGAAAGGAAAGGGAGTCAAAGGGTGGGGGTGCGGTGGGTTGTTCTTTCCTAAAGGACCGTCAGGATAGACTTGCCGAGGTAGGATACTGGCTCTATAGGCAACAGAAGTGGCATCAGGGTAGCACCATGGCGACCAGGACACCAGAGTAACCCAGTAGATAGATGGAGCTCTGGGAGAAAAAGCTCAATTAGCAGGAATACATAATATGGCAACATGTAGAGGAACGAGGGGGATAACACGCATTGAGGAAGAACTGGCAGGTAACAGGCAGCTGGAGTTCTAAGACAGGGTCTCATTCTAGGATCTGTGCACCTGCAGGGCCTGGGCCTGCACGCAGACTTGAAGGAGGGTCACAAATTTGGTTGGATCCACCTTAAGTTACATTAGATGCCAATTCCTTGCAGTATGGAAACAGATCAGAAGTGTTCAAGTATTTCATTAAAAGTTTCTTTTCTTTTTACTCAAACACAGTCTTCAGCATTACACTTTGTTATGCTTTAGAATTTAGATGTCCCCCAAAATTTCACCTTCAGAGGAGGGGCTTATGGAAGGTCACTGGATCATGAGGCACGGCACTCATCAGTAGATTCGGACACTGATGAGTTCGCGGTTGACTGTGCTGTTCAGAGGCAGGGCCTGGTTGGAAGACTGGAAGAGGCAGGTCAGCGAGGGGGCTAGAAGTGTATACTCTCGTGCCTGGTTGTCCCTGTTTCTCATTCTCTCTCTCCCCCTCTCTCCCTCTCTCTCTCTTTCCCTCTCTCTCCCTCTCTCTCTCCTTCTCCCTCTCTCTCCTGCTCTCTCTCCTTCCCAGCTGCCATGAGCTGAACAGCTTTGCCATGCCCCTTTCCACCACGCTGTTTTACTGACCACAGAGTGAATTCCCCCAAATTGTGAGTCACATAAACCTCTCCTCCTCTAAGTTTTGGGCATTATGTTTTATCTCAGCAACAGGAAATTAACTAATACACTGTTATTATATAAAATAAACAAAAATATAGCACTTTTTTGGTTAAAGTATCATGATCTCAGAAATGATTACTCTTGCCCACCCCTTGAACGCCTAGTTCTTCTCAGAGCACAGTTTCAAAACGTCTGGATTACTGGTTTTCCCACACTTCTCAATAGTTCCCTGCCCCATTAACCTGTAAAGTATACAGCAAGAGCTTTCAGATATGGCTGATGGGGGGATGCACACTAAGCAGTTGAACAGGCCATGCAAATTGGTTTCCTTGCAAATACATGTAGAGTTAAACGGCGATCTGTGCCCAACTCAAGTCTTCTGTCTGACGCAGCACATTTTGACCAAAATACCCTAAAAACTACACAGCAGCCAGTTATTGGCCAAGCACAGATTGTCCAACAAATCTGGAACAAGCACCTTTCTAAAAAAATCTTCTTATATTCCACAATGACTCTGATCACAAACCAAATTGGACAAGAACCAAATCAAATTCAATGGTCAGGTTCAGTGTTGACCTTATGAGGAAATCTGATTTGGTTCTCATTCAATTTGGCTTGTGACCAGAATCATTGTGGAAATAATTAAGTCATGAACTGAGATACCACTATATACAGTAAGTCCCCAACTTACAAACATTCGAGTTGCCAACTTTCACAGATCTGAGCGGACCTCGCAATTACAAACATTCATAGATGCGAACAAATCACAGTAGTAGTTCCTGTGTCTGCTGGACACTGTCATAGTTGTGTTGCTATGTGCTTAGTGTACAGTAGTATAGTGCTCCATCAGAGCCCAGGATGTCTGGAAGGGTGTCAAACGCATATAAGACTCACTTTGTCAGACTTACTAATAAATCTGACTTATGAACATTCTCCTGGAACAAAACTCAATCGTAAGTCAGGGACACACATGCATACAGACACGTGCGTGTATGTCTTTATATACACACATACACACATATATATACATACATATATACATATGTGTGTGTGTGTGTGTGTGTGAAAGAATGAAGGAAGGAAAAGAGGGAAACAAAAACTGTAGACACCACTGATTCACTGATTTGTAGCATACCACAATTGGCTTATTTTAAGAAAATAATTTAGTCACCATCTCATAAGACCATACAATTAGTCCTTGATAAGAAAATAATTTCCCAAGTCTCTTTGCTATGTGTGTATGCCAAATGGTAACTCAGGTAAAGAAAGACACACAGATATATGGAGCAGCTTTCATGGGTCCCTGACTGTGGTTTGCTTACTTAATTTACAATTTGCTTAAATAATATTTTAGCATGGCTGTCACAAAAGTAGCACTTTGATAATAAATCCCATCACTAGATATCTCTTTAGATTTTGCTAAAAGTGTTTTGTTGTTAATTTGGTATCTTTAAGGAGCCATTTGTATTTTTAAAATACATTACAACAGCCATAAGTTACTTTCTTTTTTAGGTTTCCCAGGTGAAGCACTATTGCATTTGTGTTTCTGGAAAGGGGACACGAGGGGCACAAATCATCACTCATCATTCTAGAGGCGGCCCTGAGCTTTCCAGTGGTCGGTACAAAAAGGAGGTAGAATTTAGCCAAGTAATAGAGAATTGATTTAAACAAACAATCCTGGCACATTTGATTTAAACAAACAAAAAATAAATATAAAAAAGGAAAAGAATTTTAGTACATTTCATGTTAATAGAGAAGTTTCGTTTTTGTTTTTGTTTTTGTTTTTGTTTTTTGCGGTGCAGGGGATTGAACTCAGGGCCTTGGGCTTGCTAGGCAAGCACTCTGACCACTAAGCCAAATCCCCAGCTCCGAGTTTTTTTTTTTTGTTTTTTTGTTTTTTTGTTTTTTGTGTGTTGGGGATTGACTCAGGGCCTTGTGCTTGCAAGGAAAGCACTCTAACAGCTGAGCTAAATCCCCAGAACAATAGAGAGGTTTTAACCACAATATTTTCTAACATACAAGAGAATCTTAGACTCTATAAGGTAACTATATTAAAGTTCTTCAAAAAGTGGCTCATTCTTTTTCTTTTGCCAACTCTCCGTTACCCTAATGATTAAAATAGTCATTGGTGAAGCCAAGCTCGGATTACGAAGCTGAATACCACTTTCCCACAGTAGGTCACAGTGGGTGACGGTAGAGGGAAGGAAAAGGGGGATGCTTATAGGGTTGTAGGACTGGGCTTCCTTGGTTTTAAGTTGGGCTTTGGAAGATGGAGAACAGCAACTGGGCAGAATTTATGACATAACAACGTTGGATTGCTGAGCAAATCTGGTCTCGAAGAAAGATTTGGTAAGTGACTCATAATACTTCTGTGATTTCAGTAGCTGACAATCTTATCTACCTGGAAGAAGTATTTTCTGTGCTAAGTAGCTGTGATTTAGTGCTTGTTTTTGGTACTGTTTAATAAATATGGAGAAAAATTTCCCTGGTCTCAGTATTGTTTAGTACAGAGACAGAAAATTATGTTGGTTTCTACATTTCTTTGCCTCAGTACGGTAATATTATCAAAAAAGTGGTAATCATGATCAGCCTCCCCTCTGGCTTTCAAAATCATCAGCTGATTACCAACCAACAGTTAATGTACAGAATCAACAAATTTTCTTTCTCACTTTGTATTTGATTTCATTCATTATATAGTGAATAGACATTAGTTCATTTAATAAAGTGTTTTAAAAACACTTTATATGTTTGCTGAATAGTTAGAAAAACATGCCAAAGGCAACGTTGTGCAAAGATTCATAAGGAAAAATACACTCAATGTAAAATCAGAAAGTCTCTGGTACTCAGTTAACAAATGCCTTTTGTTTCAAATGTTTTGTTTCATTATGCACCTGTGCTGAATGTGAGGCTGATTGGATGCCTGAGAGTCACGGAAATGAAACCCAGATGTTACGGATTATCCTGACTCCTCTTACAGTTTTAGCTCAGATATGTGGAGAGTATAGAAGTTATCACTCCTGTCTGTACAACAAGAAAAAGCCGAAGAAACTAAGAACCCAGGCAGTTTTGGATCTATCAGAGAACTGAAGTCACGGGACAAATCATCACACCAAATCTGTAAAGCAGGCAAACCTGGAGGCATAGCCAACATCTACTGACCTGCAGTGGAAGAAGCAGGAGCCACAGGTTAGTATAAAGACCTACAGGAGAAGTTTGATGGACTGCTCAAAGCCAAGTAGGATCTAGTTTGGAAATGAAAAACCCTTAGGTGTCGTAATCGTAGGGCAGCCCCATGTATTTGTGGATTTTACCTCTAGGTACCCCTCCAAAGTTTTCCACGTAAAAATTCACTAAAAATCCCTTCATGGTTCTGGATGCAGGCTGGGGAGAGTCAACCTTCTGAAATATCCTCGGAGTATTTCCAGAAGAAGGTAGGTCCAGGAACACAGACTTTGTCAGAGCCTCGACACAGCTCGGGGAAGAGCATCCTTCCCGCTCCAGTCTCCTCTGAGCAGGGCAAAAGATGGAAGCACTTCTGAAGATCACAGAGTAGGGACAGAGGTCTACTGAAAGATTGCGATTTAATCATCAGATCACAGACTCCATCCACGTGCCGCACCCTGCCCTGACACCAGCATATACCAGTGTGCGGACAGGGGATCACAGCGGAAGAGCATTTGTGAAGGAGGAGCACTGACGAAGGCCCAAGTCAACAGAGGCGACAGAAACAATGTGCTTGCAGCGAACATTAAACACTGTACAGCTCCAGAGAATTCATATGAAATCTCACACTACAGCGTTATCTTATTTAATTTCCATGTTCTGATATATCGTGCTTTCTACCAAAGTTTATAAGGTATGCTCAAAAGTGATATATGCTACTCGTATATGTGTATACAGTAAGAGACACAAAGCAAACATGAGAACCAGAATCAGGTGCGACAGGGAATTAATGTAACTGTAATTAATATGTTGAGGGCTGCAATGGAAAAGTAGCCCACACGTATGAAAAGAAAAATAATGTAAGCAGAGAAAATGCTAATTATGGGTAGAAAGGAAAATACTAAGAATCAAACACATTGTAACAAAAATGAGAAGAATGACTGCCCATGATGGTCTCTGTGACCCTGGAAACATCAACAGAAACCTTTTAAATCACAAAGCAAAGAAAGAAAGGAATTTAAAAAACAATCGTTTGGAATAATCTCAAAAGGTGTAATATACATGTAATAGAATATAAACGAAAGAAGGAATATTTCAATTAAGGACTAAAAAAATGCAGCTGTTAAAGCAGAGATTCAGGAAGCTTTATAAACATACAATAGATATTTATAAACAACCCCCACATTTATGAATATTATATAAAAATTATGAAGATTATATTTATAAATATTAATAATATATGAATAATATATTATGAATATTATATACAGCAGTGAAGACTAAGAGATAATATTAATAAGCCAGGAAGGAACAAAACACCTTCTTTACAGAGAAGCAAGGACAATAATCACGTTGGACTTCTCCTTAGAAAACCTGCAGGAAGAACAGAGTAGATTGAAATATTTAAAGGATTGCAAGAAAAGGTAAAAAAGAAAAGGAAAAAAGCAATGAAAGTATCCTTCAAAAACAGGGAGAGATAAAGACTTTCTCAGATAAACACTGAGGAAATCTGTCAACACAGACTTGTCTTTCAACAAATACTAAAAGGCGTTCTTCAGAAAGAAGGCAAATGATAGAGACCTGAACTTCAGATCTACATGGGGAAAGGAAGAGCGCTTGGGAAGGAGTAAATAAGGATAAAAAAGTCTTCATTTCTTATTCATAATTGGTCTAACAGATAGTTTGTTTAAAACAATAGAGTAACCCTATATTTGATGTTCGTAGTTATGGATAAATGAAATGCACAATACCAATGTTACTAGGGACAGGCAAGAAGAGTTGAATATATGCTTTTGAAAAGTACTACATCTGAGGTAAACCAAGAATAGAGGATTTTCTCAACTTGGTAAAGAATAGCTACATAAAAATCTACAATTACCATCGTTCTTAATGGCGAGAAACTGAATGATTTCTACAAAATGACAAAAAAAGAAAATGTGAGGTATAGACTGAAGAAGAAAGGGCAATGTATTTGTTTGGAAGGTTGCAATTTATACAGCTAATGTACAATTTTCAGATACTTTATACAACAATAAACAATTACAATTTAAAATTGTAAATGTACCTTTAAAACAACAACAGATACTAATATAATAAATACATACAGAGTGAATACACTAAAAATCATTAAATAACAATGAAAGACACCAAGAAGATCTAAATGAATGAAGAAACATTCCATGTGTTAAAATGTCATTCCTTCCTCCTTGCTCTATATATTCAACATGCACCCAATCAAAATCATAAGTATTTTGTAGTAATCAGTAAACTGATTCTAAAATTAAAGATAGCTGAGTTTAGAGTAAAGAATTAAATCCATATATATATGTTTAATTGACTTCCAAAAAAGGTGCCAAGACCATCCAATGGAGAAAACAGTCTTTTCAACAATTATGGAGCATCCATCTACATGAGAAAGAAAGAAGACATGCCCTGTTACACACCTACACAAAAATCAATGCAATATAGGCAAAACACTTCCGAATTAGCACTGTAAAACTCTTAGAAGAAAACAGAAGGATAATATTCAAAACCTTCTGAACGGCAGTAATTTCTTAGATGTGAAATCCAAAGCACAGGCAAGAAAGGCAAAAAACAGGCAAATATAATTTCATCAAATTTAAAGACTCTTGTGCTTCAAAGAGCAATGTGAAGAAGCTAAAATAATAACACATAAAATGGAGGGATTTCCATACTGCATATCTAGAATTTATAACTAAATGATATACAATTTAAATGAAAAATGGGTAATGAATCTGAATTGCCATTTCTCCAAAGAATAAATGTAAATAAGGACCAAAATGGATGACAGATATTGGGAAGTAGAAAGAAAAGCAGGAAGACCACAAGTTTGAGACCAGCCTGAGCAACTTAGCAAGAATAATTCAAGAGAGATGATAGATATGTAGGTAGGTAAATAGATAGAGAGATAGATATATAGATAGATAGATAGATAGATAGATAGATAGACAGATAGATAGATAGATAGACAGACAGATAGATAGATAGATAGATGGGAAACTCTGGGGTTTCCGTTCAGTGTTAGTGCTTACTCAGCATTCACAAGGTCCTGGGCTCAATTCCCTGTACCAAAAAATATCCATGAGGCCAAATTCACATAATAAATGGATGGATATGTAAATGAATGGGAGCAATCTGACAATTAGATATAGAGAATTTCAAATAATTTTTATACTTACTTGGCCATCAAGGAAATGGAACATAATTCTTCTACCCTTACATATGTGCTGCACATTGTGTCTCCAAAAGCGTACAGTAGGGCCAGGGAAGGGAAGGACAAACTTCACAAGAATAAATCTGACAAACACTCAGGGAGGTGCTCAATAGTAGTATCATATGAAATGTAAGTACTTCTGACAAGATGTGACAAGACTAGCACTTATGCCCATGGTCCTCCTCTGAACTATCCATAACCCCAATCAATCCTGATGAAATATCAGGACATTTTACAAACTATCTGACGAGGACTCCTCAAAACTGTCAAGCTCATCTGAACGATAGAATGCCTGAGAAACTGTCGCCACCAAAAGCAGCCTAATGATGCACGACAGGTGACTTTAAATCAGTATCTTGGGCAGGATTCTAACTCAGAAGAGTGCAGGTTAAAAAGGAATCCTAAAGGAAAATGACAGAATTAGGGACTTGTGCTAACAATAATGTATCATTGTTGGTTAATTATTTGTGCCAATTACCTCATACTAATAATGGAAGACATTAATAATGAAGGAAGCTGGGTATAAAGCACATGAAAACTTTTTTTTGTATTTTCTTACATTTTTTGTAAATCTATAACTATTCTAGCAATGTTATTAAACACACAAATCCTATCTTTTAACCACTTTTTTGGGTGAGCACAGACAGGGACAAAGTCATATAGCTGTGAAGCTGCTACCCGCAGGAAGGCTGAACAAATTTCTGCCAAGTCAAACGGCTTGTACATTCTTCCAAAAACTACTGACCAGCCACGTGAGGCAAAAAAGTAACACCAACATCCAGATACTCATCTGCATGCTTGTCCTTCAGCTTGGGACAGATGTGGTCACTTGGCCCCAGAGTAAATCTTTACAATTTTCCAATCTGAGACTTCAGGTAAGAGGTAGAGTTGAACTTCAGATAACCTTGAAATGGCCCTACCTGTCTCTTCCAGTGTGACTGTCTATTAATGCTGACATTTTCTTTTGAAAGTCCATTGTCTTGCTTCAGGCAATAGGCTACCAGGGCTGCTGGTGGGGACAGGAAGAAAAGTCAGCCTGAAATTTATGATCTTATTGTGCTTATGAAATTACAAAAAGGAGCCAGCCTTGTTCTCGCTGGCCACAGACAAGTGTAGCTATAACTAAAATTTACAGGATGCATAAAAAGAATCACATCAGCAGAGTGCTGTAAATCCCGCTGGCCAGTCACCCTAGCAAATTCCTAATGGATCATCATGCTCTGGAGTTTAAATGGTTGTTCTTAAGAAGTAAAGGTAAGTGACAGGTTAGATACATAAGCAAACAGTGATGTCATTTCATTTCCTCAATTTAGAATGTGAAGCATGGGGAGAATCACTTAAGGGAACTGGGAAGAAGTGTGCAGAAACTTTCGATTCCTAGTAGACATCATTCCACAAGGCTAGGGTGATGCTGGGATAGAAAACTCTGTCTGTGGCACCGGGAAGGCCACTTCTGTGTATGGAAATGATAACTTGTGGCAACACAATGAAATGACTCCTCTGAGAGACATAAGCCTGGTGCTACACAAGGCAAGGAGGTGTTAGCATCTTAAGAAGTTTGGGCTTTATGCTGAGACAAAGGGAGGCTGCTGAAGAACTGCAAACGACGCGAACTTTCTTTTCACTTTAGAAATATTCTTCTGGTTGCAGTGCAGAAACAAGCTAGGAGCCTCCTTGGAGTTATCCAGGTGAGAGGAATAAAAGCTTCAATCCGGTCAATGGCCATAGAGAAGGGAAGGAGAAAGTAATACAATGTTGTCATCCTAGTATTTAGGCTAAAACAGGAGAGCAGACTCAAAAATCACCCCCACTTTTCTGGATGAGGCAGCCGGGTAAAATGGCTGCGGACAGTAAGACAGGGAGTATGAAAGAGCAGCAATCTCTTAAATCATGTCCCCTGGAACTGGGCTCTCAGGCAGAACATTCCTGCAGGCAGTCTACCTACAAATGCTCTCAGGAGACACATCATTAGGGATGTGAAGCAGGCTGTACTGAGTAGAGGGAGGATCTGAGTTGCAGGCTTCCTCCGGCCCCAAAGGAGCTCTGAAGCTCGACTGACACTTCAGAGTTGTTTCAAATTGAGAGAAGGGTATCAAGACTTCAAGGCCACTTATTGGCCCACCACTGGCTGCCCACTAAAATGGGACATTCATTTCAACAAATGAGTTTCCTATCGCCTCAGACAATGCCTATTAAGGAAGACAACTGCCGATATCCCAATAAGCAGGGTGCTAACTAAATGAATCCTGGAAAGAGATTTGGGAAGACTCCCATAAGGTTGTATTTCCTGGGGAGTCTAAGAGTAAAGGGAGTCATTAATCTGGGAGAGCAGAAAAGATCCTAGAGTTCAAGAAAGAACAAGACTGATCAGTCTTTAGCCATAGCAACCAGCAACTACCTCAGCTAGTTTGAAACCAATTCCAACTGATGTCAATATTCAGGTTAGCTCATCTTCTGTACCCTTGTGTGAACCTGCTTCTGAAGGAGCCAACCAGCAACAGCCTCACTGGACTAACCACACATTCATAACTCGTGTTGGACTCACGTGTGAGATATCCCGACACAGACATCCTGTAGGATGTTGACCACTTGTACAAACACCATAAGCTAGGAATAGAGACCTGAGTTGAAAACAGGTTATTATATGGGAGTCATTGGTTCATAGGCAGTAGCGGGTGTGTGAGAACAGAGACATCTCACAGGAGTGTAGAAGTGAGGAAGAAAGACAGTTCTGGACACTAAGAAACCACCATTAGTTGCCATACTTCTCAAAGTTTAAGGTGTAAGTGAATTACTGCAGAGTCTTCTTCAAATGCAGATTCTGTGATTCACATGATCTAATGTAGGACGTAAGATTCTACATCTACAGGAAAGACTGTCAGTTGTTACTGGTCCACTGGTACTGTTACTGTCTAGATGTTATTCATGAGAATCCAAAGTTTTAAAAAGGGAGGAAAAGATTAAAAACTAGGAAGAAGCATCCAAGAAGCTCAGAGGAGAACAAGATGAAAGTGATGTCCCAAAAGCTGAGACAATTAGGGTTCAAGGAGGCAGGAGTGTTTGAGATTTTTACAGGTGCTCAAACCTAAACATGGTTTGGGTGATAAACGAAAGAACCCAGTTTTTTTTAAGGTGCTGGTTAAATCACATGCTTACTATCTTTTGGGGACAATGTAAAAATCCGTGACCCACCTACCATAGCAGAAATTGTGTTAGGAAGGAAAACACGAACACTGGTTAAGGAACAGAGTTGATGGTGGGAATAGTTCATGCTGATATTGGAGAAAAAGAAGGGAAAAGGAGGAGGCTGAGGAATGGCACCAACAGGGACAGATCAACACTGGATAGAGAACCACTGAGGGAACTGTACAAACATAAGAACGAAAAAAAAATGCAGAGAAGAGGAAGAGTTCTAGAATGGCAGAAAAGAAAAAAAAAATGAAGACAAACTCTGCCTATTTGGAACCATGGTCAAAGACAGTCCCAAACTGAAGAAGCATGAGTCAGTAACGCATTTCTCATAGAACAGTTGCATGGTGGATTGTGCAAGCATTCAAAGACACACATCCATGTATATACATGTTTAGAAGCAGGTGGCTAGTTTGAGTTCCCCGGAAAGCAGAGTGTGAAACTTGGGGAGACACAGTTTATTTTGGTGGGGATACCATGAAACAATGAGTAAGTCAGGAAGCAGAAAAAGCCAAAGCAGTACCGTTATCAGGGTGACAGCTGCTGAGCAGGGACTTGTGAAACCTTAGAGAGTGCCTACCAGAGCACCCAGCAATACATGCCTGAGGTCCCCGTGGCGGAGCACCGTTCTCTGAAGACATCAACTCCCTACGCCCCTGGCTTGCTCTTCCTGTGGACTCAGGAAAGTATTGCGAGCACCTCACATGCCATGTTGGAGGCTGGATGCTGCCTGTAGAGATGTCTGACGCTGCCTGGAAATGTCCATCAAGGTTACAGCTGGAATGAGAGGAGGACCAGGATTTGATGCAAGGTCCTGAAGGCACGGGCCACAAAGGAATAAAAGTCAGGCACCTGTCAGCACTTTTGAAACAGTGTATTTCTCAGTTGCCAGGTCCAGAGTGTTGATGCAAAATAGTGGTTAACTGGGGTTGTGGGGTAGGAAGAGAGCAGTAAGAAGGCTACCTCAGGCTGCTATCTCCATGCAAATAGATGCTCTGTAAATATACTCCTGGCAGTTCTGCACTTCCTAATTAATCGGCCAAGCTAAACCTTTGCAAGCAGCAGTACAAAAGGTAAACTTCAGCTTGATTCCTGCCAAAATCATCACAAATCCTGAATTAGTCAGATGTGAATTAATGAGCTTTTAGCGGAGCTTGGTTTTTGTCAGACATATTGATCCTGGAGTGAAACAGCCCATTAAAGGCTATAATTAAGATGCAGTTTCTGTTTGAAGATGAAGTGCCTGGGCTGGGACAAATTGTGAGAGGCTCCTTCCTGCGAGGCTGACAGGTGATCAGGGGATGAACTTGTATTCAGAGTTTCTCCTGTTTTCCTCCTGACAGGAAATGACAGCCAAGTTCCAAATGCAACAAATGGAGTTTACACAATTATTTTGACCCTAAAACAAGAGGCGCTCAGCAACAAAAATTACTGGTAGAAATTGAGTTTTCCTACCATGCAAAATGGTCCTGCTTTGTATTCACCCTGCTTCCTGACAACAATTGGGGTGGGGGATTAATCAGACCTCATCTCATTAGAGGATTGCACTGGTAAGAAACAAAACATGTGAAGTAGTGTTTGCAATGTGAGCATAAGAGAAGACAGGTGGTGACTCTTGGGGTGCTAAGGAGAGCTGTTAGCTCAGCTGGGAGGGAACTTTGAAGACCTGGGGGAGGGGTCTGAAAAAAACTGCCAGGAAAGTAGGAAAAAAAAGTGGGCAGTGCTGAACCTCCATTTTAAAAGGTTCAAAGAATGTCCGGATATTCCCCTCTACCCTACAGAGCGCAGGTGGAATTTCATTTTCTTTTTGGAGAAAACACTGGAGAAAAGAGGATGCTGAGGACCAAGTGAACTGGGTAGGAAAGAAAGATTGGAAACAGATCATAATACAAACCACCTGACACCAGGACTTGGTGCAGGTGAGATCATTTGAAGGCTGAGTTTGAAAAGAGAGAAGAAATATATACAGACCCATCTCTGCATGGGAAGGAAATGGCAAAACAGAAGGGAGAGCAGGGATTTAAGGAGCCAGGCACTGGACAAAGTTCTCTTCCCATTTATCTTTTCTATCTCTTCCCTATGCTTTTATCATATTAAACTCCTTGGGGAAGTGGTGGATTGGTTTTTTTCCAATTGTAAAAACGACAGAATGGAACCTCAAAGAGGTTAATCACACACAAATGCTGTGTTAACAATGTTTCTGCATGTTTTATAGGGGTCAGTGGTCATGTACAAGAGGGTCTTTTGACTGCTTCAGGAGAAGAGGGCAGAGGGGAGGTGCAAGTGATCTTCCTGCTCTGGTGTTTTCTCAAAAGCTGGGTGCCATATTTTGGGGCAGCATATTCTGAAGGCCATCAAGGCCATACCAAACTTCTGAGGTCCCACGCGAAGTATGCCATCTCATTGCTGGTCTGACCCACTTCTCTTTCTTTCATACTCCAGCCATGTTGGCCTTTGCACTTCTTTCATACATTACAATAGCCCCACCTTAGGCCGTTTGCACCTGCCGTCTCCTCTGTCTGACTTGCTTTTCCAGTAGGGACAGTTGTGGTTTGTTCTCTTTCACCTTTATATTTCCCTGAAAACTCATCTTCTCTGTAAGATCTTCAGTGGATGCCCTGGAACTTCCTATTCTATTTCCTGATTTATTAACTGCTTATATTTAACATAATTGAGCAAAAAATAGACAAATGGTATTCACTATTTAAAAAAAGGATAAAAAATCCTGTGTAGCAAAGGAATCAAGGAAGAGTGAAAAGGCAACCTACAAAAAGAAAGAAAATATTTACAAACCATTTATGTGAAAGGAGGTTCACATAAAAAATGTATGAAACCCTTATAACTCAGTAGAAAACAAAACAACCTGATTAAAGAATGGGCAAAAATGCCAAGTGTCACGGCACATTCTTTTAATTCCCTTGACCCTGGAGACTGAGGCAGGAAGATTAGAAGTTCAAACTGAGCCCAGGCAACTTAGAATCTGTCTCAGAAAGGGGGGTGGTCTGAGTTTGCTGCTCAGTAGTAAAGCAATTGCCTAGCATGCATGAAGCCATGGGTACAATGTCAAAGCAGTGAGAAGAAGGGTGGTTTGGGCAGCATATACAATACAAAAGGCACTGGTTCAGGGTTGGGTGTTCACTATACTCACTCTCCTTTCAGTAACAGTCAGCATTTACTTTAAACACACATCTTGTTATTTACCTGTATCTTAAGGAGTCTGAAGATTTAATTCTTTGATTTTTCTCTTAGGTCATAAAGACTTGGCTTCTGTATTAGCTTTCCCATTGCCAAGAAAATACCTGCCACATATAACTTAGAGAAAGAGGAGAGGTTTCTTTGACTCAGTTTTAGTCCATGGTCAGCTGGCTCCAAGGCAGAAACTACATAATAGAAGGGCATAGTGGAAGAACACGTGCTCTGTCCATGCCCGCCAGGAAGCAGAGAAAGAAGGGAGAATCTGGGGGAAAAGAATACACTTTTCCAGGTCACACGGTGACCCACCTCCAACCAGGCCCACCTCCTAAGAGCTCACTCTGATACTGAACTCATCGATGGATGGATCCACTGACCAATATCCTGCCCCATGATCCAATCACTTTCCAAATACATGAGGTTTTGAGTCAACATTTTAGATCTAAACCATAACAGCTTCAATTAATAGAACTGAATACCTAAAATAAAGTATTTTGATTTCCCATTTTTTAATGGTGACAATTAGAAAAGTGATTCTAATGTTTACCTTTAGTGATAAGGTATTTGTTAGATTTTTGACATCAGTAGACCATTTAATGATTATTCCATGTTTATATAGACGAGTGATGGCGAACCTTTTAGAGATGAATGCCCAAACAGTAACCCAAAATCCACTTACATATTGAAAAGTGCCAACACTACAATTAAACCTGAATACCGAGGTTTTAGTTTAGAAAAAACTTATAGATTAACATCTTTTGTCTTAAAAAAACAACATGTATAGTGTAGTTTCTGTAGGTTTGCCACCACTGGTATAGACTCTGAAGTTTTAATAGGTTTTTTTTAAGTTCTCATAATTTTAAATATAAAAGAAACTATTACATAATTTTAAATTTAATGATAATTGTAATGTTGAGAGTAACAATTGCTTGCAGATGTCTAGCAAAGTTTTTGAATTTAGATAAATGATACAACCAGTTGTAGATTGAAATACTTATACTCACAATAGTTAAAAGAATTCATTGGCACAGAGACTAATGAACAATAAGATACATCAAAATGTTCAAATTTAAGGACTCTGCTAAAATCAATAGACATAACTATGTGAAGAAAGTTAGATTTTACCTTCAATCAAATACACAAAGATAGAGGAAAAGACAGATTAGCTGAATCTCACTTGGTCTGTATAAAATAAGCTTTTAATAAAAGCATGTGTTTCTTGCCTGGGTTGGTCATGAGGGTATAGTATGATTTGAAATCTCTTGGCAAAAACTAAACAAACAAACCAAGTAATGTTACAGTTATCCCCAAGGATGGACTGAGCTAGTGAAAATAAATTTAACCAGAATGTCCATGTTGTTCCTGTGATATGACGACTTCAAGATTCCAGGAAGGAGAGTGTGCAAAATGTGGCATGAAAGACATTCTGAGATTGGCGTTTCCACTTCTATAACAAAATACTTGAGATAACAAACTTAAAAAGAAAAAAGTATCTTGGCTCCATTTTACAGGTTTCTGTCCATGGTCATTCAGCTTCTTCACTTTGGGCCTGGAGTAGCACATCAGGAGGGGAAAACATGGCTGGAAGCAACCAAACAGGAAGTCCCACAATTCCCCTCCAGGGCACACCTTCAGTGACTTAAAGACTCTGGGGTGGGCCCTATCTCTGGAAGGTTCCACCACCTTCCAACTGTACCAGGCTGAGAACCAAGCCTTTGACACATGGACCTTCGGGGGACACTGAGGAGCTAAACTCTAGCAGGACTGGAAGGATTTCTTTGGTGGCAATTGTGGATCAACTGGAGACTGCATTAATCATAGCAGCCTACTGCTGTAAATGAAGGCCCAACAATATTAGTGGATAAGAGGATTTTAGCAATGGCTTCTTTGGGTAATGACTTATTCAGATTTCTCTCTGTGCATTATACTTGTCATTAACTTTATGGTTCATTTTACAAGCATTCTGGCAAAAAAATTAAATTTTTACTATAAAGGGGAAAACTTTGAATTATGCACCTCTCGTTGTTATCTCTTCTTTGACTTTGAGATAAAATTTTCCATTTGTTCCTAATTCATTAGTTTGCATTTGTTTTGAAAAATAAGTGAAAGTTCTATTTATTTTAAAATGCCATGAAGTGATAGATATACAGGTAGAATTATATACCTAACATATATAAGGCCTTGAGTTTGACCACCAGAAATAGATAGATGGATAGATGTACCATGAACTCTAGATGGCTTCAAAAATACTTTCAAATGTTCCACAACTGGCACTTTTGGAGATGAAAACCTCCCTCGTCCGATAAAATTGTAAATGCTTCAATATGATCAGTTACATTTTCCATTTGCCATTTTAAATTCATATATATAGAATTATCAGGATATATAAATTCATGGTTTTTATTCACAATGAAAACTTGTTTGGTATTCATATCATAATGTTATGTGAGTAAAATCCTTCTCTCTGCTATCAATAACACTCTCACTTTCCATGAAATATTTGAGACATCCATCCATTTTCATTAATTTACCAGAAAGCCCTATATGTTAGTAAGAACAAAAGGCCATTTTACAAGTAAAGCAATACAAAAGCAACTGGCTCTATTGTTTGGGTATTCAAAATACCACTGCTAAGAAAACCACCTCTATTTATATATTAGGCATGATGACCCGACCAGTCAAGTCCTGTAAGTCTGTGCAAAACCTCTGAGAAAAAATGTTACATACGTAACAGATTTATGTGGAAAAAAATATTTTAAGTTTATGGACTATGTATGCACCAATTTTGCCACTCGTTCTCCTGAATTTGCCAAAGTTCCTCTAGACAACTCTCTAAAGCCCTATGGCTCACCTAACATCCTGCAACTGTACCTTTGAGAAACATTTTGTCAAGAAAATCTCAACTTCTACCTCTCTCTGAAGACGAGGGGCATTCAATGCAGACACCTATCTATCATTTAGCAATTGGGAGGAATCTAGACATGGAGTCCTCTAAGGTTCCTTCCTCTCTTTCATAAATCCCAGTAAGTAGAACGCAAGAGAGCAATTAAATTTTACCTCAGGAGTCATTCACATCCCTCACATCCCAGGACAGATGCAAGCAACATTTATAACTAGCTTGCTTCCCTGTCCTTCCTTCCTTCTTTTTTATTCTGTCTGCACATAGGCACATATACATGAAATATCAAACTGAGAACATAATTTCTCTTTGTTTCCATTGCTTTAATAAATTACAGACGAGCAACAACTACAGCTTTACAGCTATTCAAACATTATACACTTTCTATCATTTATAGCAGGAAGGGGCTTTGGTATGTTTGTTTTTACCCTAAATTCTAATGGTTTAGTCTCAAATCTTTTCCCACTCTAACAGGTGGGCTCACTAGAGAACTCCACAGCTAGATAATTCTACTTCACCTCATTCTGAGGATGCCTTTCAAGCATGTACAGTCATTTACATTAAGGACATCACAAACCAACCACAATAGGACCCAGCAATTTTCATTGAATTAATTCATTGAGGGTTCTTAATCCTATACTATCCAAAGTAAGATTACTTTTCCTCAAAGACTATGTTTTTCTTCTTTAAGATGTTTGGCATCTAAAATAATAACATGAGGCATTCTTATGGTCATGTATAAATAAGAGAATGATTTCTAGTCCTTTGAGGACTCACTGTCACCATCACTGGCCCTCTGTGAACTCAGTTACAAGTACATTTCACGAGGCTCCAAATTTATGTCTCAGGTCTTCTCCCCTCTTACCTCATCCTAAAGAATCACAATGCCATCATTTTAATGGACCTTTTACTTTACGTCTAACAATTCTTCTTCCTCTGAATTAGGAAAACAAAGAGAATGTAACTCATTTTTATAATAGTGAAAAATAAGTGTCTGTGAAACACATGTACACGGCCCGATTCTACTTCAGCACAATTTGGCATGAGGCTGCCCATAATTTTTAAGCATCTTTTCTTATTCCTCCCCAAAGCAGCTTTTCTCAGTGCTTGCCCTGAGAACTTTGCCTGTTGTTTAAGGGATATGCTGGAAGTTAGCCCATAAGAAAATGCTCCTGAGAAGGGCTTCACGCAACAGCAGAGCCCCATGGTGAATAGTCAGTCCCACAGGCTGCTGACTTTGCAGGATGCTGACCTTGAGGCTGGGTGTGTTCCACCCTCTTTCTTGAGCTGTCCCTTCCACAGGACACTGGCACAGCCTGTCATTAACTATAGGCCCTGTCTTAGTTATTTTCTCATTGCTGGGACAAAAACATGTTAAAGAAGGAAAGGTTTATTTTAGCTCACAGTTTGTAGAGGTTTCAGTCAGTGTTGGCTGGCTCCCAGGTAGAGGGTCATGGCAGAGGAGAAACAGTCCGTGGCATGGCAGGCAGGACCAGCAAGTCTTCATTCTTCTTTCGCCTTTTATTCCATCCAAAATACAAGTCTATTCACACCAAGGGTGGGTCTTCCTTCCTCTCGAAATCCATCATCAATACACCCAGAACTATGCTAAACCAAACTAGGCTAGCACAGTATGACACACCCACGATCCAGTCATTCTCAAAAGCCCTACCTATATGGGTGAGGCTGTGGTGGGGGCATCTGTACGTAAGCTATAACAGGCCCCGAAGCTGGCTGCTCTCTTGCTGGGATCAAAGGGCATATTAGTCAGATGGTTCTAGAGTCAATGGTTTGCAAAAGAGCAGGTTTAATACAGGACAAGTCCAAGCAACAATATTCGCACACACAAGTCAAATGCAGGAAGAGTGCAGAATGTCTATCTATGCACTGGAGACCCAAAAGTTCTAATCAAGGGCTGGAAGCCCACAGCCATGTCACATGTGCATCCATGTCTGCAACAAAAGGCTGAAGAAATCTATACTCCAACCAGGATACGATGCTCACAGCAGAGATGAAGACCAGTGCTCCCCTGAAGTGAACAGCAGCCATCCCCGATGACAGCAAGGCCCTGAGCTCCTGTGACTGGAACAGCCGAGTTCCCTGCTGGAGAACCAGCCGCAACAGCGCTTCTCCTGGGAAACAGCTGACGCCCATCTTCTGCTCCCGTTCTCTTTTATGTTGTGTCAGCAACAATCCTCAGGTGGATCTTCTATGCTCGGAACCACACCAACTTGGTCCAGCTGGGCGTTCCTGCTCAAGTTGACCACAATAAGTCCACCACAAGGGCTCTGCTGCAAGAGCCAAGTCTTTTCCCTTTCTACAGAGAAAATGCCCACGTGCTGAGCCCTAGCTGCACACCAGCTTACCTGGGGTGTCTCACATGCATCACCTCCTTACATTTTCTCAATAGGTAGTAGCATCTTCTTTTTAAGCAGTAGGGGCTTAGGGTTCAGAACAGTGAAATATTTTGCCAGAAAGCATGCTACAGTAAAGAGTAGAGACAGAATTCTAATATATGACTTTTTATAACAAACCCAAGACTCTTTCTGCTATAACAAATTGCTTTAGGACCATGAAAGTGCCCTAACAAAAAAACACTTATTATTTTTAAACATATGTTCTACCGTCATTGCTTGTCTTGTAATAGATTATAATAGATTTTCCCCATCTGTTATAATTTGACTTAATTCCTTAGAATCTTGGGCATTCTTTAAGCTCTCAAAAGCATATGTTTAAAGATAATTTTTCTGGGAACAAGAAATTCTCTATGCTATTAAAAGCTTTTGACTGTAGTAAAATACATACTCCGTGATAGCAGAGATTTTTGTCTGTGGTGTCTAGCAAAATAATCCCTAATGTTTAGAAAGGTGCTTAGCATCTAGTAAATGGACAATTCATGTTTACTGAATAAACGATTAGTTAACAGAGAACAAGACTGTAAAAGTTGGCATGAATTTTGGTTGGGTGCTAGCTGGTAAGAGGGGACCATAAGTAAGTAGTTTCTACTTCCCATGCTGCCAAGACCATAAAAGTTAAATTTAGTGATGATGAGGAGAGACTCACTTCAGATTCAGCTGCCCAAAACAGAAGAAAAAGAAAGGAGGGAGACACAAGGATACTTCGGAATTAGTGTCAGACCATGTAAGAAGTTGGGCTATAAAAGCTAGCTGGGCAAGTGGAACCCCAGAATCTGAGGATAGTAATAAGCCTGAGAATACTGGCAGAATCTCAGTGAAAAATCCCCTGTATGGAGCACACATGGCCGGTGCTCTTCGGGTCCCTCAGATGAGTTCAGAATTGCAAGGCCCTGCTCCCCAGTGCCATCTGATCGTGGTGAGGTTTTGGAAGTAACTGCTTAAGGAAATTGGCATGGGAGATTAATTCAGCCCAGGAACATCAACACTTAAGTGCCCTAAACATAGTGCACATAAGTTTGTCCCAGACTCCCCAAGGTTGGATGCATAAGCTGGTAACCTTTCTTGCCCCACCAGGCTTAGCTTCCCTGTTTATGCTTACAAAGAAAACCATTAAGACTGATGAAGGCAAACAGGTAACTTCTGGAGCCAATAATTAAAGTGGAAGTTACCAACAAAAGACAACCCAAAGTAAGTCCTTTAAACTGCTGTATAGCAGGCTGAAGAAACTCTAGATTACCATACAAGACACAAAGTTACCTAGAGATGAATAGAAGTCCTGGTCACATTAAATTCTCTCATCACAGGCCTACTCTGCAGTAGAGAATATAGGGATGGGTAGTCACATTGGTTAGTAGAACTCATTACAGAGATACTAAATTATGCATGACAGTGCTACTTTAGAATGCAGAGGGACGTTACATTGATGATGAAACCTGAATTCTGTCTGGGCTTGTGCTGATATTACAGGTGTTCCTTTCCTTGAGGCTGCAGGAATATACAAAAAGCACCGGCCACAGGTCAAATAGAGGATTTAATTAATGTCTTTTCTTCCTCCTCTTCTTCCTCCTCTTATTTCTTCTTAATATCATTATAAACTAATATATGCAATATTTTAAAAGATTAACATAGCACTAAAGAATATAAAATGAAAAATTAAAAATCCACTAGGCATCAGCTCCTACTTCTGATAGGATTTCAGCATTAGCAGTTTCTTTTCTGTATAGCTATAAAATGGAGGGAGGGGATATCAAAATTCCTACATTTAACATATTGTCCAGAAATAAAGGAAGATATGACATCTAGAAAATAGAAAGAGAATGAAAAATCATAAAGCATTGTAGAATTCTTGAAAATTAAAACAGAAGAAATTTTAAAAACTCAAAGTATAGATGGGAAAGTTAAAAAATAATCCTAGAAAGTATAACAGAAAAAAATATGAAAACTGTATTGTAAAAGTAAAGAAAATCAGTGGATTATTCCAGGGTGCTTAATGCAAAAATAGTGGCTTTCAAAAAGAAAGAACAAAAAAAATAGAAGAAATTATTCAATACAAAGTTATTCACTGCATAATGATGTTTAAATTGATGAAGGACTGCATAGATATAGATATAGATATGATCTATAATATATGTTTAACGAAATGGAACAATTTAAGAATCAATATATGTTATATTTAGAACAGACTAAAATATCAAATATGTTCAAATTCATAAATTTATAACAATAGTAAAAAAATTACTGTTCCTATTACAGAAATGGTAGGAAACCGGAAATTGTTCCTACTGTTTGTAAAGTAGAGGCAAATGCAAAGAATTTTTTTACCACTTTTGCACAACTTTATTAAGTATTAAGAAAGTCAGCGATAAGACATTTCATATATAATTACTGATTCAAATAAATGGGGAAGTAATTATAAAATTTGAATATTATCATTTTATAATTTGTAAGAAATAATGGTTGCAGTATCTTATAATAAAACTCAACAATTAGATTTTTTGGACTTTCCCTGAAAGAGAAAAACCTCAGCTATGAAATATGCAAATTCTTCAAATATAAAGTCCAAGTCATCAAACAATTATCACCGAGATACTAGATCTAACTAAAATTTTACAAGTGCTATGGAAGACAGAGGAACATTTCAAATGACACCATGAGGAAGCACTCATCAAAGTGCTGCTGTGAAGACCTCTCCAAGTCAGAGGCACAGTGTCTTCAAGACAGGATTTTTAAAGAAGCAAAGGACGTTAGCCCATGACTCACTGAAACAGACATAAGGTCCAACTTCGGATCTTTATTTGAAAAACGAACATTTGAAAAGTAAATGATCAAGGAAATTTTAACTCTGCATACTAGTTAATATTAATAAATTATTGCTATTTATTGAGGTGTAGAAATGATCTGATGATTGATATTTTAAAATGGTGCAATAACTAAGATTGATTTAGAGACCATCTGAAATGGGAGGGGCAGTAGACAGGAACACAAATTTGAATGGTAGGTAGTGAGTTGATAATTGATGAGCCTGGGTGATAATTGCATAGAGATTCGTTGTACAAAACTCTGTAGTTTTGCATATTTAAAATTGTCCCTAATAAGTTATTGAAAGAGGAGGTGGAACAAAGGAAGAGTTTAGTAAATCCTGTGAAGATTTTTTTCTGATCATTTTATTTTATTAACATACCTTCAAATGGATTTCAGATGTAAAGGCAGCCCCCACTATACTTGTTCATCTCTCTTCTATTTGCACCAGTATTAGATTATGACCTGGTTGACTATAGTTGTAGCAGTTGGAAGAGAAGGACAAAAACTATTCTAAAATTGTTTAGCTTATATAAAAACATCTCATTGTTTTCCTTACTTATGAATTTTTTTCTTCTCCATCTTGTTTCTCTTGTATGATCTTCCTCCTCATTTTATCAACTGCCTTTTCTTTGTTAATTTGAGACTTAGTCCATAAACTATATATTTCTCTTCATCACTGTTAACATGGGTTTCTATGATTCATTTTAGAAGAAGTTTCTCTACTTCCCTGGAAATGTGTGTAATGGTCAGACTACTGACCTGCAGTTTTCCAATTTTCACAACTAAAATAACCACATTCCCATCTAATGACAGATTTTCATTTTGGAAAGGACTGAATCCTGGTCCCCAACAGAATTACTATATACTCAGTACCCCTAATATATTATTTTCCATTTACTCAGGCTATAAAGCACTGTTCATCTAGCTCCCTACCATGCCTTTTACCACATACTGTAGATAATGAACTGTAGATAATGTATCACCCTCATTCCTCTCAAGAACAGTAGCCTTTCTTATTCACTATGCTACTTTCTGAAGTTTCGGTTACCCCTAGTTAACCACGGCCCCCCAAAATACTGAATGGTAAATTCAAGAAATAATTTATACTTCCTCAGTTGCACATCATTCCAAGTTATGTGATGAAATCTTGCACCATCCCTCTCTGTCTTGGGTAGTCATGAATTATCCTTGTTTACATCATATCGCTGCTGTGTACGCCACCTGCATATCCACAGAATCAGTCAGGTTCTTACCATACAGGATTTTTCCATAGAATGCCTGAGCATCCTCAAGACATGGTAGCTGGTTTTCTTATGCAAGGAAGGGGAGATGGAAGGGGGGAAGGGAGGGAGGAAGGGTGGGAAAGGGAGAGGGAGGAGGAGGGAGAGGGAAGAGGAGGGACAGGCAAGGGAGTGGGGAGGGGGTGGATGGGGGTGACGGAGAGATCGCAAAGATTTTTCTGTGCTAGCTTTAGAAGCTACGCACTATAACTTTGTCATATTCTATTGGTCATGCAGACCAAGCCTAGAAAATTGTTGGAAGAAGAACATAGTGTCATTAGTGCCAGGAATTGGGGGTCCTTGAGGACCAACTTGGAGGTTCATTGCCACAGAATTATCTAACAGTCCTGCTTTAAGAAATTTGCTTTTGTCTCTTTTGTATTTATTTCTTCATAAGAAATTATCCCAAAATGTAATGGCTTAAAACAACAACCATTTGTTACTTGTCACCGTTCTGTGGGTGGAAAAGTGTATTAGGCTCAGACAGAAAAGCTTGCATTTGCTCTGAGAGTTTCAGCTGCACTTCCTCAGGTGACAGCCATCTGGAGGCCCAGCTGGGGCTCAATGGCCCAGGACGCCCTCACTCACATATCTGGAGGCTGGTGCTGCCTACCTTCTCGGCATCTGTGCCTGCGGTTCCTCATCACTCAGTACTCCAGCCCAGGCCTGGAGAATCCCAAGAGCATGGAGGCAGATCTTCAACACTCTATTGGCCAAAATAAATTATAGCTCACCATGTAGGAAAATAAAATAAAAAAGCATCAAAGACCTAGATATTAAAACAGAAACACTGAGTCTGCTGGAAGATAAAATAGGTAGTACTCTTTAAGACACAGGTGTTGTCAAGTAACTGTCAAACAAAACCACAACTGCACAAGAAACAACATTAAGAATCAACAAAAGAGGCTATAACAAATGAAAACACTTTTGTCTGGCAAAGGAAAACAACCTATAGAAAGAAGAGAGAACCTACAGGATGGGAAGAAATTTTTGCCCCCTATTCCTCGGACAGAGACTAATATGTTGAATATATAAAAAACTAAAAAAAATTTAGACCCTCCAAAAGACCTGATCAAAAAATGAGCAACTGAAATGAATATAGACACTTCTCAGAAGAAGAATATGGCTAAAAAAACACACGAAAAATGTTCAATATCTCTGCTCACTGGAGAAATTCAAATTAAACCAACACTGAGGTTCTCTCTTACGGCAGAAAGAATGACTATCATAAAGAAATCAACCAATAACAAATCCTGCCAAAGCAGCAGGGAAAAAGGAACATTTCTACGTTGTCAGTAGGAGTGTAAATTAGTAGATCCACTATGGAAATCATTAAGGCGATTCCTCAAAAATCTCAAAACAGAATTTCCATCCCACCCAGATAAGTATCTTCCCAAAAGGGTTAAAAACATCATGTTACAGTGGTTCATGCACACCCGTGTTTATAGCAATATAATTCATAATAGCTAAATCTTGCAAGCTGCCTATGTGTCCATCAACAGATGAATGAATGCAGAGAACGTGATGTATTTATACACTAGAGTACTATTCTGCTCTAAAGAAGGATGCATTCGAATGATTTATAGGCAAACGGATGCACCATGAGACCATAATGTTAAGTAAAATAAATGATACACACAAGGTTACATATTGCGTAGTTTCCCTTTCACAAGAAACCCAAAGTTTCTCATATTATAATTTGAAGACCAAATTAAATCACAAACTTAATTTGTTCTACAACTTTGGAAAAGATGGCTGCATTTGTGTTTGTCACTCCATGCAGAAGTTGCAAATAAAAACAAGATTTTGCCAAATGTTTTGTTCGTAAGCCGAATTGTTTGCAAACAAAAGTGTCCATGAACCAAGGTATCTACGTAATAGGAAAGGGAGGTAGGTATTTCGCAAATGGGCATGACACCAAGAGATGGAGGGAGAGGGAAGGAGAGAAAAGAGCATTAAAAAGTATTACATACATGTATCAATTCCCCATGACAAATGTGATCATTGTGTCCTGTAAACATATACTAATAAAAGTTTTTTAAAAAGAAAATAAACCACAAGGCCAATCCAGAATCTTGGTGTGGGAAACAGACTCTGCGTCATGAGGCAACATGATTTTAAGCCAGCCACGTTCATCATTGATGAGTCTCACCTGTGACCCTTCTTGGGCTTCCTAGTTCATCCCTTAAAGCAGAAGGTCCTGCCCAGAGACAGAATGCAGCTAGGAAGACAGAGTCTGAAAGCTTTCCCGGTGATTCCAGGGAATGGTGGGGCTAAAAACTGCCTCAACATGGGGTGGCCAATGAAGGATGATTTCAGCCTTTCACACAGCAGAAGGAAAGGTACAGCACACTACATGATCGGTTCATTTCATTTTTCCTTACCATTTACTAGCAATGAAAGTATTGAGAGAAAATTGACCAGTAAGGCTGCTGGAGCAAGTGGTTTCATCCAGTGTTTCCATGTGAGGTTGGCTTTTCATCCTTTCTGCTCCACGGAACAGCGAGGGAGTGATATCATCCAGTGGTTTTGCCTTTAGAACTAGTAAATGTATATATATATATATATATATAATATATAATAATATAATATATAGGATATATAGAATATTATTATATATATTCTATATAGTCTATATTATATATTACATATATGTGTGTGTGTGTGTATTTGTGACTTTTCTAGATAGTATTTCTTTTTTTTTTTTTTTTTTTTTTTTTTTTTTTTTTTTTTTTTTGGTGCTGGGGATCGAACCCAGGGCCCTGTGCTTGCAAGGCAAGCACTTTAACCTCTGAGCTAAATCCCCAGCCCCCTCTAGATAGTATTTCTAATCATTAAACTGCAAAATACTTCATGTAACTAGAAGCAATCACAGCGTATGATCTCAAGCATCAGCAAGTCTCTTCCTGGCTCTCTGTGCTAGCCAAGGCCAGAGTGACTGTGCTCACTCTCTTTAATCATCAAGGAGAAACGTCTTTCTGGTTGAGCTCAGATCTATCACTGACTGTAATAGTCTGTATTTCCTCACACCCACCAGACTTTAACCATCATCTTCCCTCACCTCCTTCTGTCATAAGAACCAACTCTGGCTTCCTAAATTTAGGCACAGAGTCAAGACATGAGCTCAGCCTTATCTCAGTCTCTGGACTTTCATTATTGCTCACTGTCTGATGCTTTTATGAAGCTTTTTGAAACAGAAGCCGCACTAGACAAACTTTTTGCCCGTTTTTTTTTTCCTCCACTTATTTAGGTTTGTCTCAAATGCCAACGCTGTGCATGCTCATTGCTATTCTCAGATACACGTATCTGTAGCTTGCCAGGTTTCCTCCTGAGTCACATGCCCTAAAGGCTGTAGCCTTTCTGCCAGGTGCATATTTTTCTCCTTCACCTCCAGCCTTGTAGCTTGAAACTACACCTGTGAGACAGAGAAATAAAGCCCATTTTTGAATGCAGCCTGTGAATTTATTCTTATTTCTTTATGGCCACATCTTTAAATCTTAGAATTTAATTTCCAGAAAGACTCCTTGTGTTGTCTTTATTAGTCAGTGAAAATTATATAATCTTCTATGTTTCCATTATTCCCCTGGGTGCCAGGAAGCTTAGGGCTAAATTAATGTTCAACCATAATTAACATATCAACCAAGGAGGCTGCTGTACATGCTTTGTCTTCTTTCTACGATTCCTTTCAGTTTTTAACTTCTAATTTTATGTTTAGCTTCACTGTAAATCACAATCCAATTCATAATGTGCAAGCTATAATTATAAATACAATTTTTAAATCTTTGGGAAAAGTGTTTTCCGTGCAAGACACTTTCTAAATCTCCAGTTTAGAGTACAGTGATGGCTACCAGATCTACGCTAAGTCCGAAATTTGACAATCTCTTTGGCCTATGTGGATAATCGGAGCTCCTTAGCACACTTTGCCTTATACTCAGGAGTTTCCCACTCACCACATCTAGGAGGGTTATAGATGCTATCCCGGGGATTCTGAAACCAGTCAGAGTTTAAAATAATCCGTCAGAATCTGATGTAACCTATGTTTCTTTGCTCTTTAGCAGTGGAAGTGGAACATGGCAGTGAAGAGCAACAGTAAAAAAGCCAGGATACATCTGAGCACTTGTTCCAGATGAAATGTTGTATATACACTGCCTCTGATTTTCTGATCACCCTAAGACACTGGCACATTCATGCAGATGAAGATGAGGCTCACAAAGGCTGCCAACATCCTGGCCCCAAACTCAGCAAGTAGGTGACCAAGAACAAAACAGAGGCTTGAACTCAGGCTGCCTGAAATGTGGCCCAGATTGTTTCCATTTAGCAAATCATCTTATAACATCTTTCTCACCTACAAACATACATTATCATATGTTTCATTCATGAGATTACTCTTTTATTTTCATAACTTTTCAAAAAAAAGTATGTTATTCTGTAATACATTGTACCTTGAAAGAGGTGGAAATCTGTGTTATTTTTTTCTGTGTCTTTTATAGCACATCCATATTTCTGGGAAAATGTTGTAACCATTCATGGTTACAGACTGCCTGGTTTCTTTATTCCTATTTTTGTAATTATTATTGTGATTTTGAGTCACTATTTTTAAATTTGTTTATTTATTTATTTTGAGGTACTGGGAATTGAACACAGAACCTCAAATATGGTAAACATATGCTGTACCACTGAGCTACATCCCTAGCTCATTAATGGCTTTTTAAAAACTTTATTGAGAGGTTGGGGATTTAGTTCAGTGGTACAGCACTTGGCTAGGAAGTGCAAGGCCCAGAGTTCAATCCCCAGCACCCTCCCACAAAACAAAAACAAAAACAAAGAAAACCACTTCATTGAGAATATGCCTTTGTCTCCAAAACTTCTGGGCTTCCTATGCTGGCTACAGTCAGACTATAACACTTGCATTCAATTCTGAAATAGCTCATGTAATATTGCTGGCTAGAAAGTCTAGTTCTACTAGCTTTCAGAAAAACCTCTCTCCACTAACAACAACAACAAAAAAGTCAGGATATGGCAAAATTATTCTTCTGTGCCAATCCTCATCAATGGATTCCAAAGAAATGGATGATAAAAAGAATTTGAAATAAATCACATTCATGGGGGCTTTCCTGGACCTGATTTAGAAACAACCTATTTTCCTGCTGTCCTCACCAGAACCTGACCGATAGATGGGAGAGGACTGGACTCCATCCCTCCAAAAGTAGCTCACGAGTTGAGTCGTCTGTCGGACTCACAGCACAGTGCTTTTCTGAACCACAGAGAGGTCTCGAGGTTCTTCAGAAGTTCACAGCAGAATGGACCATGTTGCAGAAGAAGGGCGGGGGGGGGTGGCAACTTGTTTTATTGCATGCGACTCTTCACAGTAGTACACAGGATCTGCCTTTAACTGGTTATGTTGCCCGTCTGGGAAATGACATGGGATGAAGGGAGAGCAAACTCCAACAGCATCTTACGACTCAGTGTCACTGGCTCAGCATATTTTGTTTTCATGAAAGAGCGTCTACCCCTTGACGAATGTTTCTTTTAGTGTCTTTGCATCTTCCCAGCAACCCCATTTTATTACCGAGGGGTGAGAGGGAATCTTTTCTCTGGCAAATCCGAAGCTGAATTACCACAAGACACAGCCTTTTATCAGTCTGTGGAGAAAGAAACAACTGCTCGCTGCAATTGGCCTGTGCTGTTCTCTCATAATGCAAGAAATTTATGGCAGCTCTGGTGTGAGAGAGTCGCAGGTTGTTCTCCTTTCTGCAGGCGGGGCAGGGCTCGTCCGGGCAGCATATCTGCATTGATTAGACACTGGGAGATGGACCCTGCACAGTGTGAAATCAAGTTTACGTGCAGGAGGACATTTCTATGAGGAAAGAGAAGTCTGCAGGAGAAAAGTAGGTGGAAATTGACCTTATTTCGTTCCCTCATTTGTTGTTAGATCCTCATACGTATGACTTTTGTCATCGAACACACTGGCTCCCCAAAAACTTCAGTTCTTTTCTTTTTTCTAATAGAGAAAGGTAGCTGCCCTTCTTGGCTTAAGAGGCCACATGAATATTATATGTAGAGTTTTTCCATAATAGATGCTTTCATACCTAACTCCATTCTCAAAAAGACATGCTGAAGTCATACTCATTCAACTCTTTCAATGCACAGGACACACACATCCGGGTATTATTTTGGCATTGGTTTCATGGTGCTCATAATCTATAATTACTATCAATTTCCTAGGGTTGCTGTAACAAATTACCTCAAACTCCCTAGCTTAAAACACCAAACACATACTCTTTCATAGTTCTGAAGGCCAGCGGTCCAGAATCACTTTGTTGGCAAAGGCTTTAGGGACAGTCTTCCTTGACTCTTCAACTTATGGTGACTGTGGCCATGGTGACCTTGTGGCTGCATTATTCCATCCTCTGCCGCCGAAGTCACACTGACTGCCCTTTGTTTCTGTGTGCCCCCTCTAGGGATACTTGCCATGGGTTCAGGGCCCATGTGAATACTCGAAGATGATTTCCTGTTGAGATCTTTCACTAAATTACATCCACAAAGACCTTTATTTTCCAAATAAATTCATAGTCACAGGTTCTGAGGATAAGTACATAGAATACCTTTTGGGAAGATACAGCCCACTGCAGTGACTAATGTACCACTAAGATCAACTGAAACGTGGCTTTAAGCATTTCCTTGATGGACAACGTTTCTGTTTATTGCTTTGGGTGAAAAATGACTTGCGGCATCTGGGTTGGAACAAACTCCCAATGATGCAGAATGTAAACAAGGTAAAATGTGCTGAAATGAGCTGGCTTGAGGATATACCTGAGAACATTTTATAGGAAAGAAAAATATATGAAGAATAAGGAAAGTTCTAGGCAATTACTTCCCATCAATTGTCTGTGGGAGGGGGAAAGTCTATTAGTACAGCAGGGAAACGGAAGTAGGAGGTAGATAAAAGAGGACTGTGTCAAGGCGGGGCTATTCCATCTACAAATGCGCTGGAAATTTGGCTTTCCCTACCTCTCAGGATAGAAAGCCATTTATGATTAGAAACAGGAAACCCATTTCCAGGTTTTATATTTCTCCAAGGGAAACTCTTCTCGGGTTAACTGTAAGCTGGTTGAAAGGCGGTTGCACAATGTGGCGAGGTTTTGTGGATCTGATCTCCCAAGTCAGTGGCACCCTCCCAGGTACCGCTCGCCCCAGCATTCCCCAAGCACCTGCTCCGCTTCCAGAGGAAAGGGAAGATGGGAAAGGTAGCTAGATGCCCTGGAAATGACAGACACTTCCCCTGAGACTACACCTGGGGTTCTGCCTCCCTGAAGTTTTTCAATCCTTTTGCCTACAGAATACAAACTTTCTTCCTAGTCTGCATGTGCTGCCTACTGAGTTCATAGGTTCAGCTTGAGGTGTTCTCTGGCTAGTTGTTTTTAAGGTCTCTAAACGTCATGGCACTCCAACCTACTCAATACTTTCTTATTGAACTTACTGAATTATGTGTTTATCATTTGTCTTTGATCCCAGAAAGTGTATTATACCCTATCTTTATTGTTCACAATTGAGATCTCCAGTACTCAGAACAGAGTTTAACACTCAAATATGCAGCTGATAAAAGAAGTAAGCTTTTATCAACATAAATATAAACATATCCACATGCTCAGATACCTTTCAGATATTATTGCTTCAAAGTAAGAGCCGATGTTACAGAAATAAATTAAATTTGTAAACGTGAATTTGAAAATAGTTACATATCTTTCTTGGAACTCTCTTCACCTGTAAAAAGCCTCTATGGGCTAGATAAGAAGAAATGTGGAAAGGCATCTTCCTTCCACTTTATTGTCATGGATCTTTCCTTTTGTCGTTGCTTCTGCTGGTTCTGATTCATGAAAGCCAGATAATCAGAGAACGGCACAGACCTTCAGGCTGAGAACAACCAGGAGATGAAATTTAGGTGTGGCACGGCAGTGACAGACAGATTTACCTTCCCCATCGGTAATGATGGTGCTGGGGACATGTGGGAAGCTGGGACACCAACTGGAGGCCCACATCAGGATGGAGTGGGGTCATAGTACACCTCTGAAGGTTGTCTCATAGTGCAATGCTTGTCTCATAATGAGATAGAATGTACTTGTTGAAAAGAGATTTGATTTCGTTAAAATAAACACCAATTTCCCCATTCAATTATCAAATTGGCAGGATCCCATATTCCACAGCACAGCCTGTATTAAAATACTTTTAGGTACCTCAAACACATTTAATGAGACGGCACAAACCTGAGTGTCTCTGCAGAGCCAGATCTCCCTGGTGCAAGCAGATAACTCATTTGCCAACTCAGGGATTATGTCAAATGCCCTCCAATATTAAAGTGCCAGAGCAGGACAAGGATATACAGATGTCTGTCTCTGCAGCTGACATTCCACCAAATCATCTTGGTTATAGTCTGATGGTCTTGTGCGTGTTGCTTAAACTCTTCTAGTTTCTGTGGAAGTGGTCCAAGCTGGGCTGAATTTGGATTCCCTGGTGTACACACTGTGTGAATTGATACCAGACCACTTTGAGGAGTTACTGTATGGCATGCAGGCCACGTGGGTCCTCTGAGAACACAGGTGGGAGGGTCTTCCCCTCCAGCACCCACAGCAGTGTCTGTGACTGGTAGGGTGCAGGGTGAGGTGGGGCAGCGGGCTGGGATACAGGATGTTGGGTACAGGTAGGACTGGGGAGTGCAAAGAAGGCACAACAATGTCTCAAAGGCAGATGGAATTGTTTGGTCCCAGTAAACTCATAGTAAGGGAGATGTAATGTGGCTGGCTGAACCCAATAGTGGAGTTTGTGGGTCCCACAGTCAGTCTGGCCTGCATGAAATCCAGGGAGGAAGTGGCTCTGGTTAAAAGAATGGCTTTGTAAGCCTGGGAAATACTGAAGCCCAAGCTGAATTGACCCAAGAGGAAAAGATGATTTCCTGAAGGTGGTATCGGCATGTTGGGACAGAGCCATGTCAGTGGTGGAGATGGACTACCAGTTGGGCGTCCCTTACGGAGCAGTAATGGCAGAAAAGGAAAGGCGAGGAGTAGTTCAGGTAAGTAAAACATGCAACACAAGACCCTTTGTGTGAACATTTGTTAGGAACTCCCTACACTCAACATATTTGTGAACAGTGGGGGAATACTGGAGTACAATTTAAGTGAAGACCCACCACTTAGCAAAACTTGGTTGTATATATTACTGTGATCGCGTATGTACCCACATTCTGATTATCTCCAGATGGTTTATGAAGTCTATCTCACAGACATTTTAAAATAATGCTCCTAACTGTGAACAGATGAATTATAGACATACTTAATGTAAACTGGACTCGATGTGAATATACAGGCAAAACAAAACAAAACTTGGCCTAAAGAGTTTAAGGCAATGAAATTATTTGAAAAACCATGACATATAAAATAGTGAGAAAAATAAATTAAATTTTTTAACCTAATGAAGTTCTGCTTCTCTGTTCATCATTTTTAAATATGCTCACCTCAAAGAAGAGTTTTTAATTAACTTAATTTTAACTCAATTACCATGTTATTAAAAATAAGCTTACAGCTTTTAAGTTCCAAATAAAATTTCATCGATATATTAAGCTTGATATCATCCATCAATTTAGTTGTAAAAGAATCTTAACATAAATAACTGGAAAGTTTACTCCTGGGGAAAATGAAACCCTTGCTTCTTTGAATTTCTTCTCATTCATAAAGTGAGCACAAGAATTTATGTACCCTAAAATCAAGACCAATAACTATGCACCCCAATACTATGAGTGTGTGCTGTTTTGAAAAATAAAGTGTTAGAAAAATTAGATTGTGTGAAATTCACAACCCCGAATTTTATAAAACCAATGAATTATTCACTTAAAGCAGGTAAATTTTATGGTGTGTGAATTATATCCCAATAAAGCTATTGTTAAAAAAGGAAATTGAAGTTCTAATTTAAAACTAGACAATGTTATTAAACAGCTACAGTGCACAGAATCGTTATTAAAAATTCAATTGTTTTGAATTACCAACCATTAAAAAAATAAAAAGCTAATATTAACTCAATAGAAGTTTATGTAGCATCAAAAGGACTTTTAGAGAAGGACTCATCTCTGCATTTTCTGGTTAATTCTAACATGACCTCTCATACTTGGGTTTCCAGCCCTGGGAAGTTAAATTATTTTTGCGAAGATCAGAAAACTCTGAAGGATAGTATTTAGTTAAGTAGGATCCCGAGAATCAAAGCGTATGCATGAATTTCATTTGCTATCTGAGCTTTCACTTTGGGAATTCTTGGTCTTTGGTCATATTTCTCTAGTTACTGTACAGTTGTTAAAATAGCATGGTGCTGTCAGTATTCTGAGTTTAGCGTGGTCAAGGGCAGTCACAGCTTTCTTTGTGTAACTGAACACTCAACGGGAACGCATGTTTCCATTCACTCCCTTGGTTGGCACACACTACGCTCACCGTGGCATGTATTCTGTAAGTTCTGTGAGCACATTTCTTAGGCATAGGAGTGTAGGCACCCTGGAATTTAGAAGATTTTGTTGTACAGTTGAGTGAGCATCTACTCCGTACGTCTTGACTCTATAGTAAAACCTTTCTACACATTCATTATTTTGAAACTTTACAGCTGGTTTTCTCAAATTCTGGTGCCAGACCTTTGAGGGGTCTTTAAGAGGTCCTCCCTTTCCCAGCTTTGAATTGTGTGAAGCTAGATTTTCTCTATACATTTCAACCAGAATACCTAATACCACCAGAAACTGAATGCAGAGGTGGATGAGGGAATTCAGCTGTTTTCCATTAATCTAAATATTAAAGAGAATTGCAAAGTTGTAAAACAGTGCCATTTGTCTCACTAAGTTTGTTTAGGATATATAGTTATTATTTTTAAGAAATATGTGCTATTGGGGTTGAGGATTTAGCTCAGTGGTAGAGCACCAGCCTAGCAAGCACAAGGCCCTGAGTTTGAGCCCCAACACACACAAAAAAATAAATAAAAGAAGGAAAGAAATAAATATGTGCTATTTATGTTAACATAATAGCTACATTATAGTTTTTTAATAAATTAAAACATGTTTTAATTTTTATTCAACCTCTAGTATTGTTGGCATCGAGAAATATAAGCCATACCTAGCAAAGCAAAAACTTTTTTTGGGTTCCCAACAAATTTTGTAGTATGAAAGAGGTCTTATAAACAGACAAATAAACAATAGTTACATAGGGGCGACTGCACAATCAGAATATGGTAGACCCCATTCCAGGTATGTAGTATCTCACAAACAGGAAGTGGCCGAGCTGCCAGCTTCCTGGACTACCTGTTCCTCTCCACGCTGTGCCATTAAATGGGGCATTTGCAAACAATGTTTTCACTTTTCTCCCCACAGCAACCCGCAGCAGGGCGGGTGCAGACACTTCCCAGGACACCCACTCTCACTCATCTCCATTGTTTCCAGGACTCCCGGAGACTTGGCTTCACTCATGAGCTGGAGAAAGGTCTAAGAGGGAAGCGAGATTACGGGCAGAGAGAATGAGTGGGTGATTTCCAGAAACGTTTCTTTTCCACCTTCTCAGGACATCCCGCTGCTTCTTCAGTCCACGTAAGCTTCTAATTATCATGTCGGGAAAAGCAGAACTTCACAGGGAGGCAGACTGGTCTTTGAGTCTGTCCTCTGCCACTCAAGTTCTTGCACTCGGGACAGAAGCGTTTCCTGTCAGGCTTCCTTCCCTCCGCTGAAGATGAAAAGATGTTCTCCATGTGGGGAAAGGGCTGGGAGGGTGCAACAAGGGAACACCATCGAAGCACTTGAAACCAGCATCCGAGCTTCTCTTTACTCTTGGTTTGGCTTCTCCTAAATGCTCTTCCCCTTTCTCTTGAGGTATATGGCCAAAGGAGACCTGGAGAATCCTGGGGGGTTGGAATCATTGTTTTTTTAATTTTCTGGGGCTTCTTTTTTGGAGGGGACAGTTGGTTGCAGTGATTTCACAAGTGTCAAATGTATCTAAGATGTACCATTCTTCAAGGTGTAAACTATAAAATATTTCCAAGTTACCCTATTTCCTCTCAAGAAAACCCTTTTAAGTAGGAAGACTTGATTGTTATTTTCTGATTGGGAAGTGGGTGCCCATCAGAACGGAGACGATCTCAAGTGCAAAGCACCATGTTTTTCTCCTCTCTGCTCATCTCTTTTGATGCCTTTGGCTTGAAGCAGACCCAGGAAGGGTGACTGACGAGTGACATGTGGGAATCTCAAGCTTTGTCTATGGACTGTCTTGATGCTGTTCCTTTCTATCTCATTATATCTCTCTTGTAAATGAACAGAAAATAAAATTAATAAGAGCATGCTGTTTGCAGTTACTAGGAATTTCTTTAAATTCTCTTCAGATTCCTAGTAAATAAAATATGAAACACATACAATTTATAATATTCAACCTCTTGTGGGCTCCAAAAATGACACCTTTCACCTAATAATTATCAGTTACAACAGTCTTCAACAGATGAAGGAGACACCAGCAACCTCAAAATAACTTCAGGTTAGTGAAGAAAATTTCAGGTTAAATAGTCTCAGGGAAAATAACTTAGTAGAATAGAAGTATCAGGAGGAATGCTAAAAGAACTACAAGCACGAATCAGAAATAATATCAGCAGAACATCACTAATAGAACAGACTGAGTTGTCTAAATAGTCATTTTAAGTATAATTTAAGGGAGGATTCAGTCATTCTAAATTAGTTCAAGCCAAAAAGGAAGTGCCAAAACAAAACACACACACACACACACACACACACACACACACGTAGTGAGTGTGAGCCCTGCTCTCTGTGTGGCCCTTGTAAGAGTTAGTAAGATAAGAGGCCCTCCTGATCACATACTTTCCTATCTATCAGGAAAAATAGTGCTGATGGAAATGCCATTTGAGATAATCTACACATTTAGTCTGATGCATTAGCAAAATATTTCAGTTTTATCTCCTTCCCACATCATAACCCAACAGCTATTTCATTAAAGACCATTTAGGGAACTGAAGCCACCCAAAAGGGAGGCAGAGAGCTCCTTGCTACCAGAAAAGAACATAAGGGGACCTCCAGGATGGAGGGTAGGACGATACACTGTAACTACGTTTTGAAAAGTCTTTATTCCACTACGGAATTTATGAAGCACTTTGCAGATGTGAAACAAATAGATATCCCTTCCCTAAACTTTTCCATTTGAAAAGATTTTCTGGACAGATACCCTCTTAAATATCAAATATCCATGTCTGTTATAAGAAGGCCTATTTATTGCATGTACTCCTGCTCTTCAAGAAATCAAAAATGTAGGAACTATGAAATTCACTCATTCCTGTGGGTGAACCTAGGTAAGAATTAAGCCGAGAGCCAGAGCAGAAGGAAACAACTTCACCTCTCACAGGTAGATGTGGTTCATTTGCACTTACAGAAAAGGGACTTTCATTTACCTTTTAGAGACCTACAATTCCTAAGAGGAGAACCATGTTCTGGAAGCTGATAGCACACCCTGGCTTTATGGACTCAGTTACTTACTCCAAGGTTATCCCTCCAAGCCCTTATTGGCATGGACGTGAGCTACTATGCGTGGTCAAGAGCAATTAATAAATGCCAGTTAATGACGCATTCTTTTCCTTTAACAATCACGCAGAGATCCCAAGAGAACCTTATGCTGGCCCAAGTGTAGTGTTATTGTGCAGCTCTTCTCCATTAATTAGAGAAACTCACAGAGCATACACTTGTCTGATGCTGGCAGGTCAACATCTGGGCCCTGCAGCTCACAACTAAGTGTCTGTCCATTTCACAAAGTGACTCAGAGCTGTCACCGAGAATGATCAGGACAGATGCCCGGGAAACAGAAACAAAAGCTCTAAAGGGCTTCGTTCAGGAGAATTTGGATATGAAGCCCAGTTAGTAAGGGTAGGCTGGATTATACTGCAGAAAAAGTAACTCCAAACGTGCAGTGACGTAGCACAACATAAAGATATTTCTCGTCCATCCTTAATCAGCCATGACTCAGGACAGCTCTCCTTCCGTGCTGCACAATCCCCTGGCCACTCCATGCCCAGTTGTTGCATGGGCACCAGCGCAGGTGAGGACAGAACTTAGCAATCAAGCACCGGCAACTAGATGCTGCAGCGTGGAGTCCGTGCACGGCCTAGCCACACACATCTCCTTGGCCAAACAAGACATATGCCCTGCTCAACTTTAAGGGAGCAGGAAAATGGATCATACTAAGCACCCAGACGAAGAGGAGAACTTGAAATATTGGGGAGCCACAGTAACAGTAAAGCAAAATCTGAGTCTAAAAAAAGGAAGATGTAACCCTGCATTCAAAGCCATCAGGTAGAAAATTCTAGAACAAATTAGGCTTACTGATCCAGTTACCTTGCTTGTTCAGTGAAGGCTGCATTCCCACAGAGGTACCCTGGGAAGGAAGACGGCATCATCAGTCACCAAGATTAGTACTGTTTGTGAACCTCATTCACGGTATTTCATTCACGATAGGCTATTCGTCTCATGAAAATAACACCCCATTGAAAAGTGGACTCTATTTTTCTAACTTGTGCAGTGTTTTCTCCAAGGTCATAGTCTACTTTTTACAGTTAATACACCACTTTATTAAGAGTAATAGATGCTCCCTTCCCCAGACCTAGTCAAGTAAGATTCTATTAAAAAAAATATTTTGGAGCATTTAGCAAATTTTTTTCACCCTCATAATTCCTTCTTTGAGAGATACCTGAACACGCCGTGTTATCTTAGTTCAAGGACATGCAGCTAATAGGCATATGCTGATTCAATTTATTTAAAATGAGCTGCATTGGGTGACTGGCATGAAATATCTTATTTATTGAAGGTAAACCTTGCTGCATTTCCCTGCTCACAGAGTTGCACAGAGAGCTGTGATCGGGAGTCGGGGCCAGGAGAGGGGAAGGAGAAGAGAAAATGAATTAATGGCATAGCCAGTGATTCTGGAAAAGCCTGCTGGTCTGAAACTGATAACATAGGGAGAGCTATGTTGAAGAATTTCAGTACACCGTGTAAAGGGGGCAGTAAAAAGAGGTCAGGCCAAAGCAATCAGTAGAATTGACTCAAACATCTGTGGCTTCTTAGGGCATTAATGAGAATTTCCATATTAACATTTGGTTTTACCAGGGTCTGCATAATTTTCTACTCAATTTACCCCTGACAGGTTACAGACATAAAGGCATTCTTTTCAAATTGACTTTCCATAATGTAGAAAGACATGGAAGTTTTATGATGTTCTTTGTAGAGTGAGGGAGAGAGGATCAGAGAAGGAATAACTTTAAGGCAAGGAAACCAAAATCAGCCTCCTTTGAATATTTATCATACTTTTAATTTTTTTCATGAATTTTTAATATTCATCAAAAATGCATTAACTGTTCTGTTTCACTTCAGCCTGGGGATCATTTACAAAATAGACAGTGATATTCAGATCAAAACCGTGGCAAATCTCTACCTCAGACACAGGATTTCACTGGGTTTAGGAAAGAAACCCATTAGCCCACTGGGAACTGGAGGGGTAGATTTAACTTTGAAGAATTTTTCTATCAAAATAAGTTTAGAAGAAATTCAAGAATCACCTGTGATAGCACTGAGTCAAAATGGAAGACTCTGAATTCTTAGTTTCTGTGGACTAAACACTATTGAGGCTTGATTATCAAAAATTTTATTTTAAAGTATCGTGAACTCTCTGCACTGGGACCAGGAAGCACGATGGTGTACCCTCTTCTAAAAGAAGATGTAGTTAAGTAGACAGGCTCATTAGGAACCATGTCCCCTATCATTATCACTGGAGACAAAGCCCTACCCAAAACGTCTGGATGGAAGCATTCTTCTGCTCTTCCCAAGGACCCAGTTCACTGGGCTCCTCATTCCAAGAGCTGGAAATAGTGCGTCTTACATGGAATTTGTATCTGCAATGGCTGTCTTTCCCATCTCAAGTATATCTGGTTTAATTTTGTCTCTACTTAGGAACACTTTGATTTGAAATAAACCCACCCAAGAGTTCATCCACAGAAATTCTAATTACTAGGGTATATGTGAGAGTCTTTGAAATTGGGAACCAAAGACATGATTTTTTTTCAAAAAGACCAAGAGAAGTAGAAGTAGTTGAAAACTCAAAGAAACATAAAAAACAAACAGAAAGTTTCCCACATATAACACTTGAAAACGTTACACCAACAACAATTATAAATGAGCTTAATCATTTGATGGCGTAAACAATGTGAGGCTCCTGTGACCTTGATCCTTGGCATTTTCTTCCCCAGGTGACCCCACCTGAGGTCGTCACATTAGGCCCGAGGTTCTAGCTGCCACTAGGCCCAGCACAGAGCAGGACTTGGGTAGTCAGAGTGGGGTAAAATTTCTTTACTAATTCCCAATCTTTAAAATTAATCTATAGCAAATGTATGGAAGATTCAATTTTGGTTTAGGAAGAGAAAGTAAATAATGCTAAGCGTGAAAATATGAAGTCAAAGAAATATCTGACAGAAGATGAAACTGAAAAAGTACAGTAGGCAGATGCAATGCAAGAGGCGATATAAATAGAGGCATGATAAAAAATAAAGGCAAGATAACGGCAAGCAATCAAGCTACTTCAATAAAACAAGCATCCCTGGGAAACGGGAAGTAAAGTGAGTTAAATCCTCATCTTTCATAACAGCCAGTCAACTGACTGCATGTAAAGTTCATAAATCGAGAAATAATAGGCATGTTCTGTAAAGTTAAGGTGGTAGCCAAGGGAGGGAAACAAACAGGAGTCGGGACCAAAGAGGTAAGGAACGTGTCGTAAGCTCTTAAGTACTCTTTAAATTTCAAAGCCACGTGGTTGTAATTTTTGGAAAAAGTAGAGACTATAGAAAGAAGTAAAGGAATTCTTGGGATACACACATTACACTGATTTACAGCACAGTCCAGGGCAGAGAAAGTTCATTCGTAACCTTGGCAGTGCAGGGGGAAGAGTGCAAGGGGCAGAGAGAAGGTTCTTCACATGCAGACTGCCATCCTTCTCTGTGGTTTCCAGGAGGGAAGGGGTCGGGGATGGGCAGTGTAGATGACAGCAGGGCTAAGCCTGGGTCCTTGGCTCTGCCTGCTCCCATTAAGAAATGTGGTCTCTCCCAAGAGCGGATGTGCAGCGCAGGATTTTAAAAACCCACACAGATACACCCACTTTATCTTGGAGCAGCTGTGTTCTGTTCAGGTTGATTCTGAATAATCAAAAAGACACGACTCACACACGCAAATCCAATAACTCTTGTAATTAAATAAAAATGAGCTTGAGATAAACAAGAGAGTGGGTCCTGTGAAGAGTGTAAACAGGGGTCCAATGTCAGTAGCTCCACTTGATAGAACCCACTGAGAAGAACTGCTTAGCAGAGTGAAGCTAGCTGAGGAGACAGAGAATGGAGAAGCCCAAGAACTTCCTCAACTAGGAGTCTGAAACACGATTAGATTGCAGGGGTCTATGTATTGGAGTGGAAAATCACACCGACAAAGATATCTTTATTTTCTATAGTGTCTGAAACTTAACATTTCTTTCAACTACGAATGAAAGTAACCAATCATAGAAGCCCTAGCACTCGCGAGACACTGACACCTGTAGAAACCACAGGTGTTTTACCTTCGGTACTGTTGCTACTGCTCTCTAGCCTACGATTTCCACTCATTGTTTAATACTGCAGGTGTTGAATTCACCAGTAGATCTTATTATTTAATGTGCTCATAAGTGAATATTCAGGTAACTTTTCTAAAATATTTTCACTCTATTTCAACAAATGGGTTTCCTCTCTAAGCTTATGTGTTTTATTTTATGCATTTAAAAATTAAGGGCAGAAATCCATAGACTTCTCTTGATTTTTCTAAGGTGTCTGTGGTACACAAATATTAAGAATCTTTGGAATCCCACTGTATTATTTCTCTATTGTGACACCAAACAATTCTCACAAATGTTGCATCTCAAATGTCACAGTCTGTTACCTTCCAGTTTCTATGGGTCAAGAGTTCAGACACATCTAGACAAAGCTCAGCTCAGGGTCTCACAAGGCTGAAATCAAGGTTTTGGCTGAGGGCTGTGGGTATAACTCAGTGTGGAGCACTTACCTAGCACAGTGGTTGCAAGGCCCTGGGCTCCATTCCTAGCACCAGGGGAAAAGCGTGTTGGCTGAGGTGGAGTTCTCATCTGGAGATTTGGCTCTTCCACAGATTTGTTCATTGATTTAGAAGAATTAACCTCATGCAAGTGAAACTTCCAGGCTCTTGAAACTGTATGGTCCTCCTCTCCACATGAGGGTCTGTTCCACACAAGAAGGTTTGCTTCCTTCCAGACCAGAGAAACTGGCTTCTACTTCTTTTACCTGTGAACAATGAACACTCTGTTCAGAACTTAACCGATTAAGCCACTCTTCCCCCTACTTACAATTAATCTTCCTTTTGATTAACTAGAAGTCATCTGATTAGGGACCTTTTTGCATCTGCCACATTTCACTCTTGCCATGTAACACAGCCGAATCATGGGAGTTTCATCCCATTGCACTCATGGGTCATGAAGAGGGGGAGACTTGCAGGTCCCGTCCACCAGCGAGTGGTCATCTTCGGAGGGACTTTACAGTGCTGCCTCCCACACTGCATCTCCATTGCAGGTGAGGACACAGAGCCCAGAGCACTGTGCTAGGACCACAGCAGGGCAGGTCTCTGCCTCATACCTCTCTACCAGGTTCCTTTCAGTCTAACAAAGGTTCTAGTTTCTAAACCAGCCTAGTGAAATGATGTTCACCCCCATGATTTTTGACAATACATTCTACCAAGACACTATAGTGTATGCTCTTCAAGGCAATGTCTTCATGGTGATACATTCACTCATTTAACAAATATGAATTGTGTTTCCCAGAGGAACATTTGCAAAGTGAAGCATATTGTAGCTATTTAGAGAATAGAGGGAAGACGCAAGTTGTAGACATCCGAGGCAGAAATGAACAAAGAGTAGATGGAGGCAGAAAGAGCCAGGGAAGGGTGGACTAGAATTGGGCTGGAATTCTGCTACCTTATGATGATGCAGACAACTTTGTAGGACAGGATCCGACCTTCATTTTGAGAAGAACAGGAAAGTGAAAGGGAGATCCAGAAGACAAGGTGTGAGATTCTCCTTGCCCAGTGAGCTATGCAGAGGCCACTGCCATATTGGCCCAGCACCGTACAGCAGAACATTCCGTGAGGATGGGAACATTCTGTATTTGCTCTGCACACTTATAAACACATATGGCTGTGGAGCACTTGAAATGTGGCTAGTACTACTGAGAAATCCACTTGAAATTTCATTTAGTTGTACTTTATTTAATTTTATAGCCACATATAGCTAGTGACTGCCATCTTGGAGAGCACTGAGCTGGAGGGAAAGCAGTGGCACCTTGTGCATGCTGGGAAATGGCTTGAAGACAGTGTGACTTTGATGAAAGCTTAGAGGGTGAAGTGGGCAGCACTTTGTGACTGGAGACTGGAGTGAGAGAAAGAGGGTTTGCAAGAACACTTCCTAGGTGGTGACCATTGGTTCCAACTCATTTTTGGCAGCTCGGTTGTAAGAATTTAATCCTTATAATGTTTCCTTATCAGTGGATCTCAAGTGAAGGGCACATTTTCTGTTAGCTCACTGTGAACAAGTACGTCAGCTCTTAGGGAGGATAGGAGTAGAATGCTTGAGGAAGAGGGAGGCTGAACGTGTAGAGACCTTGAAAAACAGAGGTGGAGTTTGCAGCAGCAGATGTTGCCTACTTAACGCTTGTGCCTAAGGCCTACACTTGTACTTGGCTCTGGTCTGTTTCTCAAAATATGCTGGGTAAATATGCAAGAGCCCAGAGGCTGATTTTCACTGAATTTGGCTCTTCCTGCACTGATGATTCAGCAGCTAAGACAGTGAGTTTCAGATGACACAGAACTGCAGAAATGGGCTCCAATCTGACAGCTGGTGGGCTCGAGGTGGGCGGTAGCATCCGAACTCTCACAGCAAGAAGAGAGCCCATCTCTCCCAAGAGTGTGTGCCTCCAAGCGAAGAGTTGCAATGTTTTCCTCCTCGGCAAATCGTATGTAGACTAAAAACTGACTGTCATTTGCTGCAGTAATAAAACTGAATTCAGACTGGAAAAGCGAAGAATTCAATCACATCAAACCTCCACAAGTAGGTTGAGTCCATGTGACCCTTCTGTTTGTTAAGTGCCCGCCTAAGCAGGGATAGCACCCTTCCAGGCACCAGAGTGTGTCTTATTGCGTCCTCACCCCCAGATTTACCCTAGCAAGGAGCAAACATGAAAGATTAGAATGATTCCAATTTCTGTTTCCTCAGGAGATGGCGATCTATTTAAACTGGCTTCTGTCCTAATGGAAGAAAAAGGGTGGTTCTATATTGAGAACCTGTCCTAAGGATGCAGGATTTATAAAAGCGTTCTCTTCGGGCTCCTGTAAATCCTTCTTAGAAGCTTAGGTAGCGATCAGACTTAAGGTTATACATATTTTTAAACCTCACCTTTATTATAAAATAAAATAAAATGACTTCTTCCAGAGGATCCAGCCGTGGCTAAGTGAGTTGGTTTCTCATAACAAGTAGCTGGCTGAGTTTCAAATGTCATGGGGCATGTTGGGGATGGGGGAGTTCAGCAAAGAACTGATATCTCCATCAGGGTTCTGCCCACAAGAAAGGCATGAGAGGACTTGGGCTACGCTTAAACAAGCCATGAACAGAAAAAGAAAGAAAGGGGAAAAAAAGAAAAAAATAAGGGAAAAGTTGGAGTATAATAAATGATAGGCGATGTTCAAGACTTTAGAATTTCCTGTGTTTGGCCCTTTTACAGACTGATGAGCTAATGGACTCTTCCTGTTTCTTCGAACACATAAAGTGAAATGAACAGAGGTGCAAAGTAAAATCTGAATTTTAGTAATGTGTACATTTGTGATATAGTAATGTTTCTGCTACTCGATTAGCATATTAGATAAGAAATAGTGAAAAGTCTAATAATATAATTTAAGAATAGTAATTAGAATAAAAAACATTTTACGATATCTGGAAGAGTATGGTTCTAGTAACTTAACTGTGATTTCTGTTGATGCCAAAAAAACCTATGTACTGCTAATTCTATTACAACTCGTTGTTTATCTGTTTATAATTCTATTATAATTGGTTGTCTGTATGTCTATAATTCTATATTTATAATTCTATTATAATTGGTTGTCTATATTTATAATTGAAAAGAATGCTAAATTCTAGTGAAATAAATGGGTTTTTACTCTTTTTTTTCCTAAGACGTTCCTAGTGCCTTCTCTCAGCTACCCATCTGGGTATGTGGACCGTAGATCAAGAATGAAAACTATCTGGTCACTATGAATCAAATAATGCATGTTGAGAAAGTGCATTGTTCAATCTCATAATTACTAAACACCATTATCTTTTCTGTATGTTCAAAGAGTTTGAAAACAATAAAGGAGAATGGAGTTTTCTGTAGGATTTTAAAGCCATACAAGAGGGTTGAAAGTCTTTTTAATTTTAATTCTGCCTCTACAGAGTCAAGAATATGCACAATATGCAAATATATGCAAGTAGTGCTTTGAATTAGCATATTGACTCAGGAGCATTGGCAGTGGAAACAAAAGTAAAATAAAAATCAGATCGTAGTTTTTTAAAACCAGGAAGCATGAGGGCTTGGACATGCTTCCTAGAGGTCAGGGTACACCTCTTACAATTATGTCTATGATAGGGCCAGATCCGTCCCCTCTTATCTGCTGTTGCTAACCAAACAAAGCCACTTCTTTCTGGAGAGAAATTCAAAGCCAACACACTTGAGAAAAGATCCAGGTTATAGTTTTCTCTAAGTGATTAAGTCCATTCCATCTTATTATGCTTAAGAAAATCTCGAAATACAAATCACATACTTTAATTGTATTTGAAATAGAGCTTACAATTTCTCTTGGAAAAATACCTTAGTTTAGGAAATAATTTCATGTAGAATTATTCAATCAGCTCAATGAATGGCCACCTTGTCCCAAGGATTCTGCTAGGTGGTGAGAGCAGAAGAATGAATACGAAAAACATTGTCTTGGCCTCACTACCTGGTAAAAATTCCTTGAAATTGATGTTCACCTGAGCTCATTATCCTTTCGAAGTTCTTTAAACTTCAACAGAAACACTGAGCTATAGAGAAGGAAAACGTGGAGGCAGAGCTTTAGAAGCCTTTATTTATCAAAGGAAGTGGTTAGACATGAAGATGACGCTTCCTTGTATTCCAAAAGCCCCGGAAGAAAGCAAAAGCGCTTCCTCCCAAGGCAGCAGTGAGAGCAGAGAGCTGAAACCAAGCCCCTAGCATTGCCTTGTGGGGCAGGGGATTTGGAGAAGGGAAACAAATACCACGAAAAGCCCTGAGAGGAAAAGTGGAACAAGAATGAGTGTAGAAAAGTGATGGGCCTGCCCCCCCCAACACACTGGGTTTCTCCCAGAAGCTGGAGAAAGAATCACATTCTGCATCCAGACAGGAAGTGCTAGACTACCCTGCTTAAACAAGCAGAAGGGAAAAACATGCAGGTCACGCTGATGGGAAGAATGCGCAGAATCCAGGGGCCTGGGGTTCAAAAGCTCCTTTCCTAAACTCTCTGGAGGACAGTCTTTGGGGGAATGTCAGGGCCACAGGAAAAGTAGGTGCATAAGCCCTTTTTCAGGAACACTACTCTTGTGTAACACAGGACACCTTGAACGAAGATGTTAAATATGTGAGGCCAGAAACAGACTCTTAACAGAAGCACTGAAACCATGGAATTGACAGGCCACGAAAGACCGAAAATGGCCTGTGAATGTGTGTCTTCTGTCATCCTTCTCGGATGGTGTTTGGCTTAACATGGGACTGGCATCAGCCACTTTTCTCTTCCATAACATGAATCACCAGCCCCCCAAGTTCTAGCTCCAATTAAACAGCTTGTCGGCAGCATTTCCACAGGGAAAATCTCGTGCCCATAGCAATCTGGGCCAGAAGACAGGCTCTCAGCCTATGCTCAGGAAACCAGGACTCTAGAACCTTAAAGATACTAGTCTTCAAGAGAACAAGAAGAGGGCAAAGGGGGAGGGGAATGGGAATCCAGAGGAATAACAATGTCTTAAAAATAAGAACCTAATAACCCAAATTTAAAACAGTGACACGTACACTAGGTACTACAGTAACTTTATGTAGTTGTAACTTAATGCTGCTCTATGCGGCTGTTTACATTGCTCACTGTCGTAAGCAGAAGGCACAACGTATTGTGGTCTGTAAGCTTGTGTAATGGCCTGTAAGTTTGTGTAATTTGGGATAAATTTTAATAAAAATCTATTAAAAAGAAAGATCTACCACAGTTTGCCCATAATCCTCCTACTTGTTTGATGTATTTGTATATGCATATAGCATTTTGTACATGCATACATAGATACATAAATACATTCCTGATAATTTGAAATTTCTGGAAGAAAAAACATGTACAGTAACTACATTTGAAAAAATAAGGCTGAATGACAGGTGACAAAGAGACAAATTTTGCATTTTAGGCATTTGGGGTAACATCTGAATGTATTAATATGTATGTTGCTAATGATGATCCTGCTGATAACAATAAAAAATACATGAAAAGAACAGAACCTTAAAGAATATTGTAGTGTTTGAAAAAAGGTGCTCGTAGATTCAGAGAATGTCAAAATCCTAGGGCAGGGGAACCTGGCCTCAGGAGCACCCAGAGAACTCATAGGGTGGAGGGAGGGGGCTGAGGAGGAAAACAGGATTCTCTGAGTTCCTAGTGGAAAGGTGAGGAATCTTCTTTATAGCATCAAGATACACAGTCACACACACACACAAGTGCACGCACACACACACATTTGTGACTTTTTCTTACAGCATAAGGAAATTCCAGTTAGACAGAGGAAGCCAAAAAACAGCGAGAAAAGAAAGTGATAAAGTGCGTTACACATCGCCTTTCAAAGAAGAAAAATCTATTTTAAGATCTTGAATTTGCATTAACAGAAGGCACACAGGGAGGAAATGCAAAAGCAGGAGCAGCATGAGATAAGAACACAGTAGGGTGCTCCACAGCCCCTGCGGCCCTCCTTCCAGATAGCTTCTTACCTTTGGGTCCAGGACAGACTAGGTCTGTGGAGCAGGAAACTGGGGGCCAGGTGGGGGCCAGAAATGGAGACTATCACACCTGGAAACTGCATGCTCCCAGCACAAACATTTTGTTTAGATTTCGTGATTGACTTCCTCCAAATCTCCTGCAAACAGATTCAAAGCCAGGGAGCATTTTCACTCAGGGTTTTCTGGCTCATTCTCTCAGGAGACTGCGCCGTAAGGAAGAGGCCAGGTGGAGGTGGGCAGATGGGAAATCGGAAGCCCAGGAGGGGTTGGAGCGGAGGCCTCGGCTAGCCTTGTTGCGGGGCTGGTATCACCCGCTTTGTTGTCCTGACTGAGACAAAAGTGTCAGGTTCCTGCGTTAATGAAAGAGACAGAATCACACTACATTAATGAGTCATCACTGCAGATGGGACTATAAACTCGAGCAGGGTGGTCTCCTGAGGCCAAGGGAAATCCCAGGTGGGACACCTGTTGTGACAGTCGGCAGGTGAAATCCTGACAGCTGGGGTTGGGGAGGTATCCCTGAAGAGGGGCTCTCCTTGGTACTCACAATATCACCTCTGCACATCAGTAAAAATGTTGGTGATTGCAGGGGCCTAAGCGGCCCTGTGGCCAACAGTTCAGGTGGCTGTAACAGGATACCCTAGGCTGGGAGTTTATTCCTAGTGTTTCTGGGAGAGGCTCTTCTGCCTGGCTCTTCTGTGTGCTCACACGACAGACAGACAGAGGAAGAGAGACTACTTTGTGCTTAAATTGCCTCTCAAAGGCCTCATGGCCAAATTCCATCACATTGGGGTTAGGATTTGAGGACACATTGGGGTTAGGATTTGAGGGCATATTAGGGTTAGGATTTGAGGACACATTGGGGTTAGGATTTGAGCTCCAACCCCATTTCTTCTTCCTCAGGTTCTCAGACAGGAGGCCCAAGAGAGCCAGGCTGGAAGCAGCATGTCAGGCCTGGGTTTATATGTGAGCAGTTCTGTGGGCTCCACCCTCCTCATTTCCCAGTAGCCACTCACATCAGTCCCTGACTGCTATTTCCCGCTCCTGGACACCCGGCTCTTAGCTACATGGCAAAGTTCTATCTCTTGCTTCAGTTGAACCTCTTAGTCTCACAATCAGGGACCATTTATGCCTGAAGGATGTTTGTTAGAAATCTGCTACACTTACGTTTTTGGGTGAGGAAGCTGAAAGGGAGTGGTCAAGGCCACTCGGCGAGGATTAATGCTGGCCAGGCACAGTGATGCGTGCCTGTGATTTTTACTCAGGAAGCTGAGGCAGGGAGATTATAATTTTGAGGAGAGCCTAGGCCTCTTAGCAAGACTCCATCCCAGAAAGAAAAAAAAAAAACAAAAACACAGCAAAAAGGGCTGGAGAGTAAGAGCATTCCTGGGTTCAGCTCCTAGTAACAAACATACACATACACACACACACACACACACACACACACACACACACAGAATTAATGTTTATGGAAAACAAATAGAGGAGAGAAAGCAAGGAAGAGCCTCAAGGAGGGACAACCATTTGGGCCTTTCCAAGCTCTGAATATTCATTCTGAGGTACGGGAGAGCAGAAGCAGCACAAATACAGCCCACGAAGGTTCAAGCCCTTTCCTTTCTTTCTCTTTTCCTTTAACACAGCTTTGTGGTTTATGCCCCAAAGGGGGAGGTTTAAAACATTATCGTCTGCATGGTATAAATCAGCTAACTCGCTGCAGCTAGGATGACCCTACATCCTGTTGGCCTGGAACAATCCCTTTTTATTCTGGATTAATAATTAAAACTCCACTCAGAATGGGTACCTGAGCTGTGGGCGAATGGTGCTCTTCTTCTTAGCTCTGCTCCCTCCGTCTCTCCTATGTTTAGGTCCTAGAGGTCTCCTCCAAGGACTCCTTTCCTGCTGCCTCCTGGTACACGTGTCTGAGTTCTGCCTAATGGAATATGGGTGGAAGTAAGATCATCACTTTTCAGACTTGCCCAGAAAATCTGCCCTAGTATAAGCCTCACTATCTATCTCCAAGCAAAGAGGATGGTGAGGAACTGGAGAATTAGCCACAAGATAGAAAGAGCCTGGGTCTGTGAATGACTTCCTGATGCCTACAAAACCACACTGAATTAAAGTGAGCAAGAAGTAAGTTATTATTATTTTAAGCCACTGATATTTGGAGTCCATTGCTATAACAATTAGGCTCCATGGCTCATATATGTCTTTCAGATCTACTACTGCAGTCTTGGACTGGCTTTCCTAAAGCAGAGCCCGAGCAGGGATTTGGCTGCACATGGTTCATTGAAGAAGTGCTCTCTGGGGAAATGAAGAAATAAGACAGAAGAGGAGGACCTGAGCAAAGACGTGGTCTCCATTGGGCTCTAGATTTTATTTGACCCATAGACTCAGCTGCTCCCCCTAGGGGTATAAGAGTGCCTGCCTGACTCTGTATTAGTCAGTCACTGGCTGTGAGATACCGCCCCTGGAGTTAGCAGGAAGGGGAAAAATAAGTGGCTCTGAGTGATGAAGGTAACTCTTGTGGGAGGTGAGGAGTTGGGAGGAAAGCTGTGAGACCCTAGCAACAGATATACTGGCCCCTGGGGAAAGGTGCATCTGCCTGGTAGAAGGTTCCTGGGATGAATACCACTGCTTCAGTCACTTGCATTGGAAAATATTTGTGAGCCTCTATCGACGTGCTTTTAATTTCTGACTTGGTCTCCACAAACTAAATATTTGCACTGAGTATTAAGAAAGCCTAAGGAGATTGAAAGGCAGGAGGGTCAAATAGAGGTACCAAGAACTCATCTCTTCTTTCACATAGAAACAGAATGATAAATAAATAGCTGTATCTATAGGTGAGTGGCACCGAGACCTGTGAAGGAACGAGGGGAACTTTGTAAGACACAGAGACCCAAGATAGTGGTATGGGGGATGGAAAACAGCATGTCGACAGCCAAGACCCCAGTTCCCTGGCCAGGAGGAACCCACATGAGGGGAATGGCTGCACAAAAGCATCCCGGCAGGCACCACTGTGGATATTCCCAACTTGCCTGCAGACATCAGCAGCTCCAGTGACAGGAAGGACAGGCTTGTGGAGCTCACTTAGTGGAGCTCTCTGACATCTGCACTCCAGAGGAGAAACTTGCATCTCCTCTTTATCAACCTCCATATCCCAACACGAGCAACATGTAGAAGGCAACGCTAAGCTGTTACCCAGGATGCCACCCTAATTGGTCCAGACCTGACGGTCAGCTCGAGGCCCAGGTTACTTCTATACCCTGAGCAACCACATAATCAACCAAGCCTCTGCCATAATCAACCTGAGCCACCACGCTAATAGGCCTGAGATGCTTAGGTGGCCCCAGCCACTGCGAGGCCCTGGTTTGCTTTCCGTGCCTCATGTCCTCTGCCACTACAGATGGTTCCTTGTTATCTGAGCCCCAGGATGCAATGCCACGACCGAGGAAACAACCACCATGCCTTCTGGGTGCCAACACTTCCACAGCTGTGGAGGCCATAAAGCGGTCATGAAACCCTTACTGTTCTATGCACTGCACTCACCTGGACCACCGGCGCACCATTCATCCCACAAGGCCCTGGGAGACGGAGGGTTTTGCAGCCACACCGCTGCACGCCCTGCGCCCGGACTCATCGACACGAGCCAACAAAGCTACAAGGACACTACACCAAGGCCCATAATTCAAGCCAAATCCAAATAAGATACCAAACTGACCTTCCAGCAGATATGTATAGAAAGCCATTTATCATGAAAACCACCTTCTAAAATAGTAGAGACAACTGGCCCACAAAATGCATAAATCTCAATATAGGTTCACAAGAAATAAGAGAAAGTCAGGGATAATGATGCCTGCAAATAGCACATTAACAGTAACAGGCCTCAAAGAAAAGGTTATTCCCGAAATGCCTGAAGAAGAATTCAAAGGGATGATCATAAAGAAATTAAATAAAGTTGAAGAGAACACAGACAATCCAATGAAATCAGGAAAAGAATTTGTGTTAGAAATAATAAACTCAGCACAAAGGTATCTTGAAAAAGAATCAAACAAAATCTTGGAAATGAGGACTTCAATAAGTCAAATGAAACTATGATTATAAACCTCAACAACAGAGTAGATCACGTGGGAGAATCAACATCTGTCTTTTGAAATGTCCCGGTAAGACATTCAGACAAATAAATGAATAAATAAATATATAAGTAAATATGAAAAAGAATGAAGAGATCCTAGAAATTTGGGTCTTCATTTAATAAAGAAAAAGGAAGACTTCACGGTCACATTTTTTGAGATCTTGAAGAGAAGAAAAGGGGGAAATGCAGAAAACACATAGAATGAAATAATTGGTGAGACTTTCTTAATTTTGAGAAAAAGATATGGACATCAAGATACAGGAGGCCTATAACCCAAAACAGATACAACTGGAAAAATCCTCACATGATATATTATAGCAAAATTTTTAAAAGTATGAGACAAAAATAATATTCTATAAACTGCAAGAGAAAAGTGCTAAGTCACATTTAAGGGTGTCCTCATTCAAATAATACCAGACTTCTCAGTAAAAAGCACACAGGCCTGGAGAGAATGGAATGGCCTGTAAGTCCTGAAAGAAAATAATTACCTACCAAGAACATGGCATGGACAGCAAAACTATCCCTCAGAAGTGAAGAAGACCAGAAATTGTGAAGCTGCTAGAAGCAAATACAGGGCAAACACTTCAGGACATCAGTATAAACAATGATGTTTAGTGCATGGTCCCAAGACATAGGAGCAAAAGCAAAAATAGACAAAAGTGATTACATCGAATTAAGAATGTTTTACACAGTAAATGAAACAACCAACAAATTGAGGAGGTGGCCTACAGAATGGAAGAAAATATTTGCTAACTACCCATCTGACAAAGGACTGTCCATCATGTAAAAAGAACTAAAACATTTTAACAGAAAAACAAGTAATCCAACTTAAAAATGAGCAAATGAGGGCCTCTGGGTATAGTTCAGTGTTAGAGTACTTGCCTAGTATGTATGAGGTCCTGGATTTGATTCCCAATGTATCAAAACAAAATAAGAAAAAAGAGCAAATGATCTGAATAGACATATTTCAAAAAATAAAAATACAAATTTCCAACAAATATATAAAACATGCGCCACATAATTAGTCATCAGGGAAATGCTAGCCAATATTACACTGCAATCTCAGTTTATTCGGGGATTGGGGAATTAGCTCAGTGGTAGAGCGCTTGCCTAGCAAGCACAAAGCCCTGAGTTCAATCCCCAGCACTGCCACTCAAAAAATATCAACTTGCCCCAGTTACAATGATTATTGTCTGAACAACATAAAATAATTAATGCTGGTGAAGATGTGGAGGAAACTGGATTTTTATACCCCACTTGGTGGTATTGTAAATTAGTACATCCTTTATAAAGAACAGTATAGAAGTTCCTCAAAAAACTAAAAACAGATCTACCATGTGATCCAGCTATCTCATCTCTTGATATAAATAAAAACAAAATAAAACCATCAATGCCAAAGAGGTACCTCCACACACACGAACCACTATTCTCAACAGTCAAAATATAGCATCAAAAGAAGGTCCCATCCATAGATGAATAGATAGAGAAAATATGGTATCATATGTATTTAGAGTAGATTATTTTGCCATAAGGAATGATGAAATTCTACTAGTTGTGGCAAAATGGGACTGGGAGATATTATAACTGAAATAAGCCAAACAAAGCAGGACAAATGCATGCTTTGTCTCACAGGTGGGAGGTCAAAAACAATGTTAACTTGAATATCAAAAAGTGATTACTGGAGGGGGCTGGGGATTTAGCTCAGTGGTTACAGTGCTTGCCTTGCAAGCACAAGGTCCTGAGTTCGATCCCCGGCACCAAAAAAAAAAAAGTGATTACTGGAGATTGGGAAGGTGCTGTGATGTTAAGAGAGGTTGGATCACAATACCAAAGCACAGAAAGATGTAAATTCTGGTGTTCCACAGCCCTAAGGATGATGTAATTCACAACAACCTACTATGTATTTTATGATGATCTAGACCGGAGAGCTTGAAGGCTCCAAACATAAAGGAATGATAAGGAGAGGGAAATGCTCTAGTTTTCCAGACTTGATCAGCGCACATTGGATGCATGTGTTGAAATAGTACACTAAGCTCTTCTGATACATATGCTTAATACATGTTTATCAAAAGTACCTACAACTAAAATGGTTCTGGTTAACTTAGCAGAAGAGGTCTTTCTGAGCAAAGCGGATGATTATGGTTTGAATATGGCTTATCCACTCTGAAGCTCAGTGAAATATGATCACCATTCTGCAATGTTGGGAGGTAAAGCCTTCAAGCGACTACAAGGTCATGTGGAGGGATTATCACCATTTTCACAAGACTGGGTGAATTCCATGGTAGTCAGTGAGTTTTTGCTCTCCTGGGACTGGATTAGTTACAGCACGAGCAAGTTGTTAAGAAGCAAGTCTGCCCCTCATGTTTTGTCTTTCTGCAAGCTCTTGCTTGTTTTTGCTTCTTGCACCATGTTATGATGTAAAACAAGGTGCCTGTCAAACACGGTTGCCCAGTATTGAGTTCCAACTTGCAGAATCACGACCTTAATAAACCACTTTTCTTTATATAAATTAGTCTGTGGGTTTTGTTATAGCAGCAAAAACAGACTAAGACAAAGAAGTTATCAGCTAGAGAGAGATTTTATTATCAAATGACTTGAGGAACTTTTGAGAATCCCAGACAATCTAGCTTGCAAAAATGTCAGGAATCAAGTAAAACCAGGCAGAAGAAAAACAACCAAGCCCAAAATATCTAAACAGGATGCCATTGCCAGGCTATCAGCTCTGGACATACTATAGCTATTATCTCCAACATTATACTTTTTAAATATAAGCGGAAAATGATTTGTACAATATTCTACTCATTTGGATTTTTTAACTGAAAGAGAAACTACTCTTAGGGGGAAATGGAGCATAATAATTCCAGGAGCTCGGTAGGTAGGTAGAGTACTCTGTTCAAATATACAAGCACCCAAACCTGTCCTTCTGCTAGCATAACTTGATGTCTCTGATGGCTGAAGACTCCTGAACAAAAGAGCGTCACTAATAAATGGACATGCCGTTAGCATTTTTCTTAACACTTTAGTTTTTTGCTAATACCATAGTTAGTCAGAAGACAAGGAAGTAATGATTTAGACATGTCTGAAGGAGAAAAGAATATTGATGGAGGAAAAAAAATATATATGACTCCACATAAAGGATTTTTGGTGGACTTATTGACCATGTTGGCTTTCCATACTTGAGCTTGTATTGCCTCCAAACTGGTAGCCACCTTCAGCAGGAGGAGCTCTCCTCTCCAAAGCAACAACCCTTCCTCCAGCCCAAGAAGCAGTGCGTTTATCCAGCACAGTAAAACCAGGTCCTTCTCCTGACTCCAGCACGAAGCCCACATTGGTTTAGGTTTCTCACTACCTGGAAATTCCATTCATGGGCTTATTTTTGTGTATTTACTTTTAAAAATAAATTATATTTTGAGACGCAGCAAGACATACCATGTACAGGTACAAATTCCCTGTGATGAATGTTATCATTATGTATATCTAAAATGTACCATTAAAATAAAATTTAAAAAAAAAAGAAAAAAGAAAGAGGGTTAATAAAAAAGTATTTACTTTAAAAAAAGGAAAATAAATATTACCAAAATTTGTTTAAAAAATAAATTATATTTTAATCGGTATGATAGATTACGTAAATTGTAGAAAAACTATCTCCTTGCGATATTTCTCATTCTTTTCATCAAGACATGAACTCTAATTTGTCTTCCTTGAATCTTGTGTGCGTCTGGACTTTATTTTAGCAACATACTGAGGCAGAGTTGATAAAATGTCAGTTCTGAGTCTTGGCCTTAAGCAGATTTTCATGGTTCTTGTATTTATAATATTCCTTGTCAGTCTGACTGGATTAGGAGACTCCCAGAGCGGAGACTGGATTTTGAGGGCACCAAGTGTACAGATGAGTTAACCCCTTGATGAGTTCATAGTTTAATGGGCTGTTAGGAGCTGTGGCCTCGTTGGAGGAAGTTCGTCATGCAGGCATGACTTTGGGGAAACACACAGGCTCCCTGGCCCCTTCCTCTTGATTTCTTCCCCTGAACTCTCTTTCTCTGTCACCCCGAAGTGAGGAGCTTTGCTTCACCTTTTGCCATGATGTTCCTGTCTTGGAGTGTCAGCCAGGTATTTTGTCCCAGAAACAGGAAAACTGGCTAATACATTTCCAGTCTTTCCTGGCTGGACATAACATACATGTGGAACAGCAACAAGCTATCCTGGTAAAGATCATTTTGAACTAGCCTCCAGTCAAACTGGCTGCCCAGCACAGAGTAACAGATTCTCCCAGACAGGACCGGAAGAATCATCCGGTTGAATTTAGCCAACATGCAGAATCATGATCTAACTAAATGGCTATTGTTTTAAGTTGCTTCAGCAACTCTTTGTTGAGCCACAAAAACTGTTACAGAGACTGAACTAGCTTTCACGAGGAGGGAAGAGGCAGCAACTACAGACAACCAAAGACTAACTACCATACTCCTGTGTGTCTTGCCAAAGACTTTTCTCCTGCTTAGTATTCCTTGTACACCAAGCCTGCAGAGAGTCATTTGGCAGCCATGGATTATCTGACCACTGCCATTTCTAATACAACTTGTTAATGCCCAATGGCTGTGTGCTTCCAATTCCAAAAACATTAAGGAAAGAAGAAGGGCAAAAATGGCTTCAACACTCACTGAATCACTGACTGTATAATTAAAGTCCAAATCTATCATTTGCAGTCAGGGACGAAGCAGGTAAAATTAAACATAAACTGTCATAAAAATAATTACAACCCAGACTTTTAAATTAAAAGTTGTCTTTTCATAATTCGTTAACATTTGCTATTGTTTTAAATAGACTTGTTGTTAACCTTTGATACTTTGCTCATGTAGTCCTTTCTTAACCAATTTTTAATTATGCCTAGGAGGAAGTGAAGAAACTATCCATTCATTCATTTATTAAGTGCCTCTTCTATATAAGGTGGGTCTTCCACCAATGTCAAAAGGAATAGGACAGTCCCTGCTCTCAATGATACGATAATAATGAAGGATTATATTTGTTGAATTTTAATTAATTGCTATAAGAACAAAGACCTCTCGGGGAGTTGGCATCTGAACTAACTGAAGATGAACAGATACCCGTATCAAGATACAACATGAAGCAAGGCAGTGGATGGGGACCTTCTGATGTACAGGGTATGATCGGACAATATGGTGTATGTTAACATTTAAAAAATTATTACAATAAAAGACAAGTTGCGATTACGTCCCTTCAAAATACTCCCTCTTGCTTCAAACACACTCATCCCATTGTTACTGCCACTTTCTGAAGCAGTTCCAGACATCCTCTTTCGTGAGTGTCTTCAGTGGCACTGTCCTGGCTGCCTTGATAACTGAACTGATTCAAAATGTTTACCTTTCATGGTTGTTTTGACTTTGATGAAGAGCCGGAAGTTGTGCAGTGTTAGATTTGTGAATTACGTAGCTGAGGCACAATGCGATGTTTTCATGAGCCCGCCCTTCTGTTGCATGGCACTTGGCAAAAGCGTTCACTGTATTTTTTTATCACACTTTGTAAAGACCTTCATGAAAAAGGACTTTCAGAACTGCTTCAGGAAGTGGCAACAAGGATGGGACGAGTGTGTTGGAAGCAAGAGAGTGTATTCTGGGTGTCACTAGTGAATAGCAATGCATCTTTTACTTTAATAATTTTTTAAAAAATTAAACATTCACCATACATTTTGATCAAACCTCATATGCTCTCAACAATACATTGAGTTATACAAGAAGGAAATGTGGGCGTGTTGGCTTGTGAAGCAACCTGTATTGTTTTCAACAGAGACCTGAATGGTTTCCTCAAGCAAAAAACTTTCTTTCTAGAGCCACAGCCTAGAGCAGCAGACAAATTCAAACAGAAATCAAGTGACTCCAGAGTGAAAGAGTTCCTGCAGAACTCCCGGAATCTGATGGCAATCCCAGTTGTCTCCAGTCCTAAAAACAGCTGCAGGTGGTTATTATGGGTGTCCTATCTATAGGCGTCTTTGATGACCTCTATGGGGCAATTCGTTTCTACCTGTGTAATGTAATGAGTCTGTCTGACACTGTAACACCCGCTCGGCTTTAGGAAGGTTCTTGCTTTAGGCTATTTCAGTGGAAGTTAAAAGAATTGATCTGGGGCAATGGACATATGTTCCTTTCTCAGTGAGAGAAGAGAAGCACCAGAAGGGACTTCACCAGCTCCTACCAGCATATCTTTCACCTCTCTGCTGCCTGTCTTCCTTCTTAATCAAATGGATGGAAGATCAAGGACCCAAGATAAATCACATCCCTCCCTTTCTACATAGAACTTGCCCTTTTCACCACACAATGCGGTCAATCCAGCCACTTTCCCCTCTAGAACAGCAACATATTTGGTTGTTCTAAAGGGTCTTATGATGATGCCTTTCCATCTATAAAGAAAATGATCTCCTGTTATATGCTCATCAGTCTCTAGGAAACAAGACTTTCCTTTCATAAAACACCTGAGTGATCTATGTTTGCTGTCGTCGATTCCTCTTGCCCATTCTCTATCGAACTCATTCTGGCAAAGCTTTTCTTCTGTCATTCCTACTAGTGTGTTCTCACAAGACCATCAGTGGCCTCTGTGTTGCTCGGGGAAACAATCATCCTTCTTATCTCATTGGAACTGTCAGCACTGGACCAAGTTGGAAACGCCCCTCCTTTAACACTCTTCTTCCTTTGACTTCTATCACGTCATGCTCACATCTTTATCTGCAATATTCTTGCCATTTATTCTAAGTATCTGCTGCTGGTTCCTTGCCTTCTTCTTGGATATGGAAAATAGCGATTCAGAGGTCAGGCTTTGGCTTGTGTCAGCCTTTTATCGAAATTCACTTCTATGGTGATCTCATCTGGTCTCACGGCCTTAAATAACTTCAGACGTACATGCAAGCCTACAAAAATGCCATGGCTTCCAAATTTATGTCTTCAGTCTTGCCCTTTCCTCTACTCATTTCACTTGTTTGACAGCCTGGTTGACCTTTCCACGTGCATAAATAACAGGCACCTTAAAAAATAACAGGTCTCCAACTAAATTCTGGATCTCCCTTGCTCAAACACTCCTTGTAAAGGCCCTTCTCAGCAAGCTGCAAGTCCCTTCTCCGAAGTGATGAGGCTAAATCCTTGCAGTCCTCCTTCACACCACTCTCTCCCAAAGTGCAGATCTCATCCGTCAGTAAGCCTGACTCCACTTCAAAATATTTCTCAGACCTAATCTATTCGATGATTTACCACCATGTTGCCACTACAATCCTCGCATGAGCACACTGCCCTCACCTTTCATGTTTTGATGCTCTCTTAGCTCATCTCACTCCTCCCTCCACAATGGGACAGTCAGAGTGACGCAGCAAAAAGTATAATCATATCTAGATGTCTTTTTCTGGAAATACTCCAAAGGATGTTTACATTATTCAAAGTTAAAAGTCAAAATGTTTCACTGGTCCCAAACAACCCGTGTTCCCGCTTTGGTCCGATTTTCCTCACTCAGCTAGGTGGTCACATAGGTCCTCTTTTGGTTCTTCAAACGAACCAAGTACACCCCCGTCATCAGCCTTTGTAGTTGTTCACTCCTTTGATCTTCCTCAGATAACTTCCTGGATGTCTCTTTTACCTCCTTTAGGAAATTTACACAAGTGTCAACTTATTTTTAATTTCCACCTTTCTGGCCATTCTATTAAAATGTCTCCAGTATTCCCACCATTATTCTAATGGCTTTCTTTTTAGCAGTAATACGCATCTAAAATTTTACATATTTTAATTGTCAGCCATTTTTCTATAGACTATAATCTACAGAAAGTTAATAATTTCAGTATAATTACAGCTTTGATTGTAATCTCACTTTTTTTTTTCTGAATTTGTTCTTTGTCCTGTGCTTTGCAGTTTGTCACAAAAGACGAAGATTATATTCTCTTTCCCCTTTTCTGTTAGGCTTAACCATGAAGCTTGCTATGTTCAGTGGGATGTAGGAAGATATGATTGTGTCGTGGTTCCAAGCCTAGGCTTCAAGAGGCAGTAAATGTCCCCACCCCCCACTTGTATACTGCTATTATTGCCATGGGAATCACATGCCCCACACAACCATCAATTCTAGGAGGCTTATAAACTGCATATATGTCATAGAGCCATACCACCTGTACAATTTAGAGCTTGGAGTCTTGTTCGGCTGCACCCACACCAAACTACCTCGAACCAAGCCACTGGACACGTTCACAAAAGACATAGATGCTTACTGTTGTACGTCACTGAACGTCTCTGATTATTGTGCACTAATAATTCTATTACTACTATATCCCACAAGACACTTGCATGAAACAAGTAATAAACAAATAATTGATTGATAAATGCTGGGACAAAAGGAATATAAAGCATGGTATCTCTGGAGTCATTAGTGCTTGCCAAGTACCCTGTCTTTGCATTTTCTGGCAGACAGGATGGGGCTATATTTCTATCCAATGAACTGGGAGGTAAAGTGCCATCAGGTCACTTCTGGGCTGGAGTATTGAATCATGGGACATTCTAGAGCTCTGTTTCCCTTTGGTGTAAGGAGACTGATGGTGGACACTTCAAGCATCACAGTACCGAGCAGAACTCTTCCTGATTGGCTGTAGACAGACAACAAGTCTGAGAAATGAACGGTGAGTGCCTTAAACCATTCATATTGGAGGTTTGTTGGTTACTGCATCACAATCTAATCTGTACTCTTTTCTTGTAAATCTGTATACAAATCAGGTATGTGTTCAGAGTGGTAGGAGCATGTTGTCCTTATGCCTTGTTTTATGAGACAGGAGGCTTCTAAAAGAGGTTCACACAAAAGGACCTTGGGTCAAGGTCAATACACAGCTATATATTAGATGTATGACATTAGATACATCATTAAAACACTCTGACTCTGTTTCCTTATTTAACAAACCCGAGTAATATGGTCCCCCTCAGAGAGTTACAACCATTATTCATACACACACCTGCCATTTATTGAGCACATACTAAGCTTAGATCTTCAGCTTATAGAACTGGAAGTCTGTGAAGACACAGACCGTGCAAGCACACATACTAGGCATACTAGGCACTGCATGTGTGAAATGTCAGCAGAGTCTCAGAACAAGAGAACCTGAGGCTGGAGAAGGAAGCTGGCATCTGGCAGGGGAGCAAGGAGACCTTTTATATAACTCAACAGCAGCTCCTGGGCCACAGAAAGTCATAAATCATAAACCAGAACCAAGTTTGTAGGCAAACTTTATTCTCGGTATTTAGATCTCTGGACCATTAAGCTGCTGCCTATCACCCTTATGCAAAAATCTGTTACTCGTTTAGCAGCATCTAATCCTTTAATCATGAGCTTTCCGTGTTGCACAGCAGCGAGGCCCTGGAAAAGGGTTTCTAGCCATCTTCGCAGTCTTGCAGAACCTTTTCAAGTCATCTTAACTCATGCATTTCTTCCCCAGTGAGGTCACTGTGATCCTCAGTTATCAATTCCACCATCATTTAAACGTCACTGACTTCTCAGAGTAAGCTTCGTGTTCCATGAGGACTCATATGTCAACAGCACAGAACAGTGTCTGACACATAGTAAGAGTTCAATAAACAATTGTTGAATGAATGAATGAATGAATGAGTAGCCATCCTCCCATCTCCACTGTCTGTCCACTCACATCAACACTCGTGTGAAGTTACAAAATGTTTGCTGAACCTATGCTTAGAAAGGAAAATACTCCAAAGAAAGCAAATTTACATCGAGCACAACCCAAGTTTTTCTACTTAAAAAAAAAGAATCTATAAAGGGAGAGTTATTCAAGCCAAATGAAAGACTATATAAGGGCTGAATTTCTGACTAGAGAGATATTTAAGAGAAAAGGAACAGGCCAGTATTTTGAAACATTTTCACATGGACTATCATGCCGCTCTTCAAATCACACTATCTGTGTAATTGTTTACTCAGAAAGCCGACCAGGATTAAGAGGCAGAGGATCATTTTAAAATACATATTTTTCCTAAATCAGGATAATTTTAATGCACCCTCATTAAAAATAAGTAACTAATTGAATTAAGTGTATCCTAGAAATTACAGTAACTATCTTTGAAATGTAAATGCTCAGATGCATGAAGAACAATTAAAGAAAGATCCAAAAAAAGAGTTCTTGCTGCATTTTGATGTAGCCAAACACTTTAGATTGTGCTTTTCATGTTGTTTTATTTTGAAATACTTTACCATAATGTGATGTACCAGAATAACTTAGGCAAGTACATTTTTTCTTTCTTTTTTTTTCTTTTAGCAAGAATGAACTGTAAAATATTATGTGCTTGGATATAAAACTGGAATCATAGAACTCGAGAAGTAATTCCTCATACTAAATGCTAACTCTGTAAAGAGGAAAAAGAGTAACGAGTCTGTGAAGAGTGTGGGCTTCCATCTGAATGTTGGGTGCCGAACCAAATTATATAAATACTTGGTTTGGATTGAAAACCAACTCATTTAGCACTGTGTCAATGGCTGTAAAAGCTGCGTGTTTCTTATTTTATACATATCATCTGCTCAATTTGCCTTTAATTTGCTGTATAAGTAGTGTGACCTCATTTCATGGAGACGAAGAAACCCTCCGATTCATTCAGAAGCAATAATTATGGATTGCAGAAGGATAACATAATGAGAAGATCCCGTTTGCATAAAATTACTATTTGAGTGCTGAATGCAAGTGTTGGCTTTATCAAGGTTTGACACATCTGCCAGATTTAGCTTTGGCTCCAATGAGACACAAAAATGTAATGTGAATGCTGACAATGTTGAAATCTATGAGATTCATATGAAAGGGCGTCTCAGCTGATGTAACAAGTTATCTTTCTATATAATGTCATTATGGTGGGCCTGCCAACTTGCTAAGCGTTTTTGAGGATTATTTCCTTTCAGACTTAAACCAACCCTCTGAGGGCAGTATTGTTATTATCATTCCCATTTGACAGATGAAAAAATGATCTCGCCCAAGGCTAGGCAATTAGACAGTGACAGAACCAAAACGACTTCATCTGCGTGCAGAGCCCAAACTCATAATCTCATTACTATCACGTTACATTTCCCTCTCTTTATCTTTTACTCATATATTTATCCACTGATCTGTCCATTTCTCTCACTCCTCAACTTTCTCCATCTGTCCCTCCACCCGTGTTCTTTCTTTTTCTTTATGTTGCCGTATCTATCGTCTTTCTCAGTTAATTCTTTCTATCCTTGTTTTTCTGTCTTTCCCTCAGCCCTCATGGATTTCTATTTGTCTCTGTGGTTCCTTCTCTCAATTCTTCCATCTCCCCATTCATATAATTTTGTGTCTATCTGTGACTCATTTCCATTCGTTCATCAATGTTTTCTTTATCTCTATGTCCTTTTCTGAATCTGTCACATTTTCTATTTTTCTCTCTGGGCCTCTCCCCTTATTTCTGGCTCTGTCTTTCCTTCTCTCACTTTGTCTCTATTTTCCCACTCCCACACATCTGTCTCCCCCATTCATTCTCTCTCTCCCTCTCTCTCTTTCCTTCTCTCCTCTCTCCCCCTCTCCCTTCAAAGTTGCTCTTAATCCAACAATTCTAGGCATGTTTTTCAGTCTTCTGTGTATTGATCAACCAGTGGTTCCCCTTGTCACTATTTGATGAAAGACATCACACTGAAAGTAAATTATACATGAGTCTTGAATCTCTGTACTAGCTGCCACTTGTTCCAGATTATCTTTTCAAAGATATCCATAGACCAAGCAATCTTAGAAGAAAATGATAGTGTCTCCCTCTGAAGCCAACGGCAGCTCTGTTTACATCTGTGGAAGATAGAGATAATGCTTCCTTCTGGCGGAAACAGCAGGTACTCTCACTATCCAGAATGATAAAGATGATGCCTCCCTCTGAGCAGAGAGGCCATATCTGGCCAATATGCGTGATGCAGCTCTCTTAGGCCCAGTACAACCCACTGTGTGTGTGGGCATCCACTCGGACCTCCCGTGTCGCTCCTATGGGACTCGAAGGTGAGGAAGACACACACAAACATACTGGTGCTCATGCTGCTTGCCATGTTCTCAGTAACAATGTGCTTAGTCTGAGACACAGAAATCTCCTATGCCCTGCTGGCATCCATGGAACTGCGGCAGGGCAGCTCATTAAGCATGTAAGTCCAGGGAAATCTTGTCCCCTTCACAGCTCCTCACTCAGTCCTGTACCATTGTTTGCTCTGCCTCACGGCAGCAAGATGCTGGCCATCGAAAGTTATTTATACCTCGAATAACAGAATATTTCAACCAATTCTCCCAGTTACCCATTATCCATTGGAAAGTGGCACCTTTTTCAATGGCAGACTCAGGTATCTGTAGATCTACCTGCTGGTTTCAACGTGGAAGAAAACCCTTCCTTACCACACACTTCCCAACACCTTCCCTCCCGACACTCAGTTTGGAGCAGTGGTTTGTCGCTTGCTTGTGACTGAGAACGTCCCAGTTTTACCGCCTTTCCAAAGCCAGTGCCACAGAAGTTCACAACATCAGTACATAACATATAGCAGCAATTATTGTTATTACAGCCCAAGTGGATTCCGCAGAAACCTTGGAAACTAGAGGCGCAGAAACTGTGATGGTCTGATTTCAGTGGCTGGCTGGGGACTGCTAAGCTGTAGAATTTAATCATTTTAAGGACCCAAACCCTTATCAATTATTTACAAATTACTGTTTATAGAACTAGCTGCATCATAAATAGCTTCTGGAATCTATAAATGTATTTTTACATTATGGAGGAAGGGAGAGAGAGAAAGAGACAGGAGGAGAAAGAGCAAGAACGAGAGAGAGAAAGAGAGAGAGAGAGAGTGACAGGTTTTTCTAATGATTCCTTTTACCCTTGGGTTTTCTCTGCCCAGTCAGCTATTCATTATATATTTGGGGCCTCAGGGAAAAGAAGATAGAGCAAAAATGTAGACGTTTAAAAAATGAATATTTTTTAAATTTCTTTGAAAACCTTAGGGCAGAAGTCATAGCTTTAGAAGGCCTCCCTTCCCGAATGGGAAGGGTTTCCCAAAGCAGAAGGAAAGTTAGGAACAGTGGCTATTTGGCAGAAAAGCTCCAGGAAAGCACAAGGGAAGGGTGGAGGCAGGAGTCGGAGATGAGGAGCAACCAGGATGAGCTCCGTCCCTGGCCACCTCGCAGCAGGGCGGGACACGAGTCGGGCTCTGCGAACAGCCCAGTGTGTTGCACACCTGCAATGCTGCTTCTAATGGAGACACTACTCGCTCTTCCTGTGTCATCTCTTGAGAGCTTCCCTTCGACAGCTGCTGGATTTCCACATGTGCCCCTGAAGCTGCTTAGTCAACAATCAACACAATAATTTATAGTTGGTCAATTTGAGATTCAGAAAAACTGAGCAACTGTCTCTAGATGAGATAGCTGGTGGGGAAGTGAGGCAAAGCTAGAATGCTAGAATCCAGGCCAGTCTTCCTGTTTTTCAGCTCTAAATGGACTCACACCTTTAGGGTTGATCGCACCTCATTCAGTCTAATCTAGAAGCCTCCACCTTTCATCATTTTTTTTTTTTCATTTCTAGGCTTATAGAACTATAAACTTGGGCCTAGCTAACAAGATGAATTGTGTTTTTCTTAAAAGAAAAAGAATAATGAAACTGAAAATTATATTATTGTGTTTTCAACTGTCACCTCATTATATTTTCATCCCTGATCTTCTTCCCTTCAAACTTCTCAGAACAGAAGCTTTACATGGGGCTCCCCTTTCATGCCTGTCCTTCCTGGCCTGTGCTTCTGTTTCCCTGTCCTTTGTCCTCTCTACAGTGGACCATGAACACAGCTTTCTATCAGTTCTCTTTTATCGCTCAGACACATTTAGCCTCCCAAATCTAACCTTTATTTCTTAAAATGTTGTTTTTGTGCGTTTCAATATCACGCACTCCAGCTGCTTTTTCTATACCTCTCACTAGTCTTTCTTGAACTTATTCATTTATCTTTCTGCTCACCTCTAGAACTAGACCTTTGTCCTAGCTTCCTCGGGTTACCGCAATGAAGTCCCACAAACTGAGTGACCGAAAACAGCGAACATTCATGTCTCACAATTGTGAAGGGTAGAAGTCTGAAATCAAGGTGTCAGGAGAGCCACGCTCCCTCTGAAACTCTGCGTAGAATCCATCCTCGCCTTCTCCTAGCTTCTGGTGGTGGCCGTTGATTCTCAGTGTGCGCTGCCCCAAAGCTGCACTACTCTAATCTCAGCTTCTGTGGGTGATGGTGTTGCCTTTTGTGTGTTTGAGCTATGTCTGAATTTTCCTCTTCTAATATGGACATCTGCCCTATTGGTTTAAGGGTCTATTTCACTACTCTAAGACATCACCTTCAATAATTATCTCTTCAATGGTTTTATTTCTACATAAAATTACAATCTGAGGTTCTGCGGGTTAGAATTTTGATATCTTTTTATGGGGATTGAAGGCACAATTCAATGCACTACAGTCTTCTTTGATATTATGTGATATATCCTGTACTCTTCCCTAGTTCACAACTATAACCACACCTCCGTGTAGAGAGTGTACAAGTTATACAACTTCCCCCAAAGGGTGTTATTTGGCTCCAATATTCTCTTAGATTAAAATAAGCAGTTCCAAACGCCTAGAAGATATCTCCTGTTGAATGAGCCATGAGCAAATATTCCTTGAGGCCAACAGCACTGTGAGAGGACCTGTGGCCATTAATAGTCTAAACTATCTGTACTCACCTGGATGCCTGAACCAGCCTCCACCTGATCTAATGTTGCGGCTTCCACTCTGTCTCTGCCTGCAATTTTCATGATGTCTAACAGTTAACTCTTAAATATAGACACCATAATGTTTCATTCCACAAAACTACATGGCTTCCAATTGTATTTAGTATGTGCATGGTGTGGGAGGATGTCAGGCTCCTTTAAGACTGTAAATGTTCACAACTTTTCTTCCATGAACATCAACCCAGGCAAAAAGAGGCCAAGCCTGGATCGCTGCCCCCAATGTGTTTTCACACACAATCCTCTCTACTCACCAAATCTGCCCTTTCTCTCAAGCTCTCAATTCTGAACACAAAGTCGACATTATCTCAGTCAATGAGGGGAAATCACAGCCTCATTTACACAGCTTCTTTCCTTACGACCAACACATTCATCTGTTGTTGCCAGGACCCAGTGATTCATATCCTATAAGATTGTCTTCCCTTTTCTGTTTTATTTTTTTCTACTCCATCAGATACATGTCTAGCTCAAGCCTACCTTAATTCCCAACCAAGACACTGTAGTAGTCTCTAAATCGGCCCTGCTGCTTCCAACTTCCTCATTGCCCAAGCCATGTACATCGTGACTCCAGAGACGTATTTCCGCCTGGGCTCTGACAAGTGCCCCACAGCTTCTCCAGAGCCTTGGGGCTCCACATGATCTACAGTGGAAAAGCCTGTGGTCCTTGGGCATTCTTCAGAGCCCTTTATTTATTTTACCTTTTTTTATTTTTTACCAAGAACATGTACTGGAACATTGTATACATAATGATCACATTTATGATAGTTAATTTGTACCTGTACATGATATGTCTTGGTCCCCTACCCCTTCCCCACTCCTCCCTTCCATTCCCCACTTTTCTTATTTACAGCAGCTTTATTTACATTTTTCCATTTTCTTCTGAGCCCTTTAGCAGATGATGGTAGTGCCTTGCACAGAAGTCTTGGCCTCTCCCAGGAGCATGCTGAGCGCCCCGGAGCTAACACATGCAGGGAGAGGACTCATCCAAGAAGGGACAGAAGGTGGTGGAGAAAGGCCTCGGGATCCTAAGGCCTGAGTGGAGCAATGCTCAGAGTGTCCACAGCAGACCGAGCCCACAGTGGTAACCAGTGCAATGTCAAGCCACACTGCTGCTGGAGGCAGAAGGAAATGTATCTGTACTCCTATGTAACTGATTTTGTATATTTCCAAATGGTTAATGATTTAAATGAAAATATTACTGAGTTTGCTTCTAAGAAGACCAGTAGAGTAAAATTACAATTTACAACTAAATCTGATTTGGTTCCCTGCCTTCTTGGTTTTTTTGAGACAGGGGCTTGCTATGTAGTTCAGGTAGGCCTTGAACTCACTGTGTAGCCAAGGTTGGCCTTGAACTCACAAGCCTCCTGCCTCAGCCTTCCAAATGCTGGAATTGTAGCCATGTGTGACAACTCTTGGCTCAAACCCATTGTTTGATTGTTTGTTTGTTTGTTTGCTTGTTTGTTGTGGGGGGTGCTGGGGATGGAACTCAGGGCCTTGCTGTTGCTAGACAAGCTTTCAATCACCACCCTAAATCCCTGACACCTGAAATTTGTGTTTGATATAAATAAAATGTTTATATTTAAAATGATGTGACTTTTCCTATAGCTACTTTTCAATTTTTGTTATTTAATGTTCTGGAAAAAGTTAATCATTTAAAAATACAAAATGTGCTTTTACTTGTTTTTCCCTTTGCCTCAGGCTCTGATGTGGCCCACAACAGCACTGTCAGATTCTGTCATTATTTAACATCTTGATAATTTATTATGGATTTTTTGTGTCGATTTGAGTTCTGAAAACGCTTCATTAAAATAGTATTCAATTTGATGACTTGAGTGTTTGGTAACCCCTTAAATTCTGCACTCTAGACAAATTTGCCCTGACTGCACCTTACCCTGAGGAAATCTGCTCATTCGTGTGCCCTTTATTGATTCCCCCAGAAACACACCTACCACTGTCTCTCCAACCTACGCTCTGCTGATTGTGGGTGTTCTCTACACCTACCCTGATTAACTGTAATAACGCAGGTGACAGCCCTTTATCACCAAGCACTATAACACTATGAGTGTGACAGAGTAAGCAGCCTATTGGTTCTTGGCACAGAACTTCCACCACCCCGGGAATTTCCTGAAAGGGGAGTTGATTACTATTCCCAAGGAGCTCCTTTTTGTCACAGCTCAGTTTATGCTAAGAAGGTGACTGAAGATGGAAGCCCTCCTAGAGGCTCAGGATAGAGCCAGTCACCAGAAAGACTAAGTGGGACTTTCATCCCCACCCACCAACCTCTGGGAAGGGAAGCAGGACTGGTGATCAAACTCCATAAAAACTCAAAAATAGAATTAATGACCTTCTAGGATAGCCAATGCATAGAGGGTGCAGTGCCACAAACCCACTGGGACAGAAGCCCTACATGTGGGACTCCTAGAGACTTTGCAACTTATGTCTCTTTATCTGGCTGTTCATCTGTATCCTTTGTAATACCCTTTGTGTATTACTGTGGTAAACCAGTAAACACAGGACAAGTGTTGACCTGAGTCCTGCGAGCCAGTGGGGCAAACTACCAAAACTGAGGAGGTGCTCACTGGAGGGGCTGGGAAGAAGTGTGGGGAACCTGGGACCTGGCCCCACTACTTGTGACTGGCATCTGAAACTAGAGGGCAGCCTTGTGGGACTGAGGCCCTAACCTGTATGGTGTGCACTAACTCTAGGCAGTTGGTGTCACAATGAAATAACCCCGAAGGGCATTCTGTTGGCATTGCAGAGATTTGCAGAATTGTGTGGCAGCAAGAACCCACACACGTGATGACAGAAATGATGTGAGTAAAACCGAGCCTTAGGAATTAGTAACTCTTAGTATCTTGTCTATGAAATGCTCTCTCCCTAGAATTCCTTTACTCTATGTTCACCACTTGAAAAATTACCCATGCCACTAGTCTCATTAAGGCATTCTCCCCACATCACCTCAAGCAGATTTATACTTGTCCCCATATCCTAGTGACAATTCCTATGCTATCCCATGCACCTTATATACTCTGGGCACTTTAAAACCTCTTTTTCCTACTTAGACTGTCATCTCAAAAAATGAGGAGAGTGTTCACTTTAGCTCTCCAACTTGCCGCAACACCTCACCTTACACTGGGCAGCTGTACACTATGAATTTGGTACACTGAGTTAAATAAAGAATTTAACAAATTCAGAACCAAATGCATTCCACAGCAGAACCTTCACTTGGGCAAACACAGCAGGTGGAGATGCACAGAAATATATTCAAAACAGAGCTGTCAGGGAGCACAATGTACCAGATTAGTTGGCCTGATTTGCTGCCTGGGCAGGAGGTTTGGGAACAAGACCGCCCAACAATCTGGAGGTAGATTTGGCAGACAAGACTTCCCAGAAGCTCTTGGCCTCACCCAGCAACACAAGACTCTACCTCTGCTTATTCCCAAACTCTCCTGACAGTGTTGCGTGGCTCCATGTGCATCAGGTGATGCATATTCCTGCCAGGCATCCGTGATCAAGTCTAGAATCGAGAAATGAATTAAAAATAGCTGGCATCTTCTCTGACCATGATGATAGGGCTGTTGGAAGCCCTGAAACACTCTTTTCAACACCACCTGGCAGTACACCCACCGATATCATCAGTTGGCATTTAAAGGGTTCCCGCAAATCGCCAGGTTCTCGAAACTGCTACACAGACCGCCGAATTTTTCTTGGCCATAATGAAGTTCATGCCATCTTCTCCCCCCATACTGTCAACAATTCAGAGAGTTCAGAGTCCAAACACAGTAACATTTTGTATTTCCACTCTTGAGTTTTTTCTGCTATTTAATGCATATCAAGTTGTTCATCACAGTTTTGTTTATGAGAGTGGAGAGTTGGGAAGAAACGTAAATCGTGGGAATGCTCAGGCAATGTATTGCATTTTCACAAGGTTATTTATAGAAAATTTATACTAGTAGCAATATACTATACCACGAATAGTAATAATTTGGGTATACAGATTCTGCTTATGTTTGGTGCATTATTAATATGTGTTCAATTAGTAATTATATGAAATTCTGATACATTTTACACATTTAAAAATTAAATGCATGGATAGCTTACACTGGAGATAAATCATTAAAGAAGAACATTGGGGAAATGGAAGTTACGATCCCATTCCTTGCCTTGACAAAAAATATAATTTACAGGTTTTGAATACATGTGGGGTGTGTGTGTGTGTGTGTGTGTGTGTGTGTGTGTGTGTGTGTGGTGTGATAGAAAAATACGGTGTGTGTTTAAAAACTTACTACAGTACAAGATTCATTTCCATCAATCCCCCTTTAAGTACACCCCCTTGCTTCAAACACGATATCCCACCATTTTTGCCACTTCGTGAAGTAGCTCTGAAGTCCTTTCTTCTGAGTGTATTTAGTTATACTATTGTATGCATAGACATGCCTCAATGTCCTGAACCAACTCAAAACATTTATGCTTCACGGTCATTTTGACTTTGGGCAAGAGTCAAAAGCTGCATGGTGTCAGATCTAGTAAATGAGGTGGCTGAGGACACACCATAATGATTTTATGAGGCTGCCTCTCTGTTGGACGGCTCTTGGCAACAGCATTCACCACACTTGTCATCACACCTCCTAAAGACACTCATGAAAGAGGCCTTCCAGACTTGCTTCAGCAAAGTAGCCAGAACGGTGGGATAAGTGCGTCTGAGACAAGGAGGAACATTTTGAAGGAGATTAATGGCAATGTGCCTTTTATTGTAATTTTTAAAAAATGTAAACATTCCCCATAAAGTTCAATCAGCCTTTGTGTGTGTTTATGCGCTCAAAATATCTAACAATCGAGTTCACTAAAAACCATTATTTGTAGCATTCGCTGGTTTTCGCGATATAAATATTTGCTTTATAGCCAATTTTAAGCCACTGATAGGCTGTCACTGAATGTAGAGTTGAGCAGGGACACAAGACTGACCCCAGAAGGCTATAGGAGCCGAGCTGGCCCCAGCACATCGTGGGACTTCATTTTCCCAAGTGCCAATGTTCAGCCATCTAAAAGGAGTCCTAGAAAACAATTATCCCTGCTTCTCTCTCAAGAGCACAGCTCCCTATTAAGGGCCACTCGCCAGGGAACAAACCAGAAGCAGGCAGCTGTGCATTACTTTAGCCCCTCTGTCCACACTTTTTAAGTCCTCTTGTGGACACCAGAGCTTTTTTTGGCTCTCAGGTCCAAACCTTAGATGGAAAACCGTATGTTGGCCTTTGCTAAAGGAAACAGCAAAGTTATGAAAAAGATGAAATGTGAAAAATAGCATATGTGAAGAAGGGCATTGAGCATAGTTTGGGATTTTTAAGTAAACATAAGCAAACTGCAATACCCCTGGAAACTTAATCACAGAACTGCAGGGCTGGTAAGGACCTTAGTGAATGTGTAAACTAATACCTCATTCTAAGAAAAGAAAACCAAGCCTCAGAGCGTCCAAGTGACTGTTTTACAGTCAGGTTTCAACTCAATGGATTCTGTCTCCACATAAATTGTTTTGGTATTAATTTGGCACCAGATAAAAATCCATGTGAACTTGAATTTGAGTAGGACTGTTGTGATAGTTCATGTCAACAAGAACTCTGAGAATTTTTTAAAATATATTGCTTAGTGAGTAAGAAGGAAAGATTAAAAAAAACACTTTAGTAAGTTTATATTTGAGGGAGAAATTTTTTTTTTGATACTTAACAGGGATGTTTTGAGGTTCACTGTAAACAAAACTCTCCCACACTTTTCTGCTGCTGGTGAGAAACAGAAGCTAGGCCGTCCCAGTTCACCTCTTTCCATCTCATCAAAGTGGAAATGTCCCATTGAGTCACTACAAAGTAAGCCTGCTTTTGTCTTTACCGCAGATACTGCAGATATTGAGTATTGGAAGAGTGAAATCTTGACCAGACTTTCTCAGAAAGGAAAGTGGGTAGCTTGCTCTTGCCCTTCCTGCCAGTCGCTTGTATCTTATCACAAATGGCTCCTTTCCCAAGTGAAAATCTAAATTCTCTGAGGCTTCATAAAATCACTCAGTTACAAAACAACAGCAGAGGGTCAAGGTTACATTCACCTGTGTGTTCTTGCCATCATCATTGCTAATTGTCTGAGTGAGTCTCGGGATGTATAAAGCAATCTACAAACAGATACATTACGAAGGTTTTTGGATTGGTCCACATTGCTCGGATTAGGGTTTCAAACGAGAATTTCTTGTTCATAGTATTCAAACATACATGAATAGGTTTTGTCAGTAGCTAGAAAATAGATTTTGTCTCAGAATGACAATTAATAATTTATATTGCACGATAAGCAGTTTAAAAGTTAATACTTACTTTGACAATTTAGGGAGACTAAAGAAGTTCTTTGGAGTATTTTTCAGTTCATCACCACTGAGAGAAGCCCTTTTCCCTTCCTGTTCTAATCAGGGGCAAACAAAATGGGCAGGCCTTGAAATAGACTGTATCTTCCTAGGCCCATACAGTAAATGGGACCTCACTTCAAAAGGATGGCTAAGTACAAACCGACTGTGGGAAAAAGCTTCAACTGACAACTTTCTGTAAGGGGAGACTCACAGCTGGTGAGGGTGATTTGGAAGCAGATGATAGGAAAAAAGAGTTCATTTTCTATCACCCTAAGAGGAATGAGTTGGAGAATACGGCTTGCTTTTTCCCGTCGCGTAAATCATATCAGTGAAAAACAACAGCCATGACACAGCAGGAAGGAAAGTAAGGAGGAGACAGCATCGTATCATTGCAGAGAAACGACCCACTTTAGTGCTGCAGTGGAAAGTTTGAAAAGGAGCACAATAGATTTGTGGTTGACTGCAATCACATATGATTCTGCAGATTCCTGTGCCCTACGTAAGGCCCTTTTGCACTATTAAAGTCAAAAGGAAACATAAGTAGTCACTGCCATTTTACATAAAGAGAAAATGAGGCCCAGAAGAGAGAGGGAAAAAAAAACAAAAAACAAAAAACAAACAAACAAAAAAACCTTTCTCAATATGGTATCATAAGACACAAAACCAGAATGAAGATCCTGCGTTTTTAGTTCTCCATCAAGTACTCTGATTTGGCACAATAAACACATTTTCTGTCTAAAATTGAAGCTGGATTTCCCAAATAGAAGAAATGTAGTTTATTTTTTTCTTTAACACAATCTTGTAAGGGGCTGTAAAACAGAAAAAAACAAAACAAAGCAAAACATTGAAGGTACTGGAGGGATATCAAAAGAACTTGGGTTTGTTTTAGAAGACTATAATATCTGAAATTTAAAATCTTGGCATACCTTTTATGTTAATAATCTCCAGACTCAGAGATCTGGGTCAAGTGTGTGGAAGGTCAAGAGAAATCTGTTTGCACCAGTTGGCATTTATGGATACTGGACCAGGTCCTCGGAGTCTTTGGGGCTTAATTAAAATCTCAGTAGTACTCATGGCTTTTGTTAGTACTCCTACTTCTGTTTCCTAACTTTAGGGAATGAGAATTTGGCCTTAAAGCTACAGACAGCTGTGAAATTGAATGCTCTATTGGAGCATTTTAAATAGCACATTTGGCCCTTCAGAGTTAACTAAATGGGTTCCACTTCTGCAGATTTATAGAACATGCTCTTTTGTCCAAATTTCTACCTCTTCCGGCTGACTCACTCTTAGTACTTTTGAATTGAGCCCTTCATTACACATACTCCCTGCAGTATGCAAGGTAAGCTAGGACTGATTTCACCCAAGGCTGGCAAAGCTTATCTCCTTTCAGATGCTAGAATTTCATCCATCTCCTGTCCTACCATTGGAGCGTACTGGAAAGTATCAACCTTAGACAGTCTAGACTTGGGAACTAGAAATGAAGTTACAGTTTAAGAAATGGTTTTCAAACTTGGCTGCACTTTAGTGTCCTCTGGAGAACTCTAAACAATCCAATGGCAAGCTGCTTGCGGCTCCAAGAGGAAAAGGCTGAGGGAGACTTAGTCACTGGCAGTCTTAAAGTAACTTCTGTGCTGGCTCCAGTGTTTAACTAAGACTGAGAAGCGGTGGTTTAAAAGAGCTCTTCTCAGACTTTGGTGAGCATCAGCCTCATGGAGAGGCCTATCAAAACAGACTCTTAGGAGGCCCAAAGAGTCTCGGTGCTATTCGAACTGTGGCCCTTGACCAACAGAATAGCATCATTCGGGAGCCTATTAGAAAGGCAGATTCTCAGATCCTCTCAGGACCAAACCAAAGAAGGTGGAGCTAGAGAGTCTTCCAGATTATCAGCTCTCCGAGAGCTACTGATGTTCATTGAAGTCTTAGAACCATTCAATAAGGTGATAAGAAAGAACTTTATAACAATGATAATAACAGAAAATAAAAATACTCATCAACTGATCTGATGGCAAAAACTCCAATAACTGTCCAAGGCCTGGTTAAATGCATTCGGGACTTTGGTTTCTCATTCCACTGTGTCCATCTAGATGAACATTTTTGACTTTCTTACAGGTAGTACTCATCAGTGCTAAGGTCATTTTGGAAAGTGTGACCACTTATTGGCAGGCTAAATATTCATGAGAATCGATAGCAACATGTTCTCCAAGCACCTCGATACTCAATTTTGACCAAGGCAAGAGGAAGGGAGATTAATTTGAAATCGAAGCCCGTGACCTCTCTGGGGGAGGAAGTGTCCAGGATAATGATCCTCTCTCTGAAGCCTTCAGTCTGGTACAGGGGAGCAGGCTGACTCTGGACACAAAGCATGCAGAAGAAAGACACGAAGCTCAATCCCATTCTTCAGCTCCACTTTCTCCATCATAGAGTACTGTCCTAGATACAACATCTTGCTCACCTTCCTTGACCCCTCTTATTCAACAGGTCCCCCGAGATAACTGAACCCCATTTATTTTCTGTTCAGCCATTGTTTCTCTTTGTGTAAAAATTTTCCTGTAGCTGAAACAAGACATCAAAATCACTAACGATTTCAGTATTATTATCTGTTTATGAGCAGCATTATGAAGCTCCTTTAAACCAGCTCATTTTAATCGGTGGTACTCAAAAAAAAAAAAAAAGCCAAAAAAAGCAATGATTTGATCATTGAGACAAATCATAACTTTCTGGTATCCATCTCTGAGCTCAGTCACAAAAGCTTTGACCACCACTTTTGAACACAAGTCAATTTCATTTTCCTTCCCTAGTTAAAATGCTATCTCACTTCACAGCATGTGGTAAAAACAATTGCTAACGTTTCAGACACTTGATAGACATCAGGAAATACACTTGAAAATTAGACCAAATAGTTTCACTTTGAGCATTTGAGTGGCAGGACCAAGAATTTCCCTTTCTCTAGTAGAAGAAAGATAATTCTAAGGTGAAGCTGACCTAAGTTGAAGCTCCCCATAGAGAGCAGCAAGCTTCTTGTGCTAGGAGTAGGTTGTATACAATATTTTATTATCCCCCATTCATCTTGGTTTATAAAAGTGCAAGAGGAACAGAATGCCCAGAATTGGAAAATATGCAGATTGAGTAATTGCAAAATTACTTAGAGGTAATTTTTAGTCTTTAGCTTGAGTTGTCTTCTTTGTCATGAATTTTAATATAATAGCCTTCCCTCTTACATTTTCATTTTAAAGATTGGATTTGCTTTGCAGATTGAAGTGGCAAGACCCTCCTTAGGAAGGTGTTTTGTAGCCAGGAAGCTGAATGCTAATGCAAGGTTGCTATGGTAAGCAATGTTTTCTACTGAGCAGGAGGATAAATAGTTGCATGAATTCCTAAATCAATAGCTGAGATGACTGAACAGGATACAACCAGGTATTTTAGCACCTAAATGTAGGTTTGGAGATAAAGTCTTCACTGTAAAATTGTAATATAATTATAGATGCTTCAAGAAATTTTGTGTTCACCTTTTGAAGCTGACTGTTGATATTTTTCTAAGTTTTTACATAACCCTTTAACATTTGTTTAAAAAAATTCTTTCAGCAAGATAAAGGCAGGTGAAGAAGAAAAAGAAAAAAAAATGCTGATTTTCATAGCTGGGAAAAGACTTTCAGATTTAAACCCTAATTAATGAATGCTTAATGAGCCAGAAGTGTATAATGAACATAAAATAGTAACAGCAAAGCAGGTATGCACTTTTAAAAAAAGAACATGATCTAAAAAATAGCTTTACTTCATTTCTTGAAAAGCATAAGCATCCATGTGGTGTCCCTCTAGCCTTGTACATCTGGGAACTAAAGGGACATCTACCTCCATGGCCCGCATCCATAGGTGCCTGCTTCCTGCCTTCTACGGGGGCGCAGACAGTGGGAGACAACACTGGGGTTCAGGGAAGGGGAAGCCACCTCTGGCTCCCTCCTACCAGGTTGCTACAAACTCCCGGAGATACTCCACCTGCAACCACAACTCCTGGTGCCCGTCGCTGTTTCCCCTCCTCCCGTTCAACCAGGACCGATAAAGAGCCTTCAACAGTACCTTCCTTGCTCCCCTCAATCCTGCCACAACTTTGTAAATATATTCTTCTAACTGTCCTCAGTTTCCCACTGAAGTGTTCATCTGATTCTTTCTGGGTCTATAATTACAACTCCTACGGAGTCCATCTTCCATGAAGATGAAAACCTACACAAAAAGGCATAACTAAGTATTTATTTAAACATATATTTGAAGCTTAGATGGTATTATATATTTCCACCTGGGCTATTTTAATACCAAATTCACCACCTCTCTGTTGATAAAATTTGAACTTTCTTGCATTCCTATGAATCACTTTGCATCATCAAGTATATTATATTCACGTCTTGTTTCCTATATATTTTCCATGTTTCCTCTATCAGAGTAGGAAGTCTATGAAGGAAGCTTTCCAACTGGATCTTGCACTCACCTAAGGACAAAAATATATAGCAGGAAAGAACATAATATCTCACACTGCCATTAACTAAGGTTCTGTGATCGAGTTTAGTCTGAGCAGTTTGTTTTTCGCTCCCCTGAGTTACTTCTAATAGCTATGTTCTTTGGAGGGCATCCCCGGCTTAATTTGTTCTGAGTATTCTGGAGGCTCTTGGCTAAAGCTACTAATTGCCAGTTGTGACTGATAAGCAGGCAGAAAAAAAAAAAACCACCAAAAAACTAGAAACAAAAGAACACAACAACAACAACAACATCTTTTACACTATCTCAGTGAGTACTTCCTTTATCTTGGAGCCATAGAAAAGGGTGAGGTACAGGGTGGTGGCACACACCTGTGGCACTCTGGATGGCTGACGCAGGAGGATTACAAGTTCGAACCCAGCCTCGGCAACTTACTAATTTAGCAAAGCCCTGTCTCAAAATAAAAAGTGCTGGGGATGTAGCTCAGAGAGAAGGTCCAGAGTTCAATCCCCAGTACCACACACACACACACACACACACACACACACACGCACAATGAAGTGTGCCTTTTAGACAGAAGTAGCAGTATGTTTCTCTGTCTCTCTCTACCTGTTGTCCCCAAAGTTTCTGTCTTTCTTCAAATCATAAAATGCCAATACTCTGCCTCCACCCTGAGAGGCAGGCATGCGCGCATCAGGTTCAAAGGTCTTCTCTGCACAGTTATTGGGGCCCTAAGAAGAAAGAAATTTTCCAGCATTTCATGCACTCCCAGAAGAATACCGAGCAATGACATGTTCATGTGGTTTCCCTCTGGATGACAGTGTTGGTGACAGGCAGCCCTTCTCGTATCGACCCCCAAGTGATACACAGGTTGGAGATCCAGGGTGATGAAGCTGGTGCAGCTTTCAAAATGGCCTCATTTCAACCCATGAATAGCTTAGTCTCAGACAGAAATGGGCTTAATAAGTTTTCAATGGAAAATCACAAGGTTATAAGCGAGATACAGCTGCATGTACCTGTGACTAAGTCTATACCACCCTCTGATCAAATTTAAAAATAAATTTTAACTAGAAGCACAATTGATTCCACTCACAGGTGTGTACCCAAGAGAAATGTGCGTGTGAGTTTAACAAGAGGTACGCCCTAGAAGTTTCATAGCAGAATCATTCCTAAGTGCTAGAAACTAGAAGTTGCCAACTGGCCATACCAATATCGACTATATGAATAAATAAATGCTACATGCAGCGAGAAGTCATCATCTACAACTCTATGAAAATAGATGGGTGAATCTCGAATACCGCTTCATGAAAGAAGCAGTAGGCGAGTGCATATTACATGAGTCGATGTGCTGGAAGCACAGAAAAAGCAAAGCTACTAGGTTAACAGAAGCGTGGAGAGCAGGCATCGCTGTGGGCACAGCGATGGTAAAGGATGCTGAGAAGGGACTTCTGTCACACTGGTAACATCCTGTTTCCTGACTGAGGTAAGCTTAGAGACCAGTATATTTTCCCGAAGTTAGCACGTCTCCCAGAAAGAAAGGGTGGCCAGGCTTACAAGTGATTTCACACAGAATCACCGATCTGTGGGCCAGGGACCTTCAATCTTCTCCTCTAACAGGAACAGAGATGGAGTAATGGGGGTCCATCCAGCCATCTGAGGTATCATTTTCTAAGGAACACCAAGGCCTGCGTGGGAATCAAAGATACAGAAAATTCTGCCTGCCAGTGTTCCTTTCAGAGATGCCACTGCATACCCTTCAACAATGAGACAAATTGGTAGGCCATCCCAGGAAACAGTTGCAAAGACCTGTGGCACATATCACTCAGGAGAAGGAGCTGGTGAAATAAAACGGCCACAAATCATTAATAAGCTCTCCGATAGCTTGGTTAACCATTCAGCAACCGTTCTGTCCCTCTCCTTTGCTCTGCGGCCAGAGAGTATATGCAGGTCTTGGAGTTGAGTGTCACATGCAACCTGCTTTGGCTACAGAATGTTAGCAGACCTACTGAATCATAACACACATTTATACAGAGACCATGAATTGATTGTCCAGTGATGCGAACAATAACAGGAGGAAGAACAATAAATACAAAGCAAAGCTATTATTATCTTGCTTTGATAGGGTGAGACTCCAGATTCTTCATTTTTAACGAGCTCCCAGGAGGTGGTGATGAGGCCAGGTGAACACAAGGTGCTATACTGTAACATCCTCATCTTTAGCACACAAACCATCACAGCTCGTTTGGTGGCCAAGTCCAATGCTGTGTCTAAATTGCCTAACAACATGCTCCATGAACCATCATGTCTTTTATTACTTCCAATTCTCTCTCAGACCATAAAAAAGAAAACATATACGTGCGAATATGTTCTGTGTAAAAACTCTAGGACGTGTAATAAGAGGGTTTGAGTTTGTCACCCTTTGTCACTTATTTTCTATGCAAACTGGTAAGTCATTTAAGTTCTGTGACTTCCAGCCTTCTCATCTGTAAAGGAGATAACGATGTCTCCTTGAGATTACACACATCCAATCAGGTCTGTTCCTGGGCCATGGTAGGTTCTTTAATTTGGTGGTTAAATCCAATCGTGGTACAGCATCAAGTGTTTCTAACACTCTGTGACACCCAAAGGTGAATGGTGGCACCAAGGGGACATTACCCTATGGACGTTCACTAACTGAATAGTGTAGGTGCCGCCTGGTAGGATGTTGTTAAATTTCTAAAATTACCGAGAGCACTTAGAGAACAGAATTCCTTAAAAACACAACACTGGTGCTTCCCTCTTTCTGCTCAAACTCGTCAGCATCATCTCATCGCATTTAAAATAAAGCCACCTACATGATCTAGGCGCTGAGTAATCCTCAAAATGCACACTGCTCCCTGCCATTATTATGTGCTCTACTCACTCCATTCCAGCCTCCTCCCTCACCGCCTAAGCCAAGCACATTTCTTCTCAGGGCCTTTGTGTGTGAAGTTTCTCATTATTAACACATTTACCCCAGACATGCCATCTATGTCCCTCCTCCTCCTCCTCTCCCCTCCTTCCTCTCTTTCTTCTTCTTCTTCCTCTTCCTCCTCCTTTTCTCCTTCTCCTCCTCCTCCTCCTCCTTCTCATTATTGCAGTGCTCTTCTGCTTCTTCTTCTTTATTACTGCAGTGCTGGGGATTGAACCCAGGGCCTTCACACGGAGCTACATTCCCAGCACATTTTTATTTTGAGGTTGAGTCTGGCTAAGTGCCCAAGTTGCGCAAGCTGAGCTGTCTTTCTGCCTCGGCCTCCCAGAGTGCGGAGATGACAGGCATGCATGGCAGGCTCCGGCTTTTCATTTTGGTCGTAGCTGATCTCATCTCATCAGAGATAATTATCCGACTTCTGATTTTGAGTATCATTCTCACCCTTACAGCATCACTTGTGACCTCTTATCCTACTTTAGTTTTCCACATGTATCTCATCACTGCCTGGCATTCATATTATGTACCTTTTGTTGTTTGCATATTTTCTGACTTCGCCATGAAAATTAAAACTAATGAGTGAAAGACTGCATCCCTTTAATTCACTGATGCATCCTCCACGGACACACAGTAGTCGCTTCCTAAATGTCACCGAGGGGGTCAAATGAAAGATGCTATACCATGAAATCCTATCTGATTTGTAGGCAACTATTAGCAGTCATGTTGGTTATTGACACTGAGGTTTCACAGGAAGAGACCACTGATGTGTTTAAGTTCACTCATGCATCCAGGATTCACTGGCCAGCACCCACCTGCTAGGCACCGATTTGGGGACACATCAGGGAACATTCCCAGTTGGCGTCCTTGAGAAATAAACTCCGAGATGGAGAGTAGTGGAGCAGAGAGTTTGGGGGCGTGCTCTTGGGATACCTGAGAAGGTGTGGGAAGTAAGCCTGGGAAGAGGGAAGCTGATCCATGTGCCAGTGCAGGAAAGGCCTCAGCCCACCCACACGGAGTTGTGGAACTCCAGTGTCCCAAAGTGGCCCTCTGCAGCTTTGTGCCCTTCAGGCCCCGGACATGGATGTCCCTGAGGAAGAGCACGGTATGGGCAGCACAGGGCAAGCCCAAGAGTGTCCACGGAGCTGTCAGCCTCCAGTGTTCCCAAGGAATGAGCATTTAGGTCTGGCAGGTGGGGCAGGCACAGGGTGTCAGGGTCGCACTGGAAGTGACTCGCGGGAACAAAGTGAACGGAGAGCTTGTCTTTAAAGAGCTTACATTCTGTTTTGAGGGAAACAGACTGCCAGAAATAAACTCTACACCTTATTAGAAAGTGGCAAATGCCAAAGAGAAGGCTGTACACAGCATAGCACGATGAAGGGAAACTGAGTACCAGCAGAGACACAGAATTAAAAGGAGAATAGGTGGGCTCCATGGAGCTGGTACAATTTGCACAAAACCTTGGAGGATGTAAGAAAAGTAGCCCAGCAGAAATGGACTGGAGGGATAAGCATTCTGGTCAAAAAGGCCCTGGGGTAGAAATAGACTTGGCTTACCTTGGCAACACCTTACTCCTAAACCCTTGACAAAGAGAAGCAGGTAAGGCTTACCAAAAAGGAAAGAAATGGTAAAGTGGGAATGGTAGTACCCATCCGTAATCTCAGCACTCTGGGATGCTAAGGCAGGAAACTTTCAAGTGTGAGTACAGGTTGGGAAATTTAGTAATGCTGTCTCAAGTAAAAAGTGAAAAAGGTCTAGGGATATAGCTCAATAGAAAGGTGCTGGGTTTAAATTCTGGGGGGTGGGGAGAAGAGAGGAAGGAGGAGAGAGTGAGGGAGAGAAGGAAGAAAGGAAGAAAGGAGGGAAGGAAGGAATGGAGTAAGAGAGGGAGGAAGACAGGAAAAGAGAGAAAGAAAGAAAGAAAGGAAGAAAGAGAGAAAGAAAGAAAGAAAGAAAGAAAGAAAGAAAGAAAGAAAAGAAAATTGTGACCCATTAACTTCAGATCACCTACCAAAAAAAGAAAGAAGAAAATGTTTCCTTTTTCTTTTTCTTTTCTCTCCATGAAACTTTCAAAGTAGATTTTCCAGTTCAAGCTATACTCGGGCTGTTCTGAGGCATCTCAGTGGAGCTGATGTGGTCCTTGTCTTTCCCATCTGGGGGAGAGTAAGTACATTTAAAACAAACACGGCCCCTCCTCTGGCTGACACCTGTCCATCTTTGGCCCGCCCTTCTTCTTTCTTTTCCCCTTTACATATTCTCTAAGATGCACCACTTGGAAGGTGAAGGCCGTCTTACTCGGCAGAAAGGGTTGTCAAGGGCAGCAGTGAGTGTCCTAGTGTTTTGAGCGCAACCTGCACAGTTACTTCTCCAGGACTGTATTCACGCTTTGTTCAGGGGACTGCTCAGTGACTACAGGTTGCCTGGCTTTGTCTCTGCTGCTTGAGAAGTGCTGCCATGTTGGAATTTGTGGCTGAGCTGTGCATCTGTGTGAGTGTCTGGCAGAAAAGCCAGGTTGGAAACAATTCTTCCTCATATTCTGGGTGAAGCACTGACAGCCTTTAAAGCAAGGAGCTTATTCATGTGACTAAGGGCACTGCAAGGGTTCTCACCAAGAAAAGTGGGTTTCTTCTCCACTGAGGAGCTTGGCTGGGGATGTGGTGGGTGGATGTAGAGGCTGCTCCCTGCAGCTGCCCTGCCTGTTTACTGGGAATCTGGGTGTAAGTTTAGGCAGGTTGTTTCAAGATTTGAGGTTTTTTTAAATTTTTGTTTTTACTTTTTTGCTGATTTGATAACTTTTTATTGAACCGAGAAGATTTATTGGTACATTTTAGACCTACATAACAATCACATTCATCATAGTTAATGTGTACCTGTACACGATATATCAAGATTTTTAAAGGAAACCCCCATGAGTTTGCTCAGTTTTAAAAATGGATGTTGTGTAGTACTGGGGGGTGCATTTTGGAAGTGAGCAGAAAACTATATGGGGTTTTATGAGCAACAGACCATATAGAATCATCATCACCCCCCTGCATTTAGAAAGGATCATGTTTTATCAGAGCCCGGAAGCTGGTTCTAAAATGAGTCTCTTTTAAGCAGCATATGACTTGAGTGATTTTTTTAAAAAAGGAATCTATTCTGCCAATTTTTGTCTTTTAATTCATTAATTTAATCTATTCAACAGCAAGAATTATCAGAACCAACAATTCTGAAAGTCTGGAATCAATTCAAACACTTGCAGTGCCCATGCCAGGGTCAACAACCTCCCTTCCTTGTGCAGTTTTTTGGTGCCAGGATAGGAAATAAGAACCTTGATATCCAAAAACTGGGATTGTGTGATTTGATGTGCTTGGTGGTTCACTGAGAGATGCCAAAGAAGCTGCTCATCATTTCAAACCCACTGGGCCAAAAGTAGATTCCCAGACAACTTTTATAGAAGAAACTGAAAAAACCTGGGGCTCAAGAAGATTCAATCACGCATTTTGCTACCTCTGTGGTCAACCTGGGACCTGACAGAGTTTCCCTGAATGCCTGAATCCAATAAGAAAGGGAGAGAGAGAGAGAAACAAGAAAAAGTATGTATCTCTGTCAGACTTTAGAGTGTCAGAATAGTTGATTCTTATAGTTTGTGTCAGCTCAATAGGTGTTTCGGTAGAAAGAACGATTCCTGGAGTTTTGGTAGAGTGATTGATTCTTTGGATACATAATTGAATGTCTTGGTCAATTTTAGGAAAAATTGACTTATTTCCAATGTCATGCTGTCTAGCCTTATAAGATACAGTTCTTTTATTCATGTCTTCGCCCAAGTCTTTATACAGAGTTTACATTATCACACAATACTCATAACATTATCTTCATATCTGCTCTTTAATATTTTATATTTGTGGAATATTAATATTGGTATTTATGATATTCCTGTGACTATATTCATTTTCTTTATTATGACACTTACACTGTTATTATTATATACAAAAACTACATTTGATTATTTATTTTGTGATTAGTGGCACTAATGAATTCTCTCACTAATTCTAATTGTTGCTGCTTTTCTTAAGATTTCTCAAATGTATAATCACATAATTTGCAAATAATAATAATTGTCTTCATATTTCCATTATTTATATCTTTCATATTTCAGAACAATTATAAACAATAGTGATGATTGTTATTTTCCTTCTTTTGTTCTTAGTTTAAATGGAAAAGTATCTAGTGTTTTATTATTAATTTTGATGCCGGCTACTATTTTATGCTATAAATAAATATATACATCAATATACCATACATTTCACATATATGGGAACTACATTTTTATAAATATCATTCAATTACTACATTATTAGAACTACTAAACACCTTAGATATATTTTAATTTGTGTCATGTGCATTTTTGAAATATAGTGAAACAATTTTTACTTTTTTGGTTTTTCTTTGCTTTTATTAGTGAACCAAATATGTTACATTTCTGAAAATTCAAACTTCCTGTATTTTTAGCATTAATCTCACTTGACTGCTGTCATTAATATTTTCTGTCTATATTTTGCACTTCAATTATGATTTAAATTAATCTCCATCTGCAATTCATATTATAGCAATAATAAAAATATTTTCACATTACTACAAAATTTGTTTTATTTCTTATTTTAAAATCTTATATAATTTTAAATATTTACTTATTTATTTATATCAGTATTTTAAAATATTAGTAATTACACCACATACTGTTGTCCATTGTGGTAGAAGGTATTTAATTCCTGCATTTTTCATATGATTACTATATTATTTAATGTTTAAAATTAAATAAAATTTAAATTAACAAAGTTTGAACTTAATTTAAGCCTTCTCAGAAAATCACCCATTTCATTAATGTTTACAAATTTTTGTCAAAAAGTTATACAAATCCTAGTAATTCTCCAAATTTCCTCTACAACTGAATTTTTCAATCTGCATAGGATTTATTTGGTAACTTTTTTGTGTGTCTACATATATATAAATGTGCTCATACATACGTGCCCATATATAATTGTACTAGTCATTTTCCTGTCACTGAGACAAATCACCCAATATCCACATGTTAAAGGAGAGGTTAATTTTGACTCATGGTTTTAATCCATGGCTGGCTGGACCTAAGGCAGAAGAAACAGGATGGTAGAGGAGCATGGTGGAGAAAAAGATGCTCAGTCCATGGTAGCCAGGAAGTAGTGTAAGAAGGTGGGAGAAAGGAACAAGAATAAACCCTTCCAAGTCACATCCCCAGTGACCTGTCCCTTCTGCCCAGGCCCCATCTCCAAATGTGAGACTTTCAGGGGACATTTTAGATCTAAACCAAAACATCTGCCCCTGTTCCCCAAAAGGTTTGCATCCATCTCTATACAAAATGCATTTAGTCCATTTCTAAGAGTTGCCAATGTCTTAATAATTTCAGCATTGCTGAAAAGTCCAAGTTCAAAGGCTCCAGGACTCAAGGCAAAGTCTTAGCTGTGGGTCTCTGTAAAAACTGAAAAGAATGTTAATCACTTTCAACGTACAGTGACACAGGACAAGCATTTCTATTCCAAAAGGGAAGAACAGGGGAATAAAAAAAAATCAGACTGAAGCAAGACTGAAAACCTTGACCAGAGCAATATTAAGCTACAGGTAAGTTCATGTCCAGCACTTGGGGCAAACTGTGGTGAGACATGAGCTCCAAAGGTTTGGAGCAGCCCCACCCTTATAGCCTTGCTGATTGCAACCTACATGGTTCCACTCACTGCTTGTGGCTTTCCTTAGCAGATGTTCCACATTGGTAAAATGAAGATACATTTTCTGACAGTATAATCTACATGACCTCCAGCACAACTACCAGCAAAGCCCTTGTTCCCAACTGAAGGCTCTGGAGCCTGGCCTGTACTGTCAGCATTCTGGTCTCCCGAGCTCTGGTCAGAAGCTCCCAGCAAGCTCTGCTCACAGCATACTAGTGCTTCTCCAGTTAGTATCACCAAATCTTTCCAAATTCCTCCTGCGAACCACTTCCAAAGGCATCTGAACCACATGGTCAGGCCACAGTGACAACATCATTTTCTGTGGTACAAAATTTGTCTTAGTCACTTTCTTGCTGCTGGGACAAAATACCTGACATCCATAATTTAAAGGAGGAAACGTTTATTTCGGCTCATGTTTGCAGTCCATGGTTGTCTGGCTCTGAAGCAGAAACAGGATGGTAGAGGGGCTTGGTGGAGAAAAACATTTTCAACCCACAGCAGCCAAAAAGCAAAGAGAAAAGGAGAAGTCTGGGTTCCACCATGATGCAAACCTTCTGACCAGGCCCCACTCCAGAATGTGAGATTTTTGAGGGACATTTTCAATCTAAACTATAACAAAATTATGTATAGCTATATACAATACAGATATGAATTGGTACTAAATGTTCACCTTTCATAAAATATCTTTTATTCTAATTTTCTTTTAAAATGTATGTAAGAGGTGTAGTCAAGAAATATGGCAAATGTTTGAACTAAAAATTTTTAAAAATATTATTGCAAAAGACACATTGGCATCAATCCCCCCCCCCCTCGAATGCTCCCCTCACTCTGAGCACCCTTGTCCTGTTGTTCTCACAACTTTCTGATTCTGGAAGTCATATTTTCTTAGTGTCTTTTTTGTGGTTGCCTCGATGTTCTGAAGCTATTCAAAACATTTACAGCAATCCCTTCCCAATAAAAACATGAGTGTGTGTCCTCATCCACCTTACTCAACAGATCTGGTACCATGAGACCTCTAGCTCTTCCCCAAATCAAAATGACCAGGAAAGAGAAAAGTTTTGAAACATTTCTGGACATCAAGGTGGCCATGAGAGGGCAACTAAAGACACTTTCAGGACTTCCATAAGTGCTTCGGAAAGTGGCAAGGTGAGTGTGTTCACAGTGAAGGAGAGTCTTTTCAGGGGAACTGATGACAATCTGACTTTTACTATAATAAGTGTTTTAAAAATTAAATATTCAACACATTTTTGAGCACACCTCCTCATATTACTATTTTTAAATCTATTTAAAAAATATGTGATGAGTTCTCAGACATGCCATCAAAAGTATGACTTATTTTGAAAAATCAGTAAGTTAATCTTCATCAAAATTTAAAAATTTTGGTTTGCAAAATACCCCAATAAGATGATAGATTCAAGGCTTACACCTGAAGAAATTATTTCCAAATCACATGTGACAAAGAACTTGGTTTTAGAATATGTTAAAATCATAAACTCAATAATATGGAACAAATAATTAAATTAGAAAATGGGCAAAAATGCGGAAATTCCATCACAGAGGCTATAGGAATGACAAGACATATGGCAAGATGTCCACCACCAATAGCCATTACAGCAAAACAAATCAAAGCTATGTTACAACCTATTAGAATGGTCTACATACACACCTATGTACCTATTAGAATAACTACACATTCCTATTACAATGACTAAAATTGAACAAAAATACTATATCACCAGTAATCAGAAGGATGTAGAACTACTTGGTTTCTCGTACATTGTTGGTAAAATAGGACAGATAAGTGGGATACTAAAATGTACCACAAAATGGTATGGCCACTTGAAAAAAGAGGTTTGACAGTTTACTATAAAGTTAAAATAACGAAAATGACAGACCCAATAATTTTATTTTCATGAGTATCACAGGTCTGTGAAAATGTATGTTTGCATAAAATCTATTCATAGTAGCTTTATTTATAGTAGCCCAAAGTGAAAAAACAAGACACATGTCCTTTAGTAATTGAATGGACAACAATATATATTCACAGAGTGAAGTACAAATTAGCGATACAAAATAGAATGGACTATTGATGTTTGTAATGCTTGAATGAATCTCAAAGATATTATACTGGCTGGAAGTTTTAAAGGTAATCTCAAAAGGGAACATACTATATGAATGCTGATTAAAAATCTCTCTAAGTAAAAAAATTTTAGTAAATTATAGTATTGAGAACCCTTCAGTGGATGCTAGGGGTTAGCATTAAGGAAGGTATCACTATAAGTGAAAATATAAGAATTTCTTCGTCTTGATTGAGCAATTCTGAATCCTGGCTATGTGATGGTTACTTAAATTAACATATGTGACAAAATTTCACAAAAATGCACAAAAAAGAGTGCATACAAACTGAGAAGTTTCAAATAAACTCTTTCCCAGATTTAATGCTATTATATCAATGACCAGATTACTGTTTGTAACATGTACTGTATCTATGTAAGATATCACCTTTATTCTTTCCTTAAAAATAATCCATGGATACACACACACACACACACACACACACACACACACACTGATGAAATCTACTTAAGCCCTGTGAATTATAACACTGCCAACTTCCTGGGTTCCATATTGTACTTTTGTAAGGACAGATGTTACCACTGGGGGAAATTGAAAGAAGGGCACGTGGGACCTCCCTGTGTTTTGAAACTTCTCATAAATCTGTAATTATTTTAAACTAGAAGATATAAAGGTTCTGATCTCAGAATTCTATGGTAAATAACACTCCTTCGGGAACACACTTAGTGCAGCTCCTCATGGGAAGAGCTCAGGAATTATCATTCCCTCTCTTTCTACAAGAACAAGCTGGTTAAACTGAAAATCAATGGCTTTTCTTGGACCTGTCAGGGAGTTGAGGTGACCTCTATCCTGAAATCTGGAGAGACAGGTACTGCCAGAGAGTGAGAGCTGAGATGTGCCTACCCGGAGCAATGCCACAGGAGCCCAAGTGGGTAGAAGCTGTGAAATGTTCACTTTCATGGATGTCTGGAGGCTGGGGGCAGAGTAGTGTAAGAGGGGGAAGCTGCTGGGGACTACAGCATTAAGAGGACCCACCCTGCAAACTTTGCGAGTGGGAACCTCAGTAGGTTCTCATAGTGAAGATTTAGGACATACCATCCCATGGTGGGAAAGGAAACAATAATAATTTTGAAATACTCCTGGAAATTTTTCCAGAATGAAGATCTGTGGTCTAGGATAAAAGATACCAAAGCCTCATCCCACTCGGAGTAAGAATATTTCTTCCATAAAGATCAGAGCCAAAATTAATGCAGTTAAAACTAAGAAAACAATACAAAGGATCAATGAATCAAAGAATTGATTCTTCAAAAATTTAAATAAAATTGACAAACCCTTAGCTAACCTTATTTAAAAAAGGAAAGAAGAGACTCAAATCCATGCAATTCAGAATGAAAAGTGTGAAATCACAAAAGATCCTGCAGAAATCCAGAAGATCATCAACATCTACTTCAAGAATCTATACTCTAATAAGATTGAAAACACAGAAGAAATAGACAAATTCCTAGATACATATGAATTAGCAAAACAGGATAAAGAAGATATAAAGACTCTAAATAACCCAGTATCAGCCACTGAAATTGAAGGAGTAATTATAAACCTACCAACAAAGAAAAGCCCATGTCCTGACGGATTCACTGCTGAATTCTGCAAGAAATTTAGAGAAGATTTAATGCCACTAGTTCTCAAACTCGTTAACAAAATTGAATGGGAAGTAATACTCCCCAATTCATTCCTGGAAGTAAGCATTACCCTGATACCAAAGCCAGAGAAGGATCCAATGAAAAAAGAGAACTACAGGCCAATCTCATTAATGAACATAGATGCAAAAATCCTCAATAAGATACTGGCAAACAGAACACAGCAAATCATCAAGAAGATTATACACTATGACCAAGTAGGATACATTCCACGGATGCAGGGATGGTTCAACATACGCAAATCAATAAGTGTGATCCACCACATTAAGAGAGCCAAGGACAAAAACCATATGATCATCTCAATAGATGAAGAAAAAGCACCAGGTCCAACACGCATTCATAATAAAAACCTTGCAGAATATTGGAATAGATGATTTTTATCTCAATCTGATAAAAGCCATGTATGACAAACTGACAGCCAACATCATACTAAATGGTCAAAAACTAAAAGCTTTCACTCTAATGTTCGGGAACAAGACAAGGATGTCCACTCTTACCACTCTTATTCAATATGGCTTGGAAACACTGGCCAGAGCAATAAGACAAGAGAAAAAAAAAAGGAATAAAGATACAAAAGGAAGAAGTTAAATTATCATTATTTACAGATGACATGATACTCTACATGGAAGACTCCCAAAACTCCACCAAAATACTTCTAGATTTAATAACCAAATTCAGCAACGTAGCTGGATACAAAGTCAACACTCAAAAATCAATAGCATTCCTATACACAAACAACAAACTCACTGAGAGAGAAATTAGGGAAACAACACCTTTCACAAGAGCAGCCACAAAAATGAAATACCTAGGAATCAATTTAACAAAGGAAGTAAAAGATCTATACATTGAAAACTACAGTACTTTGAGAAAGGAGATTGAAGAAAATACCAGAAAATGGAAAGATATCCCTTGTTCTTAGGTAGGAATAACTAATATGGTGAAAATAGCCATACACTCCGAAGTGTTATACAGATTTAATACAATCCCAATTAAAATATCAATAGCATACCTTACAGAATTAGAGAAAACAATCCTAAAATTCATTTGGAACCGAAAGAAACCTAGAATAGCAAAAGCAGTTCTGGTCAATAAAAGCAAAGCAGGGGCCATCACAATCCCTGACCTGAAATTATATGACAAAGCTACTGTGATAAAAAAACAGCATGGTACCGGCAAAAAAAATCAGATCTGAGGACCAATGGAACAGATTTGAGGATGCAGAAACATGTCCACACACTCTCAGTCACTTTATCCTTGACAAAGAGGCTAAACAATCTCACTGGAAGAAAGACAGCCTCTTTAATAAATGGTACTGGAAAAACTGGCTCTCCACATGCGGAAGATTAAAACCAGACCCATATCTTTCCCCATGCACTAAGCTAAAATTAAAGTGGACAAAAGATCTAAATATTAAAACAGAAACACTAAATCTGCTGGAAGACAGAATAGGTAGAACTCTTGAAGACATAGGTACAGGCAAAGACTTTATGACCAAAACCTCAATTGCCCAGGAAATATCACAAAGAATCAACAAATGGGATCTAATCTTATTTAAAAAAAAACTTTCTCACAGCAAAAGAAACTACCAACAGAAGGGAGAGACAACCCACAGAGTGGGAAAAGATTTTTGCTAGCCATTCCTCTAAGAAAGGACTAACATCTGGAATATATAAAGAACTCAAAAAAATCAGACCCCCCAAATTTAAAGACTCAATCCAAAAGTGGGCGGCTGAAATAAACAGACACTTTTCAGAGGAAGAAGTAGAAACCGCAAATAAACATGAAAAAATTTTCAGCATCACTGGTCATTCAAGAGATGCAAATTAAAAAAAAAAACACTGAGATTCCATCTCACTTCAGAAAGAATGGCTATTATCAACAAATCAGCCAATAACAAACACTGGAGGGGCTGCGGAGAAAAAGGAACCCTTCTCCACTGCTGGTGGGACTGTAGACTGGTGCAATTGCTATGGAAATCAGTGTGGAGCTTCCTCAGGGAACTAGGACTAGAGATTCCATTTGACACAGCTTTTCCCCTTCTTGGTATCTTTCCAAAAGAATTGAAAGTATCAAACCGCAGTAATACATGCACATTCATATTTATAGCGGCACAGTTTATAATAGCTAAATCTTGGAAACAGCCAAAATGCCCACCAACCACGGAATGAATAAAGAAAATTGTTTTATTTTAATAGAATGGAGTACTACTCTGCCATAACGAATGATAAGCTTAAGGTATTTCTAGGTAAATGGATGCATCTCAAGACTATACTCCTAAGTAAAATAAATCAGACATGCATGATTAAATACCACATTGTTTTTCTGGTGTGAGAAACTTAAAGTGTAAATAAAGACAAAACGTATTATATTGGGAAAGGGAAGAAAGTGTTCAAATGGGAAGGGGAACAAGGTGGGGGAGGGGGAGAGGAACAGAGGGACAAGAGAAACAAGGAATAGAAGGGAAAATGAAAACAAAGCTTTTGTAAATAATGAGGGAGGTGGGGTGAGATAGATTTTCCCTAACTCCTCCTATTTTTCCCTTTGGTGGTGGTGGTGCCCTTAACACTTTTGTTTCTTTCTTTCTTTCTTTCTTTCTTCCTTTTTTTTTTTTTTTTTTTGTTGTTGTTGTTGTTGCCAGGGATCAAACTCAGGGCCTGCAAGCACTCAAACACCCAGTTAAATCCCCAGGCCCTATCCTTAACTCTTTTAACTAAGCCTCAAAATCCTGTTGTTGCTAATTTTTATTCTTTGGTGAGTTTTTAACTGTCTTAGTAGGTTGCTGTTTAGGGTTAATTTCTGGCAGCTTCTATAAGAAAATTTTTGTTTTGTTTCTGTTTATTTTGATTTTATTAAAATTCCTATATCAATTATCAGGCTGGAAGTGGCCTTTCTCCTAGGCTGCAGATCTTTAATTAAAAAGGCCATGTTGGTGTGAGATCTTTGTAGTAAAGGTTCTGGATTTTATGGGTCTATATATATATATATTTTTTCTAATTTGGACTAAGATTTTTTTCCTCCACACTTTGTCCATAGACCACCCCTGTCTTCTAAAAAGCCAAAGAAAAACTAATTAAAACTTAGCATTTTTCTGGTTTATTTTTGCTCAAGATTCAGGCATGTGACTCTACTGTAGATAAGCACAGCTGTATTCTCCTGGCTTATCTATATATCCCATTTGTGTGTGTGTGTGTGTGTGTGTGTGTTTGTGTGTTGGATGAGCAGTCCGATTTTCTGACCATGACTTCTCTCTGTTCCAGTCTACTAGCAGAGAAGCATTAGTTAAGAATGGAAAATTATTCCACCTTCTCGACTCCTTCGACCCAGCACAGAGCTTCAGTCCTTGGTCACGTGATTTGCTTTGGCTGCAGAACATGATCTCACGTGATGTTGTAGGGACAGGGGTCCCCACAGGTAGGGAAAAGATAGGGTAAAGGCCTCATTAGATGTTACTAAAAATTGATAGACAATTTTGACCTCTATAACCACACTCTGAAAGTCAGACAGCTATAATTAAATAGAAACATAAAGGCAGCTACATTCCAACAGTTAAGGAGACAAAGGCAAAGAGACTGGTTCCAGGAAGGTCCTAGGTAATCTGATTAATATAAAGAAAACAAACTCTCCCTTTTGATGCTTACATCTACATAACCTGGCCCTAAACCACCCGCCCATAATCTTGCCCTCTGCCAAAACACAAAGGTCACAGGGCTGACGGAAATCGAGGCAGAGGTGACAGACAAGCCCAAGAGCCAATCAGATTCCAAGGGCTGACCCAAGGAAAGAACCTCAATAAAGAAGGGGCTACAAGGAAAGGCCCACTGAGTATTTCACTTTGGAATGCTCCCTGCTCATCGAGTAGCTATCTATCATCTCCTTTCCCCCTTTTTCACCAAGTTTAGATAAACTGTCTTCTAAATAAAATGTCTTCTCTTAATTTAAACTCAGTTTCTTTAATTCTTTACTGTAGCTGGGTTTACGATGGTCGGGAAGTGTATTTTCTAGGGGGGCAGCAGCTCGCAGTCCACCTCCGGACATAACAACGTGAGGGGAGGTTTGCAGGGTGCTCGTGTGCTTGGGGCTGCTTGTTTTCGGTTCTCCATCTGCTGGGAGAAGCACATGCTCTGTGCACCTCTTCTGCCTCAGCGTGGGTCCTAGAATGACGTGAGGATTAGACACAAATGTGAGCCCAGCCAGGATGCCTGCAGACCCACCAGCAAGAAACAAAAATATGCAGAATTTTATACTAGCAAGCTGACCAGTAAACAAGCCATTGTCTTTAAATATAATTTAAATTATTCTATCTTGTGACATGTGAAGCCGTTTGCAACATGATATTGGAACCCTTCATCCCTACTTCCTCTCCAGGTTGGATGTACATTGTAGTCTAACAGCTCTCCTTGCTTTTCCCAGCTCACCCCACACCAAAAAAAAAAAAAAAAAAAAAAAATCCAAAACAAACAAAAACAGTTTGTTACTGAACTCTTTCTCGGCTTCTATTTGTCAAAGGACAGGGACTAGCAGTCTCTTATTAATATATAGAAGTTGTCTGTATTTTCTGACTTATATTTTCATGGATCCAAAGAAATTTAGGGGACATCCCTGTAGGCTCTGCAAGGGTCTCTCTTTTTTGCTCTCTCAAGGTTCAAGGAGAGGTATGTTGTGAAGAAGCAACACCACGTTCTTTAATGCAAACAGGCATCATCATAGGAAGAAAAGTCTGGCTTTAGGAAACAGAATCTATCTATAAGACTCTGCAACAGCCACACGTTTCACGGTCCTCAAACAGGACAGGCGAGATGAGCTGACGTTTTTAAAATTTCATTATAAAGCTTAAACACACTGAGGCTTTGTGACTGGGGTAACAGGACACAGTTGGATCTTTGCAATTAAATAGCTTTATTTCTCTAAGGTCTGAGGGATTTAGAAGGCAAAACCAGATTTAAAATAGATCAAGTATGTGTACATGTGGAGGCTGCCTGTGTAAGCTAGGCCAGTTGGGTATCCTTAACTTTCACAGTAGTCTACACAATGTATGGCTCAACAGTTGTGTCTTGTGCATTTAGTTCTGAACACTGCACCCCAACTAACATGCAGAAAGATGATGGAACCACAGTGTCCTCAAAGCATTAAATACGGAAATTGGCTGATGGGCTGAAGCTATTTTTCAGGTTGAGATTCACTGGGAATTCTGTGCGTGCAGGAGCAGTTAGGATCTCTTTTAGTGTCCTATGTCAAAAACAACCGTGAAACTGAACACTTGGGTCCAGATGGGAAGGACCCACCACCTCTAAACAAATAAATGACCTCAGACACCACTGAAATTCTCTGAAGGTCAATGAGTCAACACCATTCCTGTGTCAGCACTCAGGCACCCACACACTTGAAAGCTCTCTGGCTGGAGGCCACTGGCCCCTGCTCATTGTTCTCGCAGGTACAGCTCATCCCTCCCAAAGCCTTTCTTTTCCATCAAGCTGAATAGCTGGCCTTTCCAGACTGCTGTAAACAAAAAAGTCTACAGAAGAATGGTTTACCCATGGTTTCTATATTGAAGTAATATTAGCTGGGAAGGTAGAAGATGTTTTAGAACAGATAGTATTTGGAGTTATCTGACTTATAAGAAGCAATTGACTCATTAAAACAAGTCCGCAACAACACCAAAACCTTCAATACTTGCTTTTCTCAATAAGAGGAACAGCCCTTAGGTAGAATTCAATTTTGCATTCCTGGCTTTACAAATGGAAAGAGTTCCAATTCTCATTTATTTGGTAATGTCTGGCATGTGAATCTTTATCTGGCTGAAGTAGTTCTGATGAAATGCAGGACAATGACACCTTGAAAGGTGGTGACAGTATATCCACTTGAAAAGTAATTGCTCCTGGCTTCACACACGCAGGGTAACTTCAAGATGGAAAATACATTCAGAATAGCAAATGCCAAGAATGCTTCTAATCCAACTTGAGTAGTCCCTTATAATTTTAGGGAAGCAGGCAGGACAAAAAATATGACCCAAAACTGTTATTTATAGCATTAAAATTTAGTGTTTTCTAAGTATTCTATATTCTTTTCTCTCTCTCTCTGCCTCTCTTTCAACCTCTAAAGTAACCATTATTCTAAATTTTGTTTTTATTATTCCTTGATGACTTCATTTTTAGCTTTTCTCATGCATATAGTTCTAAATAACATATTATTTACTGTTGAAATTATTAAAAGTGGGACAATTTTTTGTAGCCCTTTTTGCACTGAATATAATTCTCATTTTTAATTCATCCATTTGTTGCAAGAGCTGGATTTCATTTATGTTAGGCTGACTCATTCCCTGCTCAGAGTAGTCGGTGTTTCTGGAAAAGCAACCCTCCAGGCCAGTACAAGGTTCTAAGAAAGCAGCCCTCTGGACCGATACAAAGTTCTAGGAAGGCGGCATCCTATGCGTGGGAAAAGCTGTATATAAGGCCCCCGATCCGAATGTCAAGCGGCCATCTCTCTACCTGCGATGATGGCCCATCAGAATCGCCTCTGACAATAAAGCTTCATGCCTGGCTAGCTTCTGTCAGCCTTGGTGGTTTGCCTGAGCGCCGAACACTAACTATTTTTACCACTGCCTAGTATTTTATTTTGCAAATATAATAAAATTCAGAGTGTTGCTGTTGGATTCATAGCCCAGATGTGACACATGTAGCAAATTTTTCCTTCCAGTTCAAATTTTTTCCCATATTTCCAATAGTATTACTAATAATCAGAATTCATAACTTTAATTTAGGCAAAGTTATCCACTTTTATATTTAGCACATTGTCACATATTTGAGTATGTTCCTTCTGCAAAGTTATAAAGATATTGTTCTAAATATTTCAATTTTTCTTTTACAGTGAAGTCTTCAATTCTACAAACACATGTTTTTGTAGAGCCTATTCTATTCTATTAATGTAAATTTAGAACTCTGTTTTCCTCTGTTAATTTTTTATCATTCTACAACAACTTCTAACATTGTTCCTCTTGTCTTAAAATCTTTTTGAATCATTTTCATGTAATACACCAGACTTCTTTTCATTAATATTTGCCTTATATATTTTCCCATACCTTTAAATTCGAACATTCCATGTTCTGTTTTGGTTGTCTCTCTTATAGTAATATAGAGATGGCTTTTTAAAGAAAATTTGACCATAATCCAAGAATTAGAGGTGCAGTTTATTGGTAGAATGTGTGCTTAGCACTCACAAGGTCCTGGTTCAATCCCCAGCACCAAGAAGAAAGACAGAAGGAGAAAGACAAAAAAAGAAAGAAGGAAGGAAGAGAGGGAAGGAGGGAGGGAGGAGAGTGAGAGAGAGAGGAAAGGAAGGGGATGGAAGGAACTAGAAACAGTTAAATTTTGAAACTTTCACCTGGAATTGTTTTTATTCTAATTTTGTAGAGGAAAGCCACGGAGGGTGTAACCATGAAAATTACAGATTGGATTCTGCCACACAAATGATCATTATCATAAACATAAATCAAGAGCTATAAAAGAAGTTCTTTTATCTCTATCTTGAGCCTTTCAGAACTTGTGTGTACACAGTCTTAAAAACATGCAATCTGTTGGATCATCTCAATTCTTGTGAATAAAGCCTCCAAAGAGAAACAAATATGGTTTTATCAAATCTTATATTTAATAATATGTCATATTGAGGACTTATCTAAGTAAAGTGAATACCTAATTATTAAACCATTTGACAATTCAGCAGGAAAAATGGTTGGTTGTAATTAGGACTTCAAGAGGGACATGTATCCTCTTCCAGCCCCTAACATACTATGGGAATATTTTCTCTTATTAGAAGATTAATGAAGCATCAACTATGGTTCCGAAGGTCCAGAGCCATGGAGAAAAGTAAAAGATTACCAAAAAGGAAACAAAGATTCCGTGCTCGTAGATTTTAAGAGTCCTCTGGTCTCGGCTGCAGTAACTGCGTGAGTGAGTATTACTCCCTTCTGACCAAGTAAAACAGTGGCAGCTAGGTAGACTGGACTGGATCCTCCAGAAGGCTAACTCAGCAGCCTACGCATAGACAGTAGAGAAAATAAGAGAAACAACGCCAACAGGCAGGCACATTTTAACCCTTTCCTCGAATTACACATGCTGACATGCATATACTGAACTAAGTCCCATAAGTGGGCTCAGAATCAGACAAGGCAGGCACTAGAATGCTACAGCACAGAGGATGAGGGGAGAAGTTGGGGTGAAGTGTCGGGGCCGTTGGTCCAATCAATCTACCACAGAGGACAATTCCCTTCCCTGACTGAGCAATAAGAGAAGTAAGCACAAAAAGAAGCCTTATATAAAGGCCGATTGGGAACCATTGTCCCCAGGGAAAGGCACGTTTGAGCTGAAGCGGGCCCTCCATGAAAGACACAGCTGCCCTTTAGACTGGGCTCCTCACCCGTGTCTGCTTGCTTTTTGAAGAGCTGGAGCTTCTAATTGCCTAGAATCAATTTTAACGAGGAGAAAGAAGCAACCCAGAAGAGCACAGTCTTTTGTCTAACATTGCATTTATGGCAGAAAACAACCTGATAAAGTGACATTACCCGTAAAGAGATGGTATATTTCTTCTAAGGGAAAGAAAGCAATTTGGGGAGTAAGACAAGTCCCTTGTAACTGCTGTGAGGGAAGTGTTGATCCTTGATTTGCATAAGCTATGGCTATCTCCTTTGACTTCTATAAAAATTGCGCATTAGTAAGTACAGAGGCCCAGATAGGGAACTAAGGAACAGCCAGATTTCAGAGGCACAATAACAAACCACAGAAGAGGTATTTTCAGGATAGTGAAATGAATTGATGATTTCCATTTTTGTATTTTGACACATTTCTTTTACTGTTTTAGTATCTGTACGTGTATGTGTGTGTGTATGTGTGTGTGTGATAGTCACATCACAAAAGATATATAATTCTAGTTTGCTTAGGTAACAGTGCTATGTTGATGCATGTTTTTGAGTTTGCTGTTAGAAAACAGGGCAATAAATCTGAGGCGATTCAGACCTAATCTGTGTTGCCATGGCAGAATGAAAAGCTAGAATTTCTGCACGTATTTTAAGCTGCCTCCTTCCTTAATGCATTGTGTCATGTGTCTTAGCGGTTCCCACCATGGAAGATAGGCTTTGGGTGTGCGTGTCGGCTTGGGGGAAATCATGCTCCTGTGTATTAGCTGCTGACTCCATTAATCCTGTTAGAATTTCATTTCCCTTGATAGAATGCAGCGTTATCACTGGGTGCTGAGTGGCCCTTTCCTATCAGTACATACAAATCCTGTTAGTCCTTCCTAGACTCCAGATGTTCCAGAATATTCGGAGGTCACATTGTTCTCAGGGAGTATTTGCTTTTGAGTTTACTGGACAAAGAGAGTGAAAGTGAAAGTTTTGCACACAGATGTTTGTATCTGCCTCAGCTGCGGGACTCAGGCTTATGGGTCGGTGGCCTGGGAGACTCCTAGCAGTTTTCTGTAGTTTCTGCATTAACTAATAAGTTCAAAGACTTTTTAAAAAAGAGCTTTAGGTTAAAATGTGAGATGTGCTTCACTGGTGAGCAAGGTACTTACCCATACAAATCAGTACGGCGTTCAGGGTTCCGTTCTTCCAATTTTACTGAAGAAAGAATGTCCTTTTCATATGTGTAACTGGCCTCCACATTTGTCTCAGGAAACTCCTTCCAGCAATTTGAAGATTTGTAATGAAATCAATTCTCTAAGAGGCCAAGTTCTTTGAGGTCTTTTGTATTCTAGGCTTCCTCTTTTCTGTTCCTCATCTGTTGGCCATTTCCTGCTAATTATCTTCTTTCTCCTAACAAGGAAAGCCTATTCTGTTCACAGTCTCTTTTGCTACTTGTTAGCTCTTGTAATTAGTTTTTTGCAAAAGTTTAAGAAGACACTATGGGATGAATTGACATGTTTGTGGCATCTATAGATTTCAGACATTAATTAAAGTATATCCACTTTAGTACTAACAATCAAGAGGTAAGTTTATACCAGTAACTTTTTAAGCTTTAACTATTTCACTGATATCAATTTGGTCAACGAAGATGGTTCAAACAGTCTGTAGCATGCTGAGATTTAAAGGTAATTAAAATACTTTTCTTCTAAGCAGTAAGAGTTTACTGTCAGAATTATTTTCAAGGATATCAAATATGAAAGCATTCATATCAGTTTTATTAAAAAAAAATCCAGGGAACAATGGGCAGATATCAGCCCATTTCTAAAAAGGGGAAAACCAGCTTTATTAAGCATTGTCATTATTTCTATGTTTGATATTCGATTGTTTTTCTACTGCTATGAGGGTTTTTGAATTTTTGAAAGGATCTGGAGTTCATGGTTTTATGTACTATCTCCTAATTTACAAATATTGACAAACATTTTAATTAAAATTAATTGTGAAGTTATAGGCCTGTTTTTGCCTTCTCTTATACCATTTTTCAAAGAAAAGCTGTAGATTCAATTATTACTGGCATTTGGTGGGTGCTGCTTATGGCTGACTGCAGGGCAGAGTTCTGACTCTTCCCAGAGTCTCTTTCAGGTCCAACTAAAGATGCATGTCGTTATTTGACCAGCAAGCTAATATTTAACACCTGGCTTAAATAAGATAAGTCAACCCAGAAGATACTAAAAAGAGGATATAAAAAACCAGAGCCAGCTGATGAGAGATAGGCATGGGCGCTGTGGAAAAAAAAATATCTCACCCCAAATATATTTCTTTGGCATATTTAGAATTGGCTATTCAGAGAAACTGCAGACGTCTGCAGATACAAGAATGGCTCTGGACCGCTGCCCTTTTGTAAAAGAAATTTACATGACTTCCTAATGACTGCTATTCTTTCTGGGGTAAGGTGGAATCTTAGAGTTGTTTTAATTTGCATTTCTCTGATAGCCACAGATGTTGAACATTTTTTCATATGTTTATTGGCTATTTGTATTTCTTCCACTGTGAAGTATCTGTTCATTTCTCTGGCCCATTTCTTGAGTGGGTCATTGGTTTTAGGTAGTTTAATTTTTTTGAGTTTTTTGTATACTCTAGATATGAGTCTTCTGTCTGAGGAGTAGCTAGCAAAGATTTTTTCCCATTCTGTGGGTTTCCTCTTCACCTTCCTAATGGACTCTTTTGCTGTACAGAAACTCTTTAGTCTAATGTAGTCCCATATGTTGCTTCTTCTTGTTATTTCCTGTGCAACTGAGGTTCTGTTTAGGAAGTCCTTTCCTACTCCTCTGTCTGTAGAAATCCCATATGACCCAGCCATATGGTATCTACTAGGTATCTTTCCTGAAGAGCTAGAGACATCATACTACAGAGATACTTGCACAACAATGTTTATAGCAGCACAATTTGTAATAGATAAATTCTGGAAGCAACCTGTATACCCATCAATAGCTGGAAAAACAAAATGTGGTATCTATACATAATGGAATACAATTCAGCTATAAAGAATGACAAGCCAGAATCATTTATAGGAAAATGGATGGACCTGGAAAATAAAATGTTGAGTGAAATAAACCAGTCTCGCTGGAAAATAAAATGTTGAGTGAAATAAACCAGTCTCACAAGCTGGAATACAGCATGGTATCCCTCATTTAGTGAGGTAAAATACAAACAAAAGAAAAGAGTAAACAATGGATACAAAAAGACAAAGTGTTAGATATAAGCTAATAGACAAAGGGTTCAAGGGAACAAGAAGAGGCCAAAGAGGGAGGAGAATGGGAATCCAGAGGAATAATGATATCTTAAAAATAAGAACCTAATAACCCAAACTTAAATCAGTGACACGTACACTGGGTACTATAGTGATTTTATATAGTTGTGACTTACTGCTGTATGCAAGTGGTTGTTTACATTGCTTACTGTCATAAGCAAAAAGTACAATTAATTGTGATCTGTAAGCTTGTGTAATTGCCTGTAAGTCTGTGGAATTTTGGATAAATTTTAATAAAAATCTAAAAAAAAAGAAATTTACATGCGTATAAGAAAAGTACATTAGTGCAGTAAACAGAGGATGTAAACAATCTTTTCTATTTCATCTCCTTTCTGGCTAGAAGAGAGAAGAGATTAGGAGTCTGACGCCCGGCCCAGACAGAGATGACCACAGACTTTGCTAACAAAAACACCCTGCTCACTGTGTAGTCCACCCCGACTGTCCACAGTCCCCACACCTGCCTTCCGTTTAGGAGCCCAAGATCCATCACTTCGTTTAGCTCTTCTGTAAGGTTCAGTCTTCTGGCTTCTCATTTGAGTCTCACACTCTGTACATGGCTCCTATGTTTCTTCATATTAATAAATGTGTTGTTTTCCTGTTAATCTGTTAGTTACCTCACACATGAAAATTATTGAACCTTCAGAAGGAAAGGAGTAAATTTAACACTTCCCTACAAAACCATGTTAAGCTCTTATTGGGAAGAAAATAAAATATTTTTCCTCAATGCTCAGAAAGTCGTAGTTGGAACGGACACACTGGAACAGAGCACAGATGAATAAGTGAAACATGAACAGAAATTTCTCAGCGTGCATATTTCACGCATAAACGGGAGACAGCCAGGGGAGGGGTCATCCTCAAACAGGTAGCCCCAGATGCCAGCTTATGCAGCATCTTCAACAAAGAAGAATAAAGTCTTAGAGAATAACAGAAAAAGGAAACTATTTTGGGTCTCTAGGGGCAGCAACTTGTGGGATGGGCTAATAAATAAGCAGATATAGGTCATGATAATAAAGATAGTGAAGTTTGTGTATGTAGATTCCTTTTTTGCCACCTCTAGGCCTACAGGGTCTACAGCCTTGAACAGTTTAGAGCCCTCAGTGGTTAACTTGGTTCTCCCTGGGAGAAAGAGGAGGTAGGATATCTTTCCTCGTTGGATATTTATGTCTGATCTGAGTCAAATAAAAGGAGGACAGAGAGCATCCTACATCTGCTGCTTCTTACTTGCCTTCCGTTTAATAATCGTCATTCTCAAGAGTCATATCTTGCTAGGGGTGCTTATTTAGATCTCCTCTGTGCTAAATCGGGTTAAAGAGTTGAAAAAGAGAAAACTGGAGACAGTGGACAAAACAAAGTAGAGATGTGGAAATAGGAGCCTTGGGAAAGGGAGACACTCAGATCGCAATACTTTTCCATGTCTTGGATAATTTTCCATTGAAGGTTCGGTGTATTTTCTGCATTAAGGTTTTGTTATTTCTCCACCTCCATTAATAATTCTCCCCCTTTTACAAAACAAAAGATATGTAAAGATATTGAGAGAAATATGGTAAATCGTAACCAAAAATACCTGGTATGATTATGTTAAGATAAGTGTAAAGAACTTTAAGACAAAAAAATACCTGGTATGATTATGTTAAGATAAGTGTAAAGAACTTTAAGACAAAAAGTTAGGTTAGTTAGAGTTAGGTTCTTTGTATAATGATTTACAATTTTAACTGCGAAAATATGAGATTCTAAATACAAAACTCTAAATTAAAATACTGATTACAGCTGGGATCTGCTCTTGGTCCACATGGCAGTGAGTGACATGTTCCTTTGGCTCAGGAAGGAAAAGCAGGGGACTCAGGATTCAGACAGGTGACTGTGTTTTCCCAGTTAGTTATAAACAAGTACTATAGTGTGTTACATTGACGTTTGTATATTTCTGCTCTCACTGATTTATGGATTATATTGTGAGAAAAACTCAAAATCTTATTATACTTATAAAACTTAGTACTAAATGGGGTGTAACTTGGAATAACACAGCTTCAAAATGTATAAGGCACAATATGACAGAAGTAAAAAGGGAAGATAGACTAATACACTCATAGAAGATTTTAATGCAGTTCTGTCTGTATATGATTAAAAGCAAACAAAAATTAATGACTTAGAAAAAGTATGTGATCTGATTACTAAATTCCACCAAATTGGCATTTGAACTGCAGCCAACACCACGTTAATATCATTTTCAAGAATGTGCACACAAAACATTTGCCAAAATGGATTGTATGCTTAGCAAGCTAAACAAGGGATAGAAATCATACATAATATGTTCTCTGGTCAGAGTAAAATTCAGCAAGAAATCAGTAACAACAGCAAAATATGTATTTTTATATATGTGGATATTAAATAGTGTACTTCTAAATTACCCATGGGTAAATAAAAATCAGAAAGTAGTTTGAAATAAAAACTTATGGAACATAGCTCAGTGTATCACTAAAGTGAAGTTTTTATAGCCATACGTATACAGAATAGAAGAGAAAATTAGAATCAATTATCTAAACATACATCTCGAGGCGTTATAAAAGAATAGTAAATTAAACCTGGAAAAGAGAAGGAAGGAAATAACAAAGATTGGGGAAGAAACTAATGAAATAGAAAGTAAGAATAAAATAAAGGGATCAGCAATGCCAAAGTTTGCTTTTACAGAAAGAACAGTGAAATTAATAAACCTCTCACAAGACATATTAAGAAACAGAGAAAGATACAAAATGCCAACATACAGAATGACATAATTATAAATAACAAATAGAGTATTATGGGAAAATTTCCATCAAAAAATAGAAAGTTAGATACAGTGGATAACCACAAGAAAATGTATTTTACTAAATCTGATGAAAAGTAGAAAATTTAATGATTATGATAGTTATCAAAGTATATACATGAAAGAATTCTTCCAAAAGAAAACTTCAAACTCAAAGTTGCTTCCTCTAGAAATAAGACCAATCTTACACAAATTATTCCAGGTAATAAAGAAGGAAGACACTCAATTGACCACTTCCATTTTTAAGTGTAACCTTAAAATAACCTTAAAATCAAATGCAACAGTAAGGAGGAAGTTATAGGCCAATTTCTTTCATGAAACTTTGATGCACACATAAACAAAATAACAATGAAAACCTAGTAATACATAAATAGAGTGGTACGTCCTGACAAAGTGGGGGCTGTTCCAGGACCACATCAGTGGTACACTTGCAAAGCTGAACCGATATAGTTCACCGCAGGGAAAGAATAAAAGATAAAGTATCTCAGAAGATGCTGAGGAAGCATTTGACAAAACTCTATATTCATAAAATAAAACTCCTAGCTGGCTAGGAATAGAAAAGAACATTTTAATCTAATAGTGTCTACCCACGCTTTCCCTGCAATTTTAGGAATGACACCTGTGATCATAACTTCTGATCATCGCTGTACTGGAGGCCTGGCCAGTGCAGTACAAAAGAGTTTTTGTTAAAAAGTTACACAATCAGAAAGAAGAAATAAAATTGTCACTATCTGTATAATAAATGGATGTGTACATAGAAAATCTAAAATAATCTACAGATAAACTGAGTTAATAAGTGCCTATAGCAAGGTCATTAAATACTATATCAATTTAGGGAATAGAATAATTTCAATTCTATATTCTATTAAGAAATGATTAGAAACTGATTTTTATTAATATTTTTCACTTAAACATTGAAGATCCTGAATAATTCCTGCTAGATTTGTTTTCTCTTCTTGATGGAGATTATAAGATGGGTGCTTTAATGCCATGCGTGCCTTTAGTGTGTTTAAGATTTTGATCCTTTAATTTATACTTTTTGTTATTATTATTCAAAAGTAGAGGTACCTTTACCAAAGCCTTCATAAACACTGCCATTCAAGATGCTTTCTTTTTTTAAGAAAGGATTTAATTGGAAATAGCTGGGCACCTGTCATTCGAGCTACCAGGGAGGTGAAGGTGGGAGAATCACTGGAGCCCGGGAGATTTGAGCAGCCTGTGCAATACAGTGAGACGGATCTCAAAAGCAAAGCTAACAAACAAACAAAAATACTGAATATAATGTACAATGGCATAAAAGGCAAACGCCTATTGAAAATCTAATAAAAGATTTTCAAAACCTCTATGAAGGAAAAAAATCTGAAGAAACTAAAGAATTTTTTTGAGATGGTATTTTCTTATATTGAAAGACTCAACATATTTTGAGATGTTAATAACAATACTCCTCAGGTTAGTCTATTGGTTCAGTGAAATCCCCTTAGAACTAACAGATTTTTGTGAAAATTAACAAGCTGATACTAAAATTTATATGAGAATAGAGCACGTAATCAGTGATAAGAGTAAACAAGACAATCTGAAAGATGAACCTGCTGGATATGAAGGATTGTACCACCTCTCCCCCAGAAAAAAATGCCAGCAAGTTGGAGTGGGACAAGCTGAAGAACAGAGAGACAGATGGAAGCAACAGAACTAAGGATTCAAAAACAGATTCATTCTTGGCCAACAGCTGAGTTGTGCCAGAAGTGACACTCTAGACTAGCAGGTAAAAAATATTTTGTTTTCAATCACTGGCACTGAGTCAATTAAATATCTATATGGAAAAATACAGACGTTTCCCTATCATCACCCACAGAAAAATCAATTGTGGGCCGATCACAGCCTTAGAAGAAAATATAAATGATAAAATAATAAAGCTTTTGGACACAATGTAAGAGAATGCACTCATGTAACTGGAGCAGGAAGTGATTTCTTCCAGAAGAAGTGCTGACAACAACAAAATAGACGGAAAGACTGGGAGTGTAGCTCAGTGGTAAAGTACGTGGGCAAGATCCTGGGTTCAATCCCTACCGCACCAAAAATAAAGACAAAAGGAAATTAAAACTGGAAAGTTTTGTCATCAAATGCACAAGAGAATAAAAAGTAAGCAAGGAAGTGAGTAAAGATATTTGCAAAACAAATAACTTGTATTAATAAAGAATTTTTATTCAGAGGATATAAATGTACTAATAGGTCCATAAGAAAGGGTAAAGAAGCCAATATAAAAGTGGACAAAATTATTTCACCAAAATGCAACTCATAAGACCATTAAATGTATAAAAAAGTACATAAATTTATTAGTCATTGTGGAAATATAAATTAAAGCCACGTTGAGATGTCTAGCATTACACATCCATTAGATTGCTCCCAGTGACAGTCCAAATTTGGTGGCTATATAGAGCAACTGGATCTCTCATATCAGGTATGATTGAAATAAGTGGTTAATGTTTAAGTTTTGAAATGTATTACAGTAAGACACATTGCCATTAACTCCCCTCAAAGTGCTTCTCCTCACATGGAACACAAATATCTCATGGTTCTTGCTAATTCCTGAAGCAATTCTAGAAGTCCTCTTTCATGAGTGTCTTTATGAAGTATGCAAGTGGTATCCTATGGAAAGGCAGGTTCATAAAAACATTACTGTGTGTCCTCATCCACCTTATTCACCACTGAACCTGGTACCATGCAACTCTTGGCTCTTCTGCAAAGTCAAAATGACCATAAAGATACATGTTTTGGATTGATTTGGACATGGAGGCAGCTACAACAGCACAACTAAAGACACTCATGATTGAGGACTACCAGAACTGCTTCGGAAAGTGGCAAGAATGTGGGATTAAGTGTGTTGGAAGTTATAGGAAAGACTTTTTGAGAGAGATGAATGCAGCGTGTTTTTTACTTTAATCATTTTTTTAAAGTTTAAATTTTCACCATATTTTTTAATCACACTTCACATGTTACTGGTGGACAAATAACATAGTACCTTCACTTTGGAAACTGGGAATTTCTAATATAATTAAGCATATATTTACCATATGACTCAACAAAAACAATGAGTATGCTTAATGTAATTACTATCAGCAAAATATTTGTATGATTACATTATTCATAAAGTAAATTATATATAATGACAATAGTAGTAATGCATAATAAAATAGCATAGAAAACAATTACTGAAAATAGTCATATGATCTTTTCTCAATGTTTACATTTCTGTTTTGTCTGACCTTTATCATGTGTAGTCAGTCTAGATACATATGATAAAATTTTTATGGCTTCACAGTTGTACCAACTTCAGATGTTTGCAGCCAAACGCTTATCAAATAAATATTTTAAAATCACATTAAATTAAAAAGTTACTTATTTAAGTAGCAAGTGTTGTATTTATTTTATAGATAACATCATGCTATTTAAAGGATCAATAAAATCAGAAAGACTGGCCTTAAAATCACGTTTCTATATTTATTAGTTATCTGTTCTGGTCCAAGTTTTTAATCCATCTTGTATTTATCTTTATCTTATCTATAAAAATACATGATAATTAACCCTTATCACTGATATGTAATGAATAAATTAAATATCAGAACCAAAAGTACATAGCCTATTCCTGACACATGATAGCTGATTAATAAATAACACCTCTTTGTCCTACACTTCCCTGGTAATATTGCTCTCACAGAATGCTAGATGATGCTTGCATGAATTCTACCAGGACTAGATATGGAATTCTCAGTATCTGGAACATGAGAGTTACCTCTCAGTCACAATGCCCTCCAAATAAAAGTGACATTCCCTGGCCATTTGCATAACATGACACCCACCGAGCTGGACCCTATAGCTATAGATATAGCTACCTATTTTAAGATTCTTATACTCCTGAATTAACTCAGCATCAGAAATTCACAGTACGCAACGGGTTTCCAAATTCTCTCTCCCTCATTGACAATGTGAATAGTGTCCATGAGAGCTGTGGCTGAAATTATTTCCTAACTGCTGATGACATTTTGGAGATGGACAATATTGACATATCCTACTGCCAACTTGCATTACTGTTTCTACCATTATGACACATAAACCTGAAAAATAACATCATGGTGATGTCTGTCTCGTGCTTTATATCCAAGTCTTGTCCGTTTCATGCCTATTGCATTGAATCTGCCAGTAGATTCTGGGCCTAGAAGAAACCAATATGTCTTGGCAAATTATTCGCCAAGGTGAATTCTACATTCAGATTGCCTTTTCATCTTTCTTAAATTTTACAAAAGGATTTTGGCTTCTTTCTGTTTCAATTTCCTGGTAGCATTAATGTTCAATTTTTGCATTTGACATCCCCGCAGTGGGCCTGGATTAATGGCCCACATGATTTGCCCATTTCTCTAAGCCCACTGCTCTTGATTATGAAATTATAGTGGTTTTTTTACTGCAAAGGAAATAGAATGTGTATAGTGGTTGAAGTGACACACAAAAATCACATAACTAATTGAAAAATTAAGCTATATCATTTCCAATCATAAACTCTCATTCTTTGGGCAATAGTATTAATATTTTGATATATTCAACATATTTTAGTCGAAGTGAACTGAAGGTAAAATTTTCCTGGTATAGGAAATCATTACCTCTCTCTCGAAAAGCAGTTATTATTTATAGTATTTTATGGGCCATGATGCAATAGTCAATGAATAAGGACATGGGAACTATCATGGCCTCAATTCAACATCTTGTTGAGTTCCTGCTTGGAAGTAACTATTTCCCATCCTCACTTCAAAAAACCGCAACTCTTTGCCGTTTTCCATATCACATCAGGGACCCTCAAAAACTTCATATTCCTGTGCCCTGCTCTTCTCATGTTTCCCTTTTCTCTTTTCCCACAGTTGATCAGAGAGTAACTCCCGTGCTCGAACATCAGCCACCTCTGTTGGTTGCCATCACCCCTGGTAGTCAGAGACACGGTCAACCTCATGAGATGGGGCACAGGCTGCAACTGTTAACAAGGTCTTCCTGAAGCTTGAATGGAATGGAAGAAAAGCACAACTCAGAGATCATTTAAGAGCAACAACGTAAGTAGAGTTCCATTGAACACCTCAATATCCTCAGCCACCAGGACCAGTTCAGGCCTTTCCGAGTTCTAGTGTAAGAACAACAACAACAACAACAAAAACCCTTTGAATTTAGAGAAAGAAAGATCCTTGTATATGCTTGTTTAAAATCTTTGCAGTGGGCTGAATCTTTGTAGCGGGACCTCGAAGGATACGTCTACATCCTGTTCCCCAGAACTCGGGATACCAGCAACCAGCACAAGCCCCCTGAGTGAAGGAGTTGGCTCACTCCCACAGCCTCAGGCCTGAGATTCCTTTATCTCACACTTCTGACCTTCAGAACAGTGAGGGAGAAAATCTGTGTTATTTTAAGCTACCAAGACTATGGTACAGTAATTTGTCTGCAAATTTTCATTCTTTCGCAAAGTTAAGCCCTTCTTTTTCAAGAGACCGAGCCCAACACACACTGAATGAGGAGCTTGGCCCTTTTCTGTGAATGGAACTTATTTAATTAGACTCTGAGCTGGTGAGGTTAGGTCCCAGATCACCAGAGTTTCAAAATACTAAAACTTAGGTGTTGCTTCTTTTATCTAGAAAATGATGGGCTGCAGGGGTGATGAAGCAAGGGACACAGTTACTCTGTCTCAAGCATGAACAGAGCCACGCACTGGGCCAGAAGCCTTTCCTGTGTCCCCACTCTTTCAGGCAGCCTCAGAGAAACAGAAGGCCAAGTTCTACAGAGAGAGCAGGCGTCCTAGGAGTTTCTAAAGCTCTGTCTGCATTCCTGTCCCTTGAAGGGGCTGGGGTTGGTATTTTATGAAAGAAACTGACTCTTATCTGATGCTTTCCATAATCCCATGCTCACTGACATCATTCAAGCTGCCTTTACCTTCACAAGAACAGTCTGGAAAAACAAATGTCGCACAAAACCATCAACTTGTACATGGAAAAGAAGTTTACACAAAGCAAAGACACCCATATGGAGCAAGCTGTTCATGAGCTTATGATTGGAAGAGAGTTGCCTTATTTCTTATAGATTTTATACACATAGAAGAAGAGTGAAAGGGTTCGTGTGGCCGTTTGATTACCAGGATGACTTATAAGAAAGCATCAGCTCCCTTCAGGAGAAAGCCAACCCCGACGGCTGTGATGAGAGCCCAAGCAGGCGCTCACTGGTGGTGGCTTCCCTATGCCTGGGGCTCAGAGGCCCATCTGCTGCCCCTTTCGTGCACACGGCCCTTGTGGATGCTAAAGAGATCACCCACGGACACCTCACTCTAGATCTATTTTTTTTTTCTTTTGTTGTATCACTCTAGATCTAAGACTACACATTGCAAATAGGAATTTGAGTCTTCATGGAAAAAAGCTGGAGTAAGGAGGATGTGAGTGCATATCCAGTTGTAGTCGCTTCTTAGATATGACGGTTATAGGAAGTCGTTGCCTGTAGTTTTCCTCATCTACAATTGTTTAAGCTGCTGAGAAAGGGAAAAACTAACATTTGTATCACAGAACTGCTATGAGGAAAAAAAAACAACGATATTTGTGAGGCAGATTTCCCCCACTGGTTATATGTACATCATGATATGAGCATAATTCTCTGCATTTTACTACATACACACATGCATACACACACATGTGCACACACATATGTGCACACACACATATTTATATAGCTATCAAGAATTATACACAGTAATAATTTTAGGGGATTCTTCCTGTAGATCAGGGGTCAACAAACATTTTCAATAAAGCAATATATAGTAGGTTTTCCAGCTTTCTTTGCCATGTGGTCACTGACACAGTTACTCAACATGACACTTCTAGTGTGAAAGCAACCAAAGACAAGATTCAATGAAAGGGGTTTGGCAGTTTTACCATAAACTATTAAAAAAAATGCAGCATCTTAGATTTGGCCAGTGGGATATGGTTTTCTGGGCCCCGTGATAGATCCTCTGACTGTGGCAATGAAATATTTAGTTGGAGAACTAAGTGTCCTGTATGATGTCAACCTCAAATAGAAAGCAATAATTCCTGATTCCCCGGTTCTCCTAAACTATTCCTATTGAGAATAAACTTATTCATAATGTCAGCTGTTGTATGTTTATTAGTCTTCCTAAAGATAAGAAAGTAAGATTTTCCGTACATTGTCAGTGCTTTCACTTGCTTAATGGTGGCGAACGTATGGTATGTGTGGCATGGCAGGCTGTTTATTATCACTGAAAGCTCTAAAAGGTTTGCCATCATTGTATAGTTGAGCATCCTTAACTGAAGTGCTTGGGACAAGAAATGTTTTTGATTTTCTTCAGATCTTGAAATACTGCATATATATATAATAAAATACCTTAGAAATGGGACAATTCTAAACACAAAATTCATTTATTCTTCCTATGTACTGTATACATGTGGCTTGAAAGTAATTTCACAGAATATCTTAATAATTTTGTGCTTAAACAAAGTTGAATGAAGTGGAATTTTTTTTTGCTCAAAAAGTTTCAGATTCTGGAGCATATGGAATTTCAGATTTTTAGATTAGGGAGGCTCAACCTGTAATACCATATTTTTGTTGATCCCTTTCCAGGAACAACATAGCCCATTCTCATGGAGTCTATCATTTAAAAACATTTTTTTTTAAGAATAACATATAAAGTCAAATCTGTTGATCTTAAATCTCAATGAATGTTTACATAAGCATCTTGGAAACTTCCCCTAGACCATGATCTATAACATTCCAATTCCTTGTGCTCCTCCTAACCAACCATCCCTGGAGGTTTTCATAAACAAATTCTTTCTTTTCCTCTTATGCTCTGAAAAGGCTAGGTAAATTTATCAGACATAGTGTTCTTTTAAAAAAATTATTTTATGTCACCCTCAACAAAACATTTGATGAAACAATGATTTTACAGAAAACCCGCCAGATTGACAGGTGTGCAAACCAAGCTATATTCTGTGGTTGCCAGAGTCACTCTTCTTGGAAGGCTTTGCCAAAAGTGGAGGATATATTAGCAGAACTCCAGTGTCAACCCAGCACATACCATCACACTGATCATTTCCCATTTTTGCCAAGAGTTTCCCAATTTTGCCCTTGAGTTTCTGCAGCTTCTTAGCAGAAATATTTCCAAGCAGTTTGCACAAATTGAATTTTATATCTACTTCAAATGAAGCATTTATAACAAATGCTGAATATAAATTTTTTTAAAAGCAAAGAAATTGCACTTAGAAGTCAGGAATTTGATAGTGCATTTATGTGAAAAATGAGGAAATTGTTTAAGTAAGTTTTAAACTTTCAAAAGCCTCATATATCCAATTTGTTCTTAAGCAAATTGTATCTATAATATAGATGATAGGAAATCATATACAAAATCCTTACATGTTACCTTAAAAGGACATTAGTTTGTGTTTCACACGTCAATTTTAAATTTCTATAAAAAAATTTATGCAAGATAGTGAAACTTAACCAGTGTATTAAAGATTTAAAATTTAAGACAAAGAGTTACTGTGGCTATGGGACACTGTTTCTCTGGACAGACATATTTAATGAAGGATAATGTTGATTTAAGTCTGGCACACACACATACCTGCTTGTAAATATACAGTTATCATTTAGCTATTGAAGCATAATAAGCCGCTCCAAACCACAGTGGTTTAAAACAAACATCATCAACTAGCTCATAATTTAACTGATAAACTTGAGTATGTCTGTTTATTCGGAAAGGTCAGCTCACCACATGTCCATAAGCAGCTGGAGTTTGGTGAGGGCTAACTGCACTTGGTAGTCCTCAGTGCCAGCTGCTGCGCTCCTCTCCACCAGAATTCTGAAATTTCATCAAGCTACCTTGTGCGCGGGGGGGGGGGGGGGGGGAATTGTGCAAGGCATCTTGAAATCGAGCTGTAGAGCTGCCTCAACATCATCTCTGCCATCTCTCTTGCCACGTTCGACCATCCAAAACAAATGAGAAGATTAGGCCTCATGGAAGGGATATAGAAAGATTCTACCTCCTGATGGTAGGAACAGTAATATCATGAAGAAATGGCATACCAGGGTGAGGGGAAGTACGGAGTTGTAGGCAGTTATTTCCACTATTCTCCCAAATGTGTATGTCTCGGTTAAACATTTATTTATATTTTATTAAAATTTTCCACAATTGGTGATATTATTTTGTTGTGTCTAATCATCTACTGCAATATTAAGTTTTTTTAGCATGAATTAAATTTCACCATCTCACATAGTATGGCCGTATTTCTCAAACTACCCTGTCGCAAAAGAAATTAAAACTCAGTGATTTGCATCTTCACTCCAGGAAAAGGGAACATGGAATAATAGGGACTAGATTTCTGCTACCACCTGAAACAATAAAAAAGGCAGGAAAAATAGAAGAAAAGGAATATCAGGCAATAAAAGACAGTGATCCCTGAAAGACAGGACACAAACAGGGTTAGCCCACTGATTTCCCCCCATGCCCGGATGGTTTCCCATCCACGGCACAGGCAAGGAAAAGACAGAGAATGAGGTCAGTAGGTCCTTTACTTGAGAAGTCAGAGATGAGAGTTCGGAAGGTCAGTCCAGTGAGAGTTCATAGGATGAAGGGCCAGAGAAGAGAAAGCTGAATAAGCAGAAGCTTCCATTTGAGTATTGCTGAGTGCTCAGCTGTGTGTGTGCATGCGCGTGTGTGTGTGTGTGCGTGCACGCGTGTGTGTGTGTGTGAAGAAATATCTAAAGATGAGATCCACGATGTCTGAGGGAAAAACTGCACTGGACAGAATTAGCAGCAGATGTTACCTGCACCAGAAACATGTACACTTGGATGCACAGTAGTGAAAACAATGAAGGCATGAAACCAATAAAAAGAGAAAAGAAAAAAAATGGCAACAAAAACAGAGCATCAGTGAGCTGTGGAACATCTTTGAGTAGCCTAATACATGTCTGAGGGAAATGTCCAAAGAGAGGAAAAAGAGAGATGCATATTAAAATTATTCAAGCTATAATGACTGAAGATTTTCCAAGTAAGATGAAAATCCACAGTGGAGTAGTTTGAACAAGGCAAGCCCAATAACTAAGAAATAAACAAGAAGACATATTATAACCAAATTACTACAAATCAGGAACACACACACACACACACACACACACACACACACACAAAGGTTTTAAAAGCCAGAAAATAAACACATTTCTTATAAAGGAAACAGAGAAGAATGGTGTGAATACACACAAAGTATAACAAATCATTACCAAATAAAGTTTATCAAGAAAATCAAGGTTGGTTTAACACTAGAAAATCCATGTATGTCACCATCATTAGACAAATAATTTGGACAGCCCATGTGCCAATCTTAATTGATGTAGAAGAAAACATTTAACAGAATTCAACATCTATTCCTGACACTCTCAGTGAAGGAGGAAGAGAATAGAACTTCCTTAACTTTAAATAAAGTGCATCTACAAATAATCTAAAATTAACATAATATTTACTAGTTAAAGATGAAACGCCTTCCCTCTTGGGTCAAAAAAAATGGCAAGGATATTTGCTCTTGACATTCTATCCAACATCACATTTAGAAAATCTTACAAAATCTTAAAAAAAAAAAAAACCTACAAGACTTAGAAGGCAGTTTATCAGCGTTTCAGGATACAAAATCAATATCAAAGAAGAGCAGGAAGGAGACCAAAGGACACGGCAAAACGTTTGGGAGTGAGAAATGTTTTCATCGCCTTGAGGCTGGCAATGGTTTCATGGATTTATACATGTCTCAAAACTCATCAAACAGCAATATGTACATTTTATTATTAATCACACTTTAATAAAGCTTTTTAATATACGGAAGTGATATTCTTCTCATATACTTTCTATCTCCTCATCGGAGATTTTGCCTTTAAAATGCACTGCCAAACAATGTGTATGTGAAATGATTATACTCTGAAGTGCAAACTATCAACAAAAAATATTCATTATTTTGTAATTCAGAGAAGCAACAAGGGTAATTTTCTATGAGCAAACAACCACCTCGGATACTATATGAAGTCCTAGCCTCTCTTGGCTATGAAAGGTTGCTCGTCTGCACTGACCTTTTGTGACTTCAGGCCTGTGTGTGACCACTTACTTAAAATAGTGCAAGTAAGTTCAAGCCTACAGAAGGACAGAATGCTCCATTAAATACGAACAAGACCCAAACATATGGACCCCGCATGCCGTTCCTCTGTGAAATCCCAGTTAGCTGCACCAGCAACAGAATGTGCAGTATGTGCTATCGCAGAAATCAGACTTTATGGACAGTTTTGTATTCATTATACAGTCAACGTGACTCTTATCTATTTTAATATTTTTCTTTTGTGGTAAAACAATTATCATTTAAGCCAGAAATGCATTATTAGTTAAATACAGAATATCTGAAATGAAAATTTGATGACGTATGTGGGAGATTTTGCATCTAGCACAGTGGAAATAAGACAGTCTAGCTACATACTTCCCGCAAGTCAAAACTCCACAACTATTATCTATTAATTTTCCACCAGAGTACAAGAAACTTAGACCCCAGAACAGAAAATCTTCTTAGCTACTTCAGAACTCAGATCTCCCTTCCTGCCTTTCTGGGGAGAAGTGCGGGATGGGCCCTAGTGATCCCTGGATGCAAGGAGAATGTCTCTTATTCGCTTTCACATGCTCAGCGGGGAAAGTCAGGTGACTCTGACAACAGTTATGATTGTTATTATGGCTCACATTAAGAATGCAAAAAAAAACTCTACAGTCAATTCTAGCAAGGTAAATATGTAATTCTGAAGCAAAATAAACTTAGCTGAAAATAAGTTTCATTTGGTGTAAACTGCACCATTGAATGTTGTCAAAAATTTTACCAAAAGGTAATAATAAAAGCTTATATATTTATTTAATGTAATTTAATGCTTTCTGAAGTATAATAGATAAAAATTGAAAAGCAGTAACATACATACAACATTATCTAGATTACATATATTACACAAATGTGTGTATATACATAATTTCTTTGTTGTTCAGTAAATGTAAGTATAAGCTGATATTTTCGTATAAATTATACCTTTTACACTCTGTATAGGTCTCATTTCGTCCTCTTTCACCTCTTGCTCTCTTTTTGTTTGTATTTGCCAGCAATCTGCCTCGATTCCACTATATCCTGTAAATAATGTAAGACTATTTTGCTAACAAATGTAATCAGGTCTGCTATTCACAGGACCATTCAACCTGTTCTCACCTAAGGTAACAACTGCAGCACTGATTTGATTCCCCTCACCATTCCTTACTTTTCTATTTATTTTGTTTTGCTTCTGAACTTCTTGCCCTTGTTTCTGTAGACATTGAAGTGCACTTTTAGCTCCCGCAGTGATTACCTTCAAAATGCCAGTGGTCGTTACCAGACAAACATTTCTGTATTGTATGCAAGGAAGTTTACCACTTACTTCCCCTTACAGAGTAATTCTCTTCCCCCAAACTCATATTCCAACAAAAGGATAGCTTTAGATGTTGTAATTTGTTTTCAAAAATTTGTCTTATTGAAGAAGAATAATTTAATGAAATGCACAAATTTAAAGGAACACTTATAGGACTTTTACCTGCGTATACAATCTGGTAACTACCTTCCAAGTTATGGTACATGATATTTCTGACAATCTTCATAGTTCTCAGGTTATTCACAATTCTTTCTCAATAGCCCCTTGACTCTAATGCAGCCATCAACTTTACTATTCTTGAACTTTCTCTAAGACTATAGTGTGTGTTCTTTTATCTCTAGACTCTTTTATTCTGCATGTTTTTGACTTTCATAAATATGATTATCAGTAAGTCACTCTTTTTGCTATTGGTTGTACTGCTTCATATGGCTAAATCACAGCTTACTCATCTGTTTTCCACCAATGGACAGCTTAGCTGTTTCCAGCCTGGAGCCACTGTGAATCACATGTCACTTTAGTCTACCTGCGCTCTGATTTTCTCTGGACATGAGCCTAGGAGTGAAATTTCTTCACACAGATTAGGGTCATGCTCACCTTTATTGAAGACTGTCCAGTGATTTTCCAGAGTAGTTTTACCTACAATTCACTCCAATCAAGAACAAGATTCCTCCCTTCTGTCAGAGGTGCAATTTTTGTCTCTATATAGACCTTGCAGGCCCCATGCAGGGTAGGTCAAAACCACAATGTAAATGAGATTATAATTAATGACAATTGAGTTGGGATTGCTGTCAGTTTTTTAGGGTATTTTAAAGTGCATGTGTCCCCTAGGCATGGCTTAGCTCTTAGAGCTGGGTGCTCTTTGAGGTTTGCAGAGAGCTAGTCATGGACCCGAGAAGCCTATAGCATAAGCGCCCTGTTCACCAGCTGTGGGCTGGCTGTTAGAATCCAGCACTCTCTATGGTTTGGGAAGAACCAGCTTCTTTTTCTGTCTGCCCTTCAGACCTCCTCCTTCCAGGTATTTTTCTTCTCTGCTTCCTGCCTCAGTTCTACCTATTAAATAGAAATGATTTTTACTAAGACTATAATATAGATAGCTGAAAAAATGAAATTTCCAAGCTGCAGTCACCTTTGGAGTTGGAGCTGAAAAAGACTCTCAACTATCTGTAACATCATGCCTATAAATATAAAAAATAAATGAGAGGCAAGAAGGAAAAATGCAAATATTTCTTATTTTCTATCAGTGAATAGGTGTGAGCATCCTTTTGAACTTTTAAAATATTTTGAAATTGAAAAAGAGCTACAGAGCAGGGAGAGTAAATGTTTATGCAGCAGTACAGAGATTCAATGTGTAAACCGAAGTATCTTAGTCCTGTCAAAATTTTTAAGTTAATTCAAAAATAGCTCAAGATTGCAAGTGACGCTCTTTAAAAACAAAACAACAGAACCCATGATTTTTAATTATTAACACTTGTTAAGTGTTCTACTCAAATTTTCTGATTTTGCAGCTCAAATTGACACAGAAAAACAAACCATAAAGCAAGGTAGATATAAAAGTATAATGGCAACAGTAATCTCAATTTTAGCTCTAATTTTTATGAGCACAGTTTCATTGATATCATTCATCACATCTTGAATATTAAAGTGAGAAGATACACTCATTTGTGCAAAATCCTGCTTTAATTTGTTTATATATCAGGATTGTGTAAGTTTACATATAAAGAAGACACCTTGTAGCTTTGAAAATGGTTTACTTTACTTTTTTTTTTTAAATGGTTTATTTTTAAGGGAATATTTTACTTCATTCCCATCTTCCTGGCAGAGCTGCACTTCAACTTCCACCTGTAGATACTGAGTAACTGAACTCCTCCAAAGGCCTGGATTTCCCAGCTGCTTTTTTCAATTTTATTTTAATGGTACATTTTAGATGTACATAGTGATATCATTCATCATAGGGAATTTGTACCTGTGCAAGATATATCTTGCCGCTTCTTTTCTCCTGCTCCCCTCCCTCCCCCCTCTCTTCCCTCCTTATTTTCAAAAGCTCTGTTTCCATTTTTTCCTTCTATTCCTTATTTCTCTTGTTTCTCTGTTGCTTTCCCCCTCCATCTCCCTTGTTTCCCTTCCCATTTGAACACTTTCTTCTCTTCCCAACATAATACAATTTAGTTTTTATTCACACTTTCCAGTTTCTCACACCAGAGAAACAGCACGGTATTTAAACATGTGTGTCCAATTTATTTCACTTAAGAGTATGGTCTCAAGATGCATCCATTTACCCCAAAATAGCTCAAGCTTATTGTTCTTTACAGGAAAGTAGTACTCCATCGTATAAAACACACACACACACACACACACACACACACACACACACACACATTTTCTTTATCCATTACTTGGTTGATAGGCATTTGGGCAGTTTCCAAGATTTAGCTATTATAAACTGTGCCACTATAAAGAAGGATGTGCATTGTATCACTGTGGTATGATGCTTTTAATTCTTTTGGAAAGATACCAAAAAGGGGAATAGCTGGGTCAAATGGAATCTCTAGTTCTAGTTCCCTGAGGAAGCTCCACACTGATTGCCATAGCGGTTGCACCAGTCTACATTCCCACCAACAGTGGAGAAAGGTTCCTTTTTCTCCACAGCCCCTCTAGTGTTTGTTATTGGCTAATTTGTTGATAATAGCCGTTCTTTCTGAAGTGAGATGGAATCTCAGTGTTTTTTTAATTTGCATCTCTTGAATGACCAGTGATGCTGAACATTTTTTCATATGTCTATTTGCTGTTTCTACTTCTTCATCTGAAAAGTGTCTATTTCAGCTGCTCCTTTTTGGATTGGGTCTCTAAATTTAGGGGGTCTGATTTTTGTTGAGTTCTTTACGTAGTTGAGATTTTAGTCCTTTCTTGGAGGAATAGCTGGCAATTTTTTTTTCCACTTTGTGGGTTGTCTCTTTGCTCTGTTGGTGGTTTCTTTTGCTGTACAAAATTTTTTTATAAGATTAGATCCCAGTTGTTGATTCTTTGAGACATTTCATGGGCAATTTGGGATTTGTTCATAAAGTATTTGCCTACACCTATGTCTTCGAGAGTTCTACATATTCTATCTCCCAGCAGATTTAGTGTTTCTGTTCTAATATTGAGATCTTTGGTCCACTTTGATTTTAGCTTAGTGCATGGGAAAAGATATGGGTCTAGTTTTAATCTACCACATGAGGAGAGCCAGTTTCTCCAGCACCATTTATTAAAGAGACTGTCTTTCTTCCAGTGAGGTTGTTTAGCCCCTTTGTCAAAGATAAGGTGACTGAGAGTGTGTGGACATGTTTCTGCATCCTCTAATCTGTTCCACTGGTCCTCAGGTCTGTTTGTTGCCAGTACCGTGCTGTTTTTATCACAGTAGCTTTGTCATGTAATTTCAAGTCAGGGATTGTGTTGACCCCTGCTTCGCTTTTCTTGACCAGAACTGCTTTTGCTATTCTAGGTTTCTTTTGGTGCCAAATGAATTTTAAAATTGTTTTCTCTAATTCTGTAAGGTATGCTATTGGTATTTTAATTGGGATTGCATTAGATCTGTATAACACTTTGGGGTGTATGGCTATTTTCAATATATTGTTTCTTCCTACCTAAGAACAAGGGATATCTTTCCATTTTCTGATATCTTCTTCAATCTCCTTTCTCAAAGTACTGTAGTTTTCAATGTATAGATCTTTTACTTCCTTTGTTCGATTGATTCCTAAGTACTTCATTTTTGTGGATGCTACTGTGAAAGGTGTTGCTTCCCTAATTTCTCTCTCAGTGAGTCTGTTATTTGTGTACAGGAATGCTATTGATTTTTGAGTGTTTACTTTCTATCCAGCTATGCTGCAGAATTTGGTTATTAAATCTAGAAATCTTTTGGTGGAATTTTTGGGGTCTTCTATATAGAGTATCATGTCATCTGCAAATAGTGTAATTTAACTTCTTTTTTTCCTATCCTTATTCCTTTTATTTCTTTCTCTTGTCTAATTGCTCTGGCTAATGTTTCCAGAACTATATTGAATAAGAGTGGTGGGAGTAGACATCCTTGTTTTGTTCTGGATTTTAGAGTGAAAGCTTTCAGTTTTTGACCATTTAGTATGATGTTGGCTGTCAGTTTGTCATACATGGCTTTTATCAGACTGAGATAAAGACAATCTATTCCAATTTTCTGCAGGGTTTTTATCATGAATGGGTGTTGGACCTAGTCAAATACTTTTTCTTCATCTATTGAGATGATCATATTTTTTTGTCCTTAGCTCTTTTAATATGGCGTATTACATTTATTGATTTGCGTATGTTGAACCATCCCTGCATCCCTGGAGTGAATCTTACTTGGTCATAGTGCATAATCTTCTTGATGATTTGTTGCATTCTGTTTGCCAGTATCTCACTGAGGATTTTTGCATCTATGTTCATTAATGAGATTGGCAATTTTTGCATCTATGTTCATTAATGAGATTGGCCTGTAGTTCTCTTTTTTCGTTGGATCCTTCTCTGGTTTTGGTATCAGGATAATGCTTGCTTCCAGGGATGACTTTGGGAGTATTACTTTCCTTTCAATTTTGTTAAAGAGTTTGAGAGTTAGTGGCATTAGATCTTCTCTAAATTTCTTGCAGAATTCAGCAGTGAATCTATCAGGACATGGGCTTTTCTTTGTTGGTAGGTTTTTAATTACTTCTTCAATTTCAGTGGCTGATACTGGGTTATTTAAAGTCTTTATATCTTCTTTATCCAGTTTGGGTAATTCATATGTATCTAGGAATTTGTGTATTTCTTCTGTGTTGTCTATCTTATTAGAATTCAGATTCTCAAAGTAGGTATTGATGATCTTCTGGATTTCTGCATGATCTGTTGTGATTTTATTCCTAATTGTATGAATTTGAGTCTTTTCTTTCCTTTTTTTTGAATAAGGTTGGCTAAGGGTTTGTCAATTTTATTTGAATTTTGAAAGAACTCTTTGATTCGTTGATTCTTTGTATTGTTTTCTTAATTTCAATTGCATTAATTTCACCTCTGATCTTTATAATATTCTCCCTCGTATGAGCTTTGGGTTTGACTTGCTCTTCTTTTTCTAGAAGCTTCAGGTTCAACATTAGATTGTTTATCTGTGCTTGCTCTGTTTTTCTGATATGGGACTTCAATGCTATGAATTTCCCCTGTAGGACTGCTTTCATTGCATCCCATAAATTTTGGTAGGTTGTACTGGCATTATCATTCAATTGTAGAACCTGTCTAGTTTCTTCTTTAATTTCCTCTGTGACCCACTGGTTGTTTAGGAGAGTGCTACTTAATTTCCACGTGTTTATGAAGTTTTTGTGGTTCCTTTGGCTGTTTATTTCCAGTTTCAATGCACTATGTTCTGATAGTATGCATGGGATAATTTCAATTCCTTTGTATTTACTTAAGCATGTTATATGAGCTATTATGTGGTCTGTTTTAAAGAAAGTCCCATGTGCAGCTGAGAAGAATATGTATTCTGAGGTCGTGGGGTGGAATGCCCTGTATACATCTACTGAGTCCATTTGTTCAAAAGTTTGGTTTAGTTCTGATATTTCCCAGCTGACTTTTTGTCTAGTTGATCTATTTGTGACAGTGGCATATTAAAGTGCTCCATTACAATCGTATCACCACTTACTTGGTTTTTCATGTCTATTAATATTGGTTGTATATAGTTAGATGCACTAATTTTTTGCGTATATATTTATGATTGTCATCTCTTCTTCTTGGATTGTTCCCTTTCCAAGGATGTAGTGACCTTCTTTGTCTCTCTTCATCAGTCTTCGCTTGAAATCCACTCTGTCTGCAAACAGAATAGCTACCTCTGCTTTTTTCTGGGTTCCTGTCACATGAAATATTGTTTTCCATCCTTTGACTTTTAGTCTATGAATTTCTTTTTGAGTTAAATGTGTTTTTTGTATGCAACATATTGTTTGTTCTCGCTTCTTGATCCATTCTGCCAGTCTGCTTCTTTGATTGGTGAGTTGAGACCATTTACATTGATGGTTATAACTGACATACATTGACTTTATTATTGTCATGTTATTTACCTGTTATTGGCTCCCTACTTTTCCCTTTTGTTTAATTACTTGCCTTGCCTGAAAGATTCATTCTGTTGCAATTCCTGGAGTTGTAGTCCTTATTTTCTCTTTCAAGAATCTCCTTCAGAATATTTTGGAGTGCTAGTTTGCTGGACATGAATCTCTTCAGGTATTCTTTGTCATGGAAGCATCTTACTTCTCCATCAATTTTTAAAGATAGTTTTGCAGGGTACATCAATCTGGACTGAAGGTTGTTTTCTTTTAGGGCTTGAAATACCTCACTCCAAGCTCTACTTGACTTGAGCGTTTGTGTTGAGAAGTCTGCTGTTATTCTGATGAGCTTTCCTTCATAGGTTATTTGTTTCTTTTCTCTAACAGCTTTCAATATTCTGTTCTTGTGTTGAATTTCTGGAATCTTGACTATTATATGCCTGGAGGTAGATTTTTGTTGATTGTGTCTAATTGGAGATCTGTATGCCTCAGTTATTTATATGTCAAGTTCTTTTCCCATACTTTGGAATTTTTCTGTCATTACTTCTGTGAACAGGTTTTTTATATCATTTATACTATCTACTGCTTTTTCATTAACTCCAGTCAATCTTATGTTATTTTTCTTTGTGTCATCTACCTGCTGTTGTATTGATTTTTCTTGGGCCCTTACCATTTTGAAGAACTCTTTCTTTTCTCAATCATTAATTAAAATCTTATCTTCTATATCTGAAATTCTATTTTCACATTGTTTCATTGTACTGCCTATATTTTCAATGGAATTTTTAATCTCCTGGATATCTGTTTGAATCTGTTCATGGATTCCATTTCTTTCTTGTGTTGGACATTTATGGGTTCCATCATTTTCCTCAGCTCCTCTATTTTTTTATTTGTATCTACTCTAGAGTCACTAATCATGTCTTTCATTCTGAAAATGATTTCTGTTTTGATGTTTTCTAGAGCCTCATTCATCTGTTTTGCTACTTCTGCTGTTACTACTTCCAAGAGTCTGGGTGGGAAGCTTTCAGATTGTTCCACTTTGTTACCCCCTGGGTTTGCTTTCAGCAAGCTGGAGATCTGGGGTTGCATCTTGTTTGTGTGTGTTCTGATTTTCTATTTTTTCTTCTTTAGTTTAGGTCCTGGGTTGATACTTATGAATTACCTATAGCAGGTAGCTTTTTTGTTCATTTTGAGAACTCTTTGGAAATGACTAATTCTTCAGAGAGCTTTTACAGGTGTAGCTGCTTTTTATGTTTTGAGTCTGTTGCTAGATCTTACCTCTTCAATTTATTAGGGCTGAAAAGTTACTGTCTATTTGGCCAGCCTGTGGTTTTTTTGACCATGGCCAATAGTGTTATTTATGTTCTTCTGCCAATCTCAGTCTTGGCATGCAAGGAAGAACTTATTGGAACAAATTTGTCACCTTGGTTAAAGTAGTACAATCAGCAACAATGATAGAATGAAACACAGCCTAGAAAATGACAAACTGTGTTAACTATTGATCTGCCACCTTTAACCATATGAACTAGATTTGTGGTTATATAACAATATCCAAAATAAACCAGAAACTTGTATACAGTAAATATGCCCTCAGTAAGGTGATTGTACCCTCAGGGGAGAAAATTCAAAAGAGATTATGAGGAAAGAATAGAGAAACAGAAGAAGAGAAAGAGATGAGAAGCAAGGTTGGAAAACGGGGAAATCATGTAAACTTTGGGGAACTAGTAAAGAAAACAAGAAGGAAGAAGGAAGAAATAAAAACAAGGACAGAACAAAACAATAACAGCAAAAAACTAGACATTGACTTTCCTATAAAAACAAGAAACCACACAAGAAAAAGCAGAGTGGAGAGGGGAAAAATACCAAAAAAAGAAAAGAAAAAAAAAAGTCCGCTTCCAGGTATGTCTCTGCTATCACTGGTAGACAGAGTAGACAGGCCCCAGTCCTTGTTGGCTAATCCCAGCAGTAGATTTACGGCAGGGTGATGAATGTTCCCAGCTGGGTTCAACATCAAGGCTTCACCAATTCCACTGAAGTTCAGCCTGGTCCCAGGCTGTGAGATTGGAACCCAATTTGTTCAGCTGGAGACAAACTGCATGTCTCCCACTGGCTTGGACTCAGTTCCTTGCCCGTTTGAACTTAGTGCCTTTCCCTCCAGCTGATTTGAGGTTGAACTCTGCTCCACCTTGGCCCACCTTGCCCCAGCACCAAAAGCCGCTGGAAGCTTTTCTGAGTTCTGAGGTCAGCCCCTTTCTAAGATGGCGATCGGCCAATCACCACTCTCTCCTGGGAGACGTCTGAGACCAGATAGCTCAGATAACTCAACAGCCACTGCAGCCTACTGCATCCACTGCTCCACTCCACTTGTGTCTCTTTCTGTGGAGGATTCTGGGGTCACCAGTAGTTGCCGTGTATCTGCAGGCTCAAGCTGCGTCTCCCACGTCAAGAGGTGGGGCTGTGAGCTGGAGCTCTGAGAGAAAGTGCTATCTGTCTGTCACCTCTTTCTTCTGTGCTGGTCTCTCCTTTTGCTTTTCCCATGGGCTTCAACTCTCACCCCAGATCCCTACTGGGTCCTGGGAACACACTTCCCTCCTTCTCTTTCCTAAATTGCTATATTCCAGTGTCTGGACAACAAATCTCAGAGAGGCTTTTTCTCTGCTTTTCATCACTCTGCCATCTTCTTGGAAGTCCTCTCTCAGCTACTTTTAAAAAGAGTTTTTCACTACTCAAAATTCAGATCTTGGGATGCCTCATCTAATGTTACTTTGTGCCACACGACAGTTCTGAATAGAGAATTAGCAGTTCCTGTCATTTATGTATGCCCCAACAAGTCGCCTCATTATCAAGTAGACCTCTCTCTTCGATCCTGAAGGCTAAGCCAACATAGGCAGCCTGGCCTGGGCTCCTCTTTTATTCACAAGTGACTCTTTCTGGGTAGCATAAAATATGTATAAAAACAGGTCTGATCACAACAGCTTAAATTATAGCTAAAGATATAGGAAGTTTTCACTGGCAGCATTGTACAGAAAAACAGTGCCATAAATTAACATCCACATGGTAACCATAAAACGCTAAATCATTTGGGGTGATATTGAATCCAGAAAGGACTTTTAAAAAGAGAAATCGGGACATGATGGAATGGGCAGCAGGAAGTTTGCATGAAAGAAATGAGGCTTACAAGTTAAATGATCTTGAAGAAAACAGTGCGCAACTGGAAGAGCTGGGGAAGGGTGGACAGTACAGTAGAGAGAATGAGGGTCAAAAAGTCCAACAGGGGCCAAGGTGAGCAAGAAAGATGGTTAAGTTGTGGGACTGAGAGACAGCTGAAATTATGCAGCACCGAGAAATCTGAAAGGTGTGCAGACTTGATGTGCAGAACACCATATATTCCTTGACTTAAAACATTTTTCTAAGTGCACTCACCCCATACTGCAAACCTTCTGAGAAACACTACAGAGAAAAATAAGGTCCTTCCCCATTTATCATCACCACCATGGATGTCTATTAATATTTTGCTGCCTGATTTTGCTCCACAATAACAATTTTCTCCTAGTAATTTTTTAATTTTAAAAGTAATATATTCTTACTTAGGAAGTTTTCAAAAATAATCCCTAAAATGTGGAAAATATCAGTTGATATTTACTGAGTGCCAGTCTAAGTGATTTTTTTCATTTTTACATCCATATGATCCTTATAACCACCTGATTATTTTACAAAGAGGGAAATTTTGCACAGAGGTGTTAACCAGCCCAAGGTCACATGGCACACAGGCCATGTTGTGAGGTCTTGATCCTGTAGACTGAAGTCTAAGCACTTAAACACTGTACTGGGCCCTACTGCCTATCTCTCTTACAAAATCCTGAGCTTGATTTCTGCATATAACAGAAACTAAACACTTCTTAACTATCAGATTTTTGTCTCCATTTGAAAAATATTGCACAGAACTTTACTGAAGTGTTGAATTATTTCTTCAATATAAAGTACTGTAAGTAGAACTGCTAAGGCAAATATAAGGAGTATTTAAAGCTATTATTTTCCAAAACATTTTTTAAATTACCCATATGTGAAAATAGAACCACATCCATTGTGTAAGCAAGAAGTAGTCTTCATTACATCTAACTTTCGCTTTTTAAATGAAACTTTTTTATTTTGAGATAACTGTAGATTCACAAACACTTGTTAGAAATAATATAGATAAACCCATGTACACTCTATCCAGTGTACCCCACGGGTAATGTGTCGGAAACGTCGGTACAATATCACAACCAGGATGCTGATATGCATACGGTGAAGGAAGACAGCTTTGGAATATTCATGCTGCTTTTTACTTCCACACCCACCTTCCTCGTGTACTTGCCTCTCCTTCATTCCTGGTAACCACTAATCTCTTTTCCATTCCTTAATTTTGTCATTTCATGAATGTCATATAAGTCAATCATGAAGTTTGTCAACATGTACGCTTCCTGTTTTCATTAAGCAAAATTCTCTGGAAATGTGTGCAATGTTCTCTTGAATCAATTGTTTATTCCCTTGTTTTTCTGGGTAACAATACATGGCAAAAATGTATCAGTTTGTTTAACCATTCACTTCCTGAACTACATCTGGGCTGTTTCCTGTTTGGGGCTATTATGAACAAAACTACCATGAACATTTGTGTTTATATTTTTACATGAATTCAATTTTCATTTCTCCAAGATAAATTTCCAAGAGCACAATTTCTGGGTGTCAGAGTAGTTACAGACTTATTTTTATGAAGAACTGTCGGACTGTTTTCCAAAGTGGCTGTATCACTTCACATTCTCATCAATGGTATAAGAATGACACATTCCTCTTCATATTTCCTACAAAATGGTGATGTCACTACTATTTTAGCCTATTCTCTAGATGTTTAGTACAATCTCCTTGTTGTTTTAATGAGTTGTGTTATTTCAATCATTAGTAATTTAGTCCAATAAAGTGATTTTTCATTTTAATTTGGAAACATTTTTCATCATCTCGTATTTACTTTTCTCCTATAAACTGTATTTAATGTGTTTTTTCTCTATTTTTTGGAAGTTTTTCTTGGTCTGTTCGAGCTACTATAATAAAATACCCTAGATGGGCTGATCGATAAATAATAAAAAATTGTTATATTTGAATTTACTTGAATTTATTTTTCGTAGGTCTGTTAACTGGAGGTCCCAGATCAGGCTACCAGCATGGCTGGGTTCTTCCTGAAGGTCTTGTTTTAGACTGCAGACTGCCCAATTCTGGTCCTATCCTGATGTGGAGGAAAGGGAACTTTCTGAAATCTTCTAAAAATGCTGATCCCACTCATGAGACTCTCAATGTCTGGAACTAATTATCTTCCAACACTCACCCATATATGAACATGAGGAGGACACAAACATTCAGTCTATATGTATTTAAGTGTTTAAAAATATTTCATGTGATTTTACATATTAATGATATAAATCTTCCATTTTAATTCTTGCTTCTCCCGATCTTGGTAGAGTTACTTGAGCAAGTAAATGCTTTAATTTTCTTATAAAGCTTTGTTCTTTGAGCTTTGAATGACCACTGACCCCAACAATGGTTTTCTAAGTCTGCTTCAATATTCAAGAATGTCAAAAAAAAAAATTGGGGCATGTCACTTGGGCATAGTTGAATTAAGCTGAACTGAACTGGATGCATTTTAAACTCTGAAAAGACTCTTTCCCTGCATGTTATACACAAATTCACTATATTTCTATTAGGAGATGCTATGTTTGATGCATTGCTCACCTATGGTAGCATATTATTTGCTAACAATGGGTTATCAATTCTCTCTGAAGCCAAATATGATTTTTTGTCCTAATTAAATTTTACAGTCCTCAGCCCAACTCTAGGTCTTGATATATAAGCACTATACCTGCAAATGCAGCCAAATAAGTCTACAGCCCACACATATATTCCAGAGAAGAATAAGGATTTAATATAAATAGTCAAAGGACTGAGCAATTTGCAGATTTTTCCACTGTGTATGATTTTCTATCTCAGACAGGGACTTACGCAGTAACCTTAGGGAAATTACTCAACCTCTTTCCTTTTTTCATTTCTTCTTTAAACAGGGATCAAGCCATTTTCTGCCCTCTTGTTCTAACGTGAGAAACTTCACTGATGAGATAAAAGCAGAGAAAAGGTTAAGACGAAAGACAGCACTCAGTTGGGGACAGATTCACTTTAATTACCCATGCAGGGAGTGTTTGTGTTTGCAGTAACCCCTCATATTGATTAGTAGACAATGGGGCATATTGATATCTGTGGCAGAGAGTGCAGGGTTGGTGCGCAGAGTGCTTACCCAAGAACCAAGGAAAGCACTAACAACCCGTCATGATAACTCAAATCACCGTGAAGTGTGGCCTCAGAAAGCCCTAACAAAGCTAGGGATTATATTTTACGGTAGCTGTCCACAGGCGCAATCAGCCTGCTCGGCCAGTGAAGCCAGATGAATAGACTAACAGCAAAGTACGATGGTGAAACCACTGGAGGTGGCTGCGAATGAGGAACGTGGGTGCATCTCCTGCTTGGAGTCTGAGAAAGGCAAACCTTCCCAGCTCAGATCCTAATTCCCCCAGGAAACAGAAAACACACTTGGACCTTCCAGCAGAGCAAGACGCTGTGAAACACTCTCTGGCTCCAACATGCACTTCAGCAGGATGTACTTGTGAAGGAGAGATTCTCCTCCTCACCTGGAGGAAGTCACCTCAACAGGTGCCCAGCGAGGCACCCTAGACCCCTGGCATTTTGAGGTCCCTCTAGACCAGGGGTCAGCAAACTAAGAGCCACAAACCCAAAGTAGCCTGCCACCTGCGTTGGGTGGCCTCTGAACTAAGAACAGTTGTCACAGTTTTAAATAATTAAAAAAAAAATCAAAAGATGAGTGACGTTCCAAGGCATATGAAAACTATATGAAATTAAGATTTCTACGTCCATAAATAATATTTTACTGGAACTTGGCCATTCTTATTCATTTCCGTGTTATTTGTGGCTACTTTTCTGTGCCAACAGCAGGGTTTACTGAGTAAGAAAGAGTTGTAAATAAGACCTGAACTCTTAAATTATTTACTATTTGGTCCTTTGCAGAATCACCTGGCCAACAACCCTCTCAACCACCCATTCTACAGATGTGATGAGCCATCATCTTGTTTGAACACTGGTTATGACAACACAAAGCCAATAGTAATTATTAAAAAAATTGTTCAAAATTCTTGTTTTGAACTCTAATCTCCAGCCCACTGGGATTAATTATGTAAGCACTATTAAAATGATCTGAAATCAATCTACCCACAGCCCCGCATGAAGGCAAAGACAATCTTTCTTGTGTCGACACTGCATGCAGGAGGTGCCATTCCATGCTCAACCTCCCAGAGCCTGCCAGGCAACCAAATCTGTCACTCGAGCTGAGCTCCTCCCAGGATTCCCAGGAGGTGGGGATTTAGCTCAAGTGGTAGAGTGTCTGTCTAGGAGGTCTTCTTAAATGGGCTCCAGGATCTGTGCAGGAGACGTAAGGTGTTCCAGAGCTGGCACCACTGAGATTCGCCAAGTCTCAATCAGCATATTCTCCACCGAGGCTGGTCACAGGGGCCAAAGCTCTGGTCCTGGAGGACCCATGTGCAGTTCCCACTTGGCAATGCCAGGTGTCCACAAGGAGGCAAGGCTGGCTGTCACTCCTCTCTGGTCCTTTGGCTAAGTGGCATATCTGCAGTCTCTTCATTCCCGCCACTGCACCTTTTATCCCTAGCAGCTTGACTCCTCAGCCTACAGCCTGCGTAAAGGAAGCAAAGTCTTAAATTATGAGAGAATGTTGCTTTTCATCCTGCCCTGTGTTGCTGGAAGAGAAGTTCCTGGTCCAGTAGCAGCAGCAACACTCGGAGCTTGTTTGAGATGCAGAATCTTAGGCCTCAACTAGATATTCAGAATTAAAATCTGCATTTTCACAAGATCTGTGGATGATTTATGCATACATTGATATCGGAAGATATAGAGTTAATTTATCTTTCTACAAATTGGGGTTAAAGTTTAAACGTGGTGGCTCCAATCCAAGACACATTTCTGTTTTGCTCTTTTTGGCAGCATCTCCAAGTATCCAGGAGTGTTTCAGTCACATCTTCTAGCCAGAAGCCCCAGACCCCTGCCACATCCTGACTTTCTCTGTTTGTTCAGAACTAGCACTCCTGGAGATCAGACCCTGTTCCATAATCAACAGGCTTGAAGCTTAATCTCTTCAGGTCTAACTTTGGTGAGACATCCAGCTAAAATACATAACAGAAATCCTTGGATGCCTACCCTTAGGAACCACACAACAGGCAAATGAATGGCTAAACAAACTGTAGTCCCACTTGGCACTTGTAGAAAGCCACTTGGCAATAAAAACAGGTTGTTGTTAACACACAATTTTCAGAAACCTCAAGGAAATTATGCGGAATGCACACAGTCAATGTCAAAAGGCCACATGATTCATTTATGCAACATTTCTGAAATATACTTCAGTGATGGAAAACACATTCAGATTCTGTTAGATAATGAGGAGAAAGAGTGGGTGGGACCGTAAAGGAGGTAACAGAGAGAGTTCTGATGAGACGTCTGCATTTTGATTATGGTAGTTATTACAGAGAGCTATACTTGTGAGCAAATTGCACGCACACACACACACAGAGGAAATCTCAGGAAGTTTCGGGATTTGCACAAATGTTGACTTCCTGGTTCCGATATTGTAGCTAGTTATGCAAGATGCTCATATTGGAGAAGCTGAGTAAAGAGCTCCTAGTACCTCCCTCTACACTGCTTTGCTGCTTCTTACCCACTAGTAATTATTTCAATGTTTTTTAAAAGAACATTAAAAAAGAACATTAGAAATGAATGCATTAACAAATAGATAAAGTACTGAGCAAATTATAAACAAAATACTATCCACAATAGGCATGGAAAAGGTAGTTCCTTTGCAAATGAAAAAGTGTTTTTCTCTATTTTTATTACCAAATGGTACTAAGATTCTATCAATTATAATTTCGATTATAATTCCTTCCTCTTTTAGTCTTATTGGTATTGGAGGGATGAAGGGATAGTTTAGGTTTCTGATAAATGTATGTAAAATATGGTTGTATGATAATAAACCAATATCTCGCAAATATAGCAATATTTATTAGAGACAAATCTGTGTCTTTCGATAAAGTCACAGGAATATATTATGTCTCATAAGCAATAATTTATATAAGACATTTATTTGGGGCTGAAAGAATTAAAAATATATTCATGGCATGCTGAGGCTCAAAGCTTTCATACATAGAACACGCCCCAACTCCTGCATGCCAGTCTTTTCTTAGCAGCCATGGTAAGCCATGTGCGTTTTAACATAATAGCCACTTTTGCCCTTGTGCATGCAATTGCTTGAATTTTATTTTAGTTCTCCTTTCTCTTCCTATAATCATGGGAATAATTAGATGTCAGAGTTCAGAGCTCCTCAAGTTTAAGAAGGGAAGTCCATCCAAAATGACGTCTTTTTTCCTGCCCTGAAAAACCAGTTGTTAAAATAGCTACAACTAACATTCTCATCATGCCTTACAACCAAGGTGCAAGCATTAGAATGGGAGCCATCTTGGATTATATGATAAAAAGAGCATGGACTGAGGGTTCAGACATTCAGATTTGAATCCTACTTTGTCATTTATTAATTGTGTGCCTCAAGTTCATAGTATCTCCTTGTTTGTAAAATAGCATTGAGACCAACTTCCCTGAAAAGGTGCTTTGGTGAATAAATTAAATAATCAAATTTAGTATATAAAGTACTGAGTGGCCTCAAAAATATTTTCTTACCATATACAATTTTCCCTTTGACTACATGCTCTCTGGTCTCTTTTTGCCCTTAACATACTATCCAATATCATAGGCATTATCTACATGTAACTAAATTAAAGTTAAAATACAGTAAAATTGAAAATTTAGTTCTCAGTCACATTGAACACAATGTAGTATAGATAGGTTTATCCTCTCAAAAATGGAATATTTCTATTGTCTAGCTCTGGAAGTAAATCTGTAGACAGATTTAAAAACTGTCAGCCAACCATGGACAAAGTAAGCTACACATTGTGAGTGCCATGCCATTTCACCTGCGGGTCCTTCAGCAGCTGCTTTGAAGATACATGATTTGAGGCTATTCTTCCACCAGCTCCTCTCGGCCGAAGTGGATGGGGTAGGCCATGGTCAATAGGAGGAGGGTCATTGATCATCTCTTGTCCCCAGTTGGTGGAAAGATCTGCGGATCTAGGTGCTTGCGAGCTAACACTTAAGTAGTTGGCAAGAATTTGAACATGAAAACCCTAGGCAAGTTTATTTCTCCACAAGTCAGGTTAAGCTTGACTTTGAGTTCCCAGCTGCTGGAATGGAGGCAATTAGGCATGTGTAATTTCTGGTGCTCTTTCTCACTTTACACTCTGTAGCTTTTCTTATCTAATTTGAAAGATCACTGTGCTCCTGTTTGGGGACCATTATTAGGTAAAGTAAGAGTTACTTGAACACAAGCACTGAAATGCTCGTGCAATTGATCCAATAGCCAAGAAAGTTATCAAATTTGAGAAAAGATCAAAGGTTATAGAAGTGATAAGAGAGTGGGGAATGATGGTGAACCTTGTAGAGATGAGCACCCAAACTGCCATTCAAAGCCCACTTCTTTGTGGCCAAATGCCAACGCTGTAATTAAACCTGAATACTGAGGTTTCAGTTTGGAAAAACACAACTCCCGAAAGAAAAGACAACATCTTATGTCTTAAAAGAAAAACAAATAACACCCATGCCACTGGTGTGGAGTTGGCTACACTGAGCGGTGTGATGATGCATATGCCAGGCGGGATGGCGAGCAGTGGGGTGACAGTTCATAGTGCTACTTAAAACAGTGCATAACTTAAAACTCATTATTCATTTATTTCTACAATTTTCCATTTAATACTTTTGGACAGTGGTTGGCTACAGGTAACTGAAGCCGCAGAAAGAACTACCATGAATAAGGAAGGATTACTGCTTTTCCCTTACCAAGAAGGTGAGTCCCATGTCCTGAGCAGCCCAGCCAGTGGGGGAAATCTCCTAGTCTCTAGTATCTCCCTGATGCTCTCTGTCCTGTCTCTCCAGGATACTCAGAAATATTTTTTTCAGGATTTCCCAAGAAGAGTAAAGACTCTCCATTTCAAAAAAACTTATTTTAGCTTTACAAAAATCCTCAAGGAAAGAAAATTGTAAGGGCCTGATTATAGGATCAGAAGAAGGAGCAAAGAAAAACATAATGAAGAAGAAATGCAAATTAACATCTGAATAAATAAAGAAAATATTCTGATCCAATGGGAAATACGTAATTTGCACATAAAAGGAGTTTTAAATATCAATTGGTTTAAATTTTTAATGTATTAGAGAGTCTCAGTGATTTGACCAACGCCAGGGAGCTACCTCTTTGCAAAGCCAGGGCCAAGTCCAGGGTTTGTACCTATGAGGAATCTCCTGATGCTTAAGTTCCCAATGGTTGCAGATCTCGTAAGATAGCACAGAAGAGAAGAAATACGGAGTGTTGACTGCTGGAGCCACCTGGCGTCCATTTCCCTTTCTTCCAGACCTGGAGAACAACCCCTTCCCCACTGTGTGCCCACATCATTAGGTAGAGCCAGCCTCACCTCCAAGCTCCAGATTGGGCCTCCTGACTCAGACCTCCACAGTCAGCACGTTTGACTTCTGGTGCTTCCATTCAAGGCTCATGAGCCCAACGAGTCCAATAATCCAGGCCCAAATGTGTGAAGCTAGAACTCTCCTTCTTCTAGGGTGCCCATGCTAATAATAACGTAAATCCTGATCTGCTGATGGCCAACTGGCTCTAGTAAATGGAACCACCATCCTGAGAAGAAATCTGATACAGACAAAAACGCTGTGAAAGAACGACAAGGCACAGATGCCAGAAAACATGGTTACAATGTCTAAATCCTGCAATACTTAAGGTCAGACCCACAGTGACATTTTCAATTTTAAGAGCAAATAAATTCCTTGTTTTGTTCATGTCAAGAGAATTGCATATTCTGTCATGTGTAGCTATGGAGTTCTCAACAGTACCAATGTTGAAGAAGATAGAAATATCTTCTCACACTCAGGGCAGGAAGATTTATGGCAACTGGAGGCCAAAAGAAGAGGAAGAGCAGAGATGGACTGAAGACACTGAGTGTTTCTCGCACCCCTGACCAAGTAACTGACCAGGAAAACTCCAGGTACAACCAAAGGCTCACTGGGAAGAGTTAACAGAACATAAGCCCTCCCTTTTCTGCTTTTCTCAAAGGATGCTTGAAATGAAGTTACACTGAAAGACTGAACACTTGTGAAAAGCAAACAGGGCTGAGTATTCCCATGGGCTCTAGAATGCACACATTTCTTGAATCCTCAATAGGTATGTGTTTCGGAAAAGCAACTCTCACTCAGGGCTGCAGGGGGTATCAAAATTGGTTGAGCCCAGAGTAGACCTGGAAACCAAATACAAAATTTTAAAAAGACAAGCAGTAATGGTTACTAAATTAGAAGGAGCAAGGGGTGAGAAAAACAAGGGGTATCTTCAAAGCCACAAATTCAAGCAGCAGGGTGTGTTGTACAAACAGAATGATTTGGGGCAAGACCTAGAGCAGGCTTTGTTTCCTGCAGGCAGTTTTTGCAGACCACACAGGGCGTAGGCAAGCTGACTGAACCTCAAAGTTCAGAAGGGTGAAGGGGGTGTGGACTGAGAATGGGAATAGAGGTAAGGAATGGGGACAGAGGAAATAAGGTATAGTTACTTTACTCAAGCAACTGACAGTACCATGCAGAAGTTCTCGCAATAAAATAACAAGAAGCATATGGGGAGAGACATGCTAGAGAAACAAATAAATGCTCTAGGGAATATGGAAGGAAGACAAATTGGTTTTGATTCGGGGACTCATTGAGGGTTTCATGGAGAGAAAAGCATTTGAACTGGGTTTTCAGAAGACTTTAAGAAGCAGAGACGGTTAGAGGGGAAATCTGAGTGGAGAGAAGCCAAGTTCAAAACCAAGGAAAGTGGAAATAGGTTTTTCAGTGCTTTCCTTGAATATATAAAAACTATTTTTGCTGACAGACCACTGGACCTGGAGAAGAAGACGAAGGTGAAGAAATCAACTTCGATTGCACAGGCCCTACCTGAGTCAGAGGGTTGCACGCACGAGGGTGTGGGAGGTATGGCGGAGAATGGTGGAGGGAAACACGTCCAGGACAGGTCGTGAGTGAGAGTATAAAGGAAGATCCAAGAGAGAAGGATTCTGAAGTCAGAGTGGACATACAGTTATAGGCAGATCACAGGGAAAAAGAGTCAAAGATGGCTTTTACACTTCATATCAGTATAAGGGGGAGACTGTGAGTCTCTTAAACAAACATGAGTATTAGTATGTTAAAAAATCATTTCAAATATTTTGTCAAGAGATTCATGCGAAATATATGTGTTTCTGCCTATTTTTGAAAACCACTTACACACGAGATTATTTATAACTTCAAAATAGTTCCCATAGTACATTGACATATGTGGTCTTAGGTTGGATTCCCTGGAAGCAGAGCCAGGACAAGAATTTGTGCCCCAAGACATGCGATTTACTGAGAGTGCAATTTGGAGAAGTCTCAAGGGAGGGAAGGAGCAGATGGGGCAAGGGAACTGGCTGAGGCAGACTGCACCTTCTCTGGAGTCCAGAGCCCGCTGGATCCCACTCGGAGCACACAGTGCACCACCAGGTTGCTACCGATTTGAGACAAGGTCTCTACCCTTGGATTCGAGTTGCCTTGGGGCCAAGTGTAGCCCTTTGGGCACAGCAGCTCCCACTGGCTTCTCTCTAGAGAAGAGCTGTGAACTTTCAGTTGCCGGCACCCACAGCACGGTGTATGACACAGTGTGGGTACCCGTCCTGGTAGGGGGATTTGGATGAGGTACCCACAGTGCCCCCTACATATGTGCTTGGATGTTTACCTTTTTTTTTTTTTGGTGCTGGGGATCGAACTCAGGGCCTTGTGCTTCCTAGGCAAGCACTCTAACCACTGAGCTAAAGCCCCAGCTGTTTACCTTAAATAACCTTATCTTAGGGCGTTTCAAGTAAAAGATGGTTTGATGATTTACTTTTTAAATTTCCCTTGTTTTCTCCCCTGAGGATGAGCTGGAAAAGAATATGCTCCAACTCACATCTCTAAAGAGGACATCTTGAACCAGGATCTTAAGAGACAGAGAGAAGGTTGCCAAGAGGGGGAGAGCTCGCTGAATCATTATCCATTTCTTGTCCCAGCTTCACTTTTCCCACAGAGCATCATGGTCAGAAAATATTCCTGTCTGAATCTGTGAGTCATAGTCTGTTGTCTGGTGACATTTTAGCTTAACCATCCGTTCATTGATTTCGAATTGCCGGAAGCGCCTGCAGAGTGAGTTGAATAAGAATATGGCCAGGCTTTGGGGTTGAAGTTCTGAGTCAATAAAGGCCATTTCCAAGTGGAAGGACTTTTAGGTAAACTTTGTGTAGCTTTGTATAGGTAAGCACATTTCTGCAAAGGTCAAGGTAAAAGCAGAGTTTCTTATAACAAAGAAATAATGGAGAGAGATATTCTAAAAGTTGACCACTTCATGAGTTTGTGAGTTTTTGTCATACAATCATAGAGAATAGTTCATGCAGTTTTGCTTGTTACAGCTAGCATTTTTTTATTAGCAAGTAAAAACACATAAGTACCTAAAAGAAGAAAACAAAAAGAAAAAAGAAAGAGCTTTTGCTAGCCAACTAATTTGAGTACTAAAGTATTTAAGATTATATCCCATGAGTTAGTACCTAAAATAGCTAGAAAACAAGAGGAAAGAAGGAAAGATCTTGCCTAAATAGACTGCTGATTACTGGCCAGTAGATACAGCTCAAAAGCTGGATTTGGAAGATCATTATTTTGCAGCCATTATGATAAAGATCTGACTGATCAGGCAAGGATTATCAAAGGATGCCAAATTCATAGACAAATTTTGATGAAGAAAAAAGATTGTGTCATGGGGTTGTTTTCAGCAGACTTTTTTTTAACTACAAGAGAAATGTATCATTCATACTGTGGATGAATTAGACAAACTCTAGGTGGGGAAGAATTGGATCGGGGACCAAAGTAAGCAGCACTACCGTGGGGCCGATATATGTCATATGTCTCTGCGTGTACAGCTCCGCAGGGACACTGCACTCCTCATACCAGGTGTGACAATACAACCTCAATTCAGTCATGGAGAACTCTCAGAAAGCCTCAAATGAGACACATTCAATTTAAAGGAAATTTTATATTATTCAAAGTGTCAATGTTTAAAACAAGGCTGATAAATGGTTCCAGATTAAGGAAAATTAAAGAGATAAACAAATGTAATCAGTGGTCCTAGACTAGACAGTATACTGGAAAGAGAATAGTACTCTAAATGTTCCAAAATTCACAAATGACTGCAGTTATGTAAAAGAATATCCTTATTCTTATAGACTACATGCTAAGAATGTAGAAGAGCTAGTCCCTAGTGGTTTTCAAAAATTATTGATATATATGTAGGTAAAGCTATACAGAGAGAAAATAAGAAGGGAATAAACAAAAGATTCAAAATGTCAGCCAAATATAAATCTGTGTGTTCACTGAACACTGTCTCTGTACCTTCCTACATATTTCTGTAAAAATTTATTTGTACTCAACAAAGAATCCAGGATTAGATGATTTTCATAGTACCAAACATTTAAAAAAATTAATCCAAATCTCTCCTAAATTTCCAAATAATGGGAGAGGCAGGAATACTGTCAAACTACTCTTCAAGGCCAGCATTACAGTTATACCAAATCCAGACCAAAATGCCATAAAAATAGAAAATAACAAGCTATATCCCTATTGGATATAGACACAAAAGACCTCAAGAAAATATTTGCCAATTAAATCCAACAGCACATTCAAAAGATCATATACTATAGCCAAGTGAGGTTTATTTCTGGGATACAAAAATATTTCAACATATTAAAATCAATTATTGTAATATGGCACATTAACAGAATGAAGGATAAAATACACAAAAGCCTTTTAATGGATGTAGAAAAAGCATCTGATATAATTCAACATATCTTATAATGAAAACTCTCAACAGACGAGGAATAGAAGAAAAATATTTCAACATAATAAAGGCTGTATATGAAAAACCCCAGGTAACATCATAGTCAACAGTGAAACGCTGAACACTCGGTCTTCAAAAACTAGGAATAAGGCAAAATACTCGCTCACTACTTCTATTCAACACAGTTCTGAGAGTCTCACCCAGAGAAATTAGGCAAGAAAAAGAAATAAAAGGCATCTAAATGGGAAAAGAAGTCAAATTATCTCTGTTTATAGATGAAATTATCATGTAGGTTAAAAAAAACAATACAGGTTGCATGCACATACAAATTCACTGAACTGACGAGTTTACAAGCCCACTTTTTAATATCTGATCTTTCTGATGTCATTTATCTTTTATTTCGAAGGTAACTGTACAATGTCTTTAGTGATTAGAAATAACGAATTTTGCAAAGTTGCAGGATATAAAACCAACACATTTTAAATTACATGTTCCTTTAGGGCAGTATCCATGACTCATATTCATCTCAATTCCCCACATAGTACTTACCAGACCACTATGGACTTCGTGTCTTCAGTTTTGCATAAATAATAATGATACTAATAAAAGTATGTAATTTTTACTAAGAACTAAGTTCCTGACCTTGTGAGCACTGCATACATATTAAACCATTTAATCCTTACAATAATTTTGTGAGATGTATTCTATAGCTCGTCCTATAGGAAACCAAGACACCAAGAGGCTAAATAAATAAGTCAATAGTTACTAATGTGCCAGAGCCAAGATAGAAACTCAGAAAGATGGAGTCCAAAGCTCATTCTCTCTTCCGTTACACTGTAATGGTTACACTGAGGCCATACTGGAATCTGGACACCTGGAGGGCAGACCCATGTGCACATGACAGAACGGACATTTCATAGAAACATCAGTGTCACAGGACAGCATCCCACCTGCTTACCCGCAGGAGGCCGAGTGCTGTTACGGGCAGGACTCCGCTTTCTCCCAGAATTTTGCCAACTTCTTTCTTCAAACCAGCAGCTACTTTTTTACTGTCGATTTACCTTTGAGGCTTCCATACCCTGGATATCTGATCACACAATCTCTCCTATTAGATTTTAACTATTATAATGCCCCATCCCTCAAATCTCATTGGTTTCTATCTTCTTACTCTACTCTGGGTGTACCTGGTTGCATTGGGCTGGGATGGACTCTTACTACATTCAAGTCCATTCCATTCCATTTTTTTTTTTTGTCATTTTGAAACCAGATAATCACAAAAATCAAATTCCTCTTACGGCAGCGAGTAGAGCAAAAGAGGCTAAATGACTATCAAGCATTTAAATCTCCTGTGCATGATATGTCCACTAATGCTCCAATGGTCAATGCAAGCCAGCCAAAGCAAATGGACAGAATGAGGGTGCACTTTGTGTGCTGAGGACAACAACACACCAAAGGAGTACGGAAATGTAACCACAGGCATAAGCAAAGAGTTGGGAATGGTAAGCCCATCAACAGACCTCCCCAGTGGAAGGGCAGGGCACTGGGTCTCAACACAAATGGGCAGGAACAGCACAGTATACGGCCTGCCAGTGATTCCAGGAGGACTCAGCCCAACAGTCATTTGGAAGTGGATGGATGAGACCTCGCATCAAGAGCAGCCAGAGAGCATATTCATGCGTAACTCACATGCCTCAGGAAAGTCACGTTATTCCAATTTGAATAAGGGATCCAGTTCTGTAACCAACCAACACGTAACTGCCCAACATCTAAACTACAACATCACATCAACGTTACTGAGTCCAAAAGAGAAATGGTGTGTGTCAAGGACCAGTTGACCTCTCTGGGAAGACATGACTAACACACTTGCAACATTTATTGAACAAGCCAGTGTGTGGTTAAGTACTCAACCACTTAGAAGAGCTCCTAGAGAAAGGGACAGTATTTTACAAAGTGATAATTGCATAGCATGGAACACGCGCAGAGAAAGCCTTGGGGAGCTAAGAGCTTTGAAAAGGGACCTTGAATGTCCTATAGATAGAAAGAGCAGATAGAAAATGTTAGATATGCATGTCCAGAGAGAATAACCAGATGAGCTGGGAGAGATGAGGGGGGATAATAGAGTGGGATATTATACGATTGCCATTTAATAGAGTTTTGCCGAATTATATGCCAGGAGCAAGAGGGAGAAATGGAAAATGGTCTGGACTGACAAATACTTTGGCTGCCCTGGTCTGGGAGAAATTCCTGAGCTGTCTTTTTGAGTTAAAGTTCTATTTTCTTTGTTATTTTTGACTGCTTCAAAACCACTTACTTTCTGACTAAACTGTGGAGGGAAACAAAATTTAAATGATTCAACATATGTCACCCAAAACTATTGAGCCTTGGTGTGCTTTTTTAAAGACAAAGCCCCATGAGAGGTCTATTTTTGGTCTGAGCAGATTTCCATTTCAACCAGCACTAGCTGGGATGATACTTTTCCCTTCTCTCCTATTCAGCGTGGGAGCCAGTTGGGATTTTTTTCAAAGGCCTGCTGTTGCTTAGTGTCCTGGAAGAATGCAGCATTGCAGTATTTAGCTCAGCTGAATCGATAAATCATGACCTGCAAACGCCAGCCATCATGCCCTCCTGATTAGCACAAACACAAGGATATGCTGTTCCTTTTCTTCATTCCTTTATGGCAATGTAGCACCCCAGGATTATCATATGAGGAGGAAAAATTAAAAACTGAAAGATACTTTTGTAGCTTGAGTTAAAGTGCTACTTGGGGATCGTCAATGTCGTTTTAAAGACTTCACCCAAATGTGGCTCCAGGAGCAGGGGAAGATTAAACGCCTCTTTCCCTCTTTGCGTGGTTTTGGCCAACGGGCAGAGAAGTGTGCTGCCTTGCCGTCGTGGTCACTGTCTTGTTGCTGAGACACAACAGCCCACACCCACAACCTAACGGAGGAGGAGAGGTTCATGTCGGTTCAAGGTTACAGTCCACGGTCAGCCGACCCCACAGCAGAGGGGCAGAGCTGAGCGGCACGGTGGAGGAAAAGCTGCTCACATCATGGGAGTCAGGACACAAAGAGAGAAGGCAGAGCGTGGGAGGGAGAAAGATCTCTCCAGGTCAGCCTCCCAGTGACCGGCCTCTTCACACCAGCTCTCACCTCCTCAGAGCAAGCCAGCTGTGCTGCTCCCATGATCCGGCCACCTTTCAAAGCCCTGCCCGTGGGCACAGGAGGCTTTGGGCACACTCCCCATCTAAGCCACACACTCATTTTGTGCAGGGAAGAACCCGCGTGTCTCTTGTAACTTAGAACCTGCACTACTGAGTGAGGAGGCCACCTGCTGCTGCCGTGAGGCTAATACTCAGGGCACTCCATCACCTCCTCACCTCGAGACGAGAAGTTGCCGCACATGGGACACTCGTCTCGGAATACTGCTTGGACACTGAGTAGGCATCTTATAAGCAAGAAATATACTCTTGCTGTGTCGCAGCACTGGACCCTCAAAGGTTTATGTTTCACAGTTTCATCAACCCACCCTGCCTAATAAATGCTAACCAATATATCTACAAAGGTCTAAAGTACAATAACCTTAATCTAGGCCAGAATAACAATGACGAGATGAAGTATGACCTGAAGGGAAAAATACTCAGGTCACATGTATTGATCCCCTAAACTGCTCTAAAGGTTTTACTCGCTGATAAATCCCTTAGAACCTTTTTTTTTTTTTTTTTTTTTTTTTTTTTTTTTTTTTTTTTTTTTTTTTTTGGTGCTGGGGATCGAACTCGGGGCCTTGTGCTTACAAGGCAGGCACTCTAACCACTTAGAATCTTATTTAAAATTTAGCAATTATTACTTTAGATGTAATTTGAACACCATTTCTTCATTCTATATTAAAACAGGAAGTTAGCATGGAGTATACTTGCAGCAACAAACAGAAACAACAGACCCCTTGTGGGCTTGAGTGCTTTTGCTGTGTTCTTGGTCCTGAATTTGGTGAATTTACAAGTTCTCTTTCTTAATGTATGATTTCCTGAAACATCTAGTTTGTGTGTTGAAGCTGATTTCTCAGTGTCCGCTCTGTAACTCAGACCATACTGTAATCCCACCATTTCCTAGAAATGAGAGCATGGAAGAAAATCAAAAGCATGACGCTGCTGACCTGAAGGAATTTAAGCACATTAGCAGGAGCGTCACCACATTTCCCTGCCAAAGTCTTGCAACTCCACCAGATCTGAAAAAAGCCACAGAATGCCTGAGGGGACATAGAGCATCAGCTTCTTATTATCAAGGGAGACTGTGATTTACAAGAAAAACTTCTTATATATACACCTACCATACTGTTCAGCATAGCAAGCTTCCTCTGCATTGACCACAATCTCTTAGGGGACTTTTTTCTTAGTGTCAAGTCCACATCCAGTTGGCGACACCAGATGTGTAGAACTGAAGATCTTTGACTTCCATCTTCTATGGCAAGCTTGATTACTTTCCATAAAGACAGTAACTGACAGGTGGATTCTGAGGGCAGTGTGATGGGGGCTAACGGGTCACATTTGTTATAACCATTAGATGTTTTAACCTGGCTCTACGTGCTAAGCAAACCTTATGGTTTACTAGGCCTCAGCTGTTACTCCCCATGTCTGAAGAGAAGCAGGGGGAGAGCGACCAGTAGAGAAACTACGGTGAGTGTAATTTTCTAATCAGCTACTTCCCCGAATAAATACATTTCTTATGAAAGGTACCTAGGGATTTAAGAAAATTGGTGTTGTTTGTTAGCCAGTCTATCCTCCAGAATTGCATATGGAAATTATTTGACTATGTGCTGATATGGTGCAAATACGAATCCACCTGCAAAGACTCGGACACCGAGGGCTTGACCGATACAGCAGTGTTTGGATGTGGGGCTTAGAGAACCTATTGGATCAGGGGGCTTAACTTCATCAGTGGATTTTATCACTGGATTATGCCACTGATGAGATATAATTTGACGGTGTTACTGGGATGTCACTGAACAGAAAGGATCATGGGAATGTGGCGCTGGGGACTATGGCTGGCCCAGCCTCCTCCATCCAGCTCTTTCCCTTGTTCTCTGCTTCCCGACTGGCGTGAGAGGAGCAGCTTCACCCTTCTGCTATGGTACTCTGCCTCACCTCAGGCAGATAGCACCGAAATGGTGAGTCTAAGTAAATCTTTCCTACGTTAAACTGATTTTGTCAGGTATCTTGTCACTGGGATGGAAAGCCCTCTAACACATGAGTACAGACAACCAGGAGTTTGGAGTGATGATGAAAGAGAAAAATGAGGATGATCCATGTTCCCATCTTTTCACAGGATGTGACTAAGTGTCCTCCGTAAAAAGTCCATCTTGAGTTGGGAAACTTTTATAAAGAAATAACTTGGTGATCACCAACCCTTTCACAAACAGGACGTAGTCAAGGCCTCCTCACTCCATTCTCAGTCAAAGAATTAGTCAGAACTCTGCAGCAGTCAAAGCACACTGTCAGACACACTCATTTGTAAGCCCAGTTAAGAATAATGAATTTGTGCTCGGGACCTTTACCTTGATTGTACCCCTTTCCATCACGTCAAATGAGTGGTCGGCCTGCTATGATGGGACTAAACTAGAAGAACTCTTTAAAGTGGACCTACGGGTGCCACTAGAAAATATGCTTTGATTTTCAAAAACAAAATTCATCTGGTGTGAGTAAAAATATAACTATTGTTCAAATTTTGCCTTGATCACATCCAGCCAGCTTTAAATAAAAACTCAAGAATTTTAAAATAATAAGTCAGTTAAGATGTTATTCTGTCTGATCTGTTCTTTTTTTTTCCCCTGAGGAAATGCTTCTTTTTTTCTCCTGAGAAATATGGAGTAAAGCAAGACAAGTTTCCACTGCAGTAATCGAGGTCACAGCAATATGTATCTTGTGAACTCAACAATGCACACATTTGATCAAGGAATTAACATTTGTTCACGTTTGAAGACCTTCCTCTTGATGTGTGACAATTAACAAACTACTAAAAACAATCATGCTAGCTACACATGACACCGTTTTTATATTTGAAGGTCCATGCAGTCAAGGGTTTAATAGTTGCATTTTAGTCTTTCAAAGGTTTTACAAATAGAATCGTCAACTATTTCTGTCCCTACAGGAGTACCATTGAAAGGTGTCCTTTGCTGACAGAAAGTCTGAGGACAGGGACGACATTCTGAAGGGCAGGGAGTGCTCTGTTGACATGTGCTGTTGTTTCAGGACACCACTAAAAGGTGGGTCAGCTGAGAGGTGGGTCAGCATGGAGGAGTAGTTGATGTCCCAATGATGCAATATTGCTGAAGATCTATTGATTCTTTACAGCTTAGATGGTTCCAGTACAACCCTATAATGCCCATGAATACAGGCTTTGTGTGAATGTATGTACATGAGTATATGTGAGGAATAGGATAGAGGACTGAATACGTTCAAAGTCATTTTGTGTGACTAGTACTGATTTAAACTCATCCTTGCCCACTCTAACCTTTGCAACAAGTAGCACTGCAGTTTATATAGAGTATTTTAGTATTTCTAGTCACCTTGATAAAGTCCATTCAAAGTCTCAGTGTTACCAAAAACATTCTATATGAGACTGTGAGAAATGAGGTCAAACAGGTGCAGTGCCACCTGACTGCAGAGGCTGAGGCTGAAAGATCATAAATTCAGTCTGGGCTACATAGTGAGACCCTGCCCAAAAGGAAAAAGGAAAAAAGAATGGAAGGAAGGAAGGAAGGAAGGAAGGAAGGAAGGAAGGAAGGAAGGAAAGGAAGAAATGAGTGGAGATGACTCCCCACCTGTATTTTTCATGACCCAACGTCCTAATCATGTTGAATCTGACCATGAACTCCTGTGTATGTTCGGATCAATTCCTGGCCTCAGTGTTCAAAGATGGACACCAGGGGACCAATGGTCATCCCAAATTCCCCGCAACCATATGTGAGCTTATACGTGTTTGTGTATGAGTGTGGGTGCATTTTTCTCATAAGAGGACCTGTTGCCTTCATCTGCATCTCCAAGTAGCTCTATGACTCATCTCCAAAAGGTATGAAGCACAGCCTACCGGAAGATGCCACCTACAGTGTCCACTCAACTCAAGAGCACCTTGACTCTGCCTAAAGCCTCTAAGAAGAATGTAGGCAAAACTTGTAAAACTTATCTTGGTCTGTCTGTAGCTCCATGTTTTTTCTTTTTTTCTTTCTTCTCTTTTCTTCACTTTTTCTTCTCCCTTGAAGCATTCATGACCCTCTGAATCATGTCCGAGTGCTCTCTGATGAAATTATTTCATCAGAGTTGTTAACTGTGGGATGTAAGAATATATTATCTCTCCAAACATTCTTCTGTTCTACACTTACAGCAAAGAGTAAGGGCTGAAACCAAAGAATACATCTGCTCAGAGTTTCAGGCATGAGGCCCCTGGATTGAAATCACGGTAAGAGTCCCACCTCACACCCACAAGTGATACGTGCACATTTAGATAATTGAGACCTGACCTTTCCTTAAACAATACATAACCAAAAGGACGTATTTCTAGTTCAACAGGAGAAAAATCAGCCACGTTTGTAGAGAGGGCAAACAAGGGTTGGCCAATTTTCATATTCATTCTATTCTGATCACATAGCCTTATCTCTAAGTTGTATAATTTCGTCTCTTAAATAACCTTAGACCATATAAGGTCTTATAGCGGTGACCTCTCTACAAAGAAAAAAGGCTGAGAAAAGGCCAGAAACGCTTATCTTGCATTTGCCATAACAGAAGAGCATGCTCCCCAAGGAACAGGGCAGGCAAGGGAGTGGTGAGCAGCTTTCTAGCTCACACTGCACTTCTCCAGAACACAGCAACCTTCAGCATCTACAGCAGCCCTTCCCGCACCTATGACGGCCTGCCAAGCAACACTTTCACACTCTCCCCTTCTTCACCCTCTTCCTACCCAGCCCCCTTGGCATTCCCTTGGGAATACGTAGGTCTCTTCCAGCACCCTTCCTAGTGTGCTCTTGCTTTAAAAATACACCCCACGTCCCTGAGGATATTAAAGACATTCTCAAACATGTATCCACATCGGCTTCTTCCTCCGGGAGAGAAGAATGTAGCCAATTATCTGTTGATGGTGCTGAGAAAAAATGTGTAATGACACTGCCTAACTGAGCCTGGAAAGAACGATCATTTTAGATAATCTCTGCAGCTTCTACAAGTCCGCTATGATGCTCCCGAAACCTAATCATCTTCCACATTTGCCCACTTTTCTGAGCAATGGTGGGTGTGTGCATCTCTGTTCCATTAGCATTAATGGGAATTGGGAGCACTTAAGAGGAGGCAAGTCTTCCCTAGAGATGCAATTTTGTGCATTAAGATATCAAAACACGAGAGGCTACACATTGATATGTGGTGGATTCATACGATTGGCGCCATTAACACTAATGGGAATGAGGCCCCCGTTTCCCTGCCACGCCGACAGGGCAGATCTATAAACCCTTGTGCCTCAGGAGGCCCAGGCTTGTTGACTGACCTCATGCTTGCAAGCAGTTTGCTCTGGTTTTCAAACCCAGCTGGATAAGCACAACAAACACTCTTGATTGACTATAGTTACCAGGTCTTCACCCTGGTACTTGGTAGTCTTTGGTATGTGGCTTTAAGTTAATGCATGTGACTGATGTCATAAAACACATTATGAACATCTGTCCAGTCCTTTTATGATCATGCCTTTCACAGAAAAGCCGAAGTGAAACAAGGAGAGCCACTTTCTGGAAAAGGAGGTGCAAAACCTTGAACCTCAAAAGTCTATGCATGCTGCACACCCAAGCTGCCTAGGACGCCATCCATCCCCTATAGGAGTGTCATCTACACCATTCTAACCCAAGCCTCACCCATCTTCCCTCACTTAGAGTAAAATTTGTATTAATTAGCTTCCCTTTGGCATCTTCTCTCTCTTCCTTTATGATATTCTCTTCCCACTGAATATTTTGCGTACTTGATATTTACGTGGTTACAAAATCACAGGACCCCAAAACATAAAATTGAGAGGAAGTATAACAACATAAGGAGGAAGATAACATGTTCAAACTATCTACTAAGAACCATTAGTCAGCAAGGAATAAAAATCAAGGATCCAGGAAAAATTAAGCAGTAAAGTGTAGCCATTAAAACTGTGGAATTAAATATCCCTGGGTTCCAATCAAATGTTTAATGTGTGATTTTAATCAAGTCATTTAGCCTCTTCTATCCCCACAACTGTTAACATAATATATATCTACCTCTCTGTTAAGCTTTGGATCAGTAATCTAGTGCTATGGTAATGCTGGATGAAACAAGTACAATAGAATTGTAGTGATTTATAAGAATAAACGTGTATTCTTGCTTTTGAATCTATTCATTGGTTGGGATTTTCCACAGGTCTGGTCTTGGCTTGGCTGTCTTTGATTAACTCACTCATATATCTTTGGTGAATTTGTTGGTTAGTCTGATCTGGCTAGTTATCTTAGTGCATTTAACGTGCTTTAACAAAATACCATAGACGTCCTAACTAATGAACAACAGAAATTTATTATTCCCCTTGGTAGGCTGGAAGTCCTCGATCAGTGTGCCAGCATAGCATGGCTGGGTTCTGGTAGGGGCCTTTTTCCAGGTTGCAGACAGCTGACTTATTACTGTGTCCCAGGTGAATGAAGGGAGTCTCTGGGGTCTCCGTTACAAGGTCACTAACCTCCGCCCTCATGATGTGATCACCTCAACAAAGGCCCCACCTCCTAGTGGAATCCCATCAGGGTTTAGAGTCTCAACATATGAATTAGTGGGGGTAATGGCCTGGGATGGCCTTTGCAAGGATGTCTCATCTGTGCCCATATTATCTCTTATCTTCCAGCTGGCTTCCCTCGACTTGTTCTTCTGGTGTCAGGGGTCCAAGAGAGACCAGAAGTCCACCTGGCTCTCTAGCCTTGGAGTCACTGCACAATCATGTGTGCTATATTTTAGTGGTCCAAGCCAGTCTCAAGGTCAAACTCAGGAGGTGAAGAAATAGACTCTCTCACTTGATAGAAATTGCTGCAAAATCACACTGCAACCAGTGGAAGAGAGGATCAGGAATGTTTCCCAGGAAATCTCCAACCCAGAATGGGATTTGCTAATCTAAAGGGCTTAGCACAGTGCCCAGCACTCAGAGAAGTGCTCAAGTTGTTAAAAAAAAAACATAATAAACACAATATACAACTATTAATTATAAAGTACACTGTATAGTATTTGACACATTTCACATGTTTCTTCAGATTCCCTTGGCACCACTTTCCCCCAGACTCTCAGGAACATGCTTTGTCTTACTGTAAAAATGGAAATCTTTGCTTGGACCTGTGCTGCTCAGCTACCAGCTGCTTCCCACAGAAACGTCACAGCCGTCACACAGCTGAGCTTATGGTCCATCCCTTGACACCTGGACCAACACGAAACATCCCACTGCAGGGCCTAGGCTCCATCTTCCTGGGAGAAGCTGCTAAGCTACTGGATGATATCAACTTGGAAGTGCTGGGGAGTCAGTCCCCTGTGGAGATCACCATTGACTTGGGACACAGGAAGAAAGGGAAATAAATGAGTAAATATCCTCTTATTTCTTTCTGGAGACTGTTTCCTATTTATAAGGCATGTCCAGGCGTCACATGGTGCTGAGCAAGTGCGCCTGTCAGGTTACACTGTAGCTACACACGCATCAGTATGCAGGGACGACTGGAAAGGTCTCCTGTTAGTTTTCCAAACTTGCCTTTCTCCCTTCACTTTGTTTTGCTCTTGCTGCCCTGAGTTTGCACCCAAATAAAACACTGGCACTTGATCCTTGTCTCAGTCTCTTTTTCTAGACAATTCTGGTGAAGATAAATGTATTTATTGTTATCTTGCACATATACTAAATATATGTATAGGTTATATAATGAGTCAACTTAAGATAATATGCAAATATTTGTCTAATGATTGAATTTATAGGAGGAATCTCTGTACAAATAACATATATTGGTAGTCCGCTAAGGAGGAGAACTCAGCAACATTTGTGATTAAATAGTAAAAACGACAGGACTATTCACTGTGTGACATGGAACGCAACCATGCAGGCAGGGACGGGGAGGAAGATGGACTTGTTCTGGAACCCATTCCGCTGGGTTTCAAGCTGAACTTGAGTCGTGAAGCTGGGGACATTCTGCAGAGCTGGTTGGATGGGTGGAGTTAAGTGGCCAGCAAAGCTGTGCAGGTCCCACATACCAAGTCCAGAGACCAGATTCCAGAGAACTCAGGGCTTTATTTCAGAGTCCGCATTTCCAAACAGGACCCAGTTCTTCTCTATGTGCTTTACTTCATTTTCCACACTGCGACACAAGATCTAAAGCATTTCCTCAAATGGAGAGATAAAAACCGAGAACCAAACTTCTCAGGCCATAAATGCACTAACAGGAGATGGAAGTTTGCTGCCTCATCTCATGGTTTCCGGCTCTTTCACACTTTGGCAGAGGTTAGTGTCAGTATCTTCAACATCTGACCAGAGGTAGCTGTTCTCGCATTGGAGGGAGTTGGTGGTAAGCTGGGCATCATCAGTCATGGTACTGCACAGTTATCCATCAAGCAATGCTTGATTAGGAGATTGTATGAAGTGTGTTTAGAGCATGACTATGAGAAGGAGCCTGACCTGGGTTCAAATGTGGATTCGTAGCCTTACTGACCTCGAGATTTGTTGCATCACTGACCTTTTCTTAGAATGTTTTTGTTTTTGTTTTTGGTGCCGGGGATCGAACTCAGGCCCTTGGGCTGTCTAGGCATGCGCTCTAACCACTGAGCTACACCCCCAGCCCCTTTTTAGTCTTCGACTAGGGTCCAAGATAGCTTTTCCCGTGATGAGAATTCGCATGCAAGTGATTTATTGGAGAGTGGCCTTCCTCTATGAGGAAGAGAGGGAAGCCCAAAAAGAAGGAGGAGCTAAATCAGGAAGGAGAATCTTCAGGCAAATTCCAAACATCAGCCCAGTCCCAAGGGAGCCTCTGAGAGTACGTTCTACTCCAGGGTGGCTCTTCCGTCAAATGGCTGAGCAATCAGTCACAAGTTACGGAGCAAATCTTCATACTAAAATGGGAATAATGTGTTCCTTTAGGCAGCGCGTATACTAAGATGGGAATGATGCCTACATTACAGGCTGTTTGAATTCTAAACTCTCTGTTTGTAAAACACTTAGCAAAGTTCCTAGTAAGAATGTGGCATGTGATGGGTTGTTTACAATAAGGACTGTTGCTTTAATTGAAGATATTGAATAAGCTGCTTAAAGGTCACCCACCTCACCAGAACAGAGCTGTGGCTGGGGACTCTACTTTTAGGAAGCAGGAGACACAGAAACTCTAAGCCACATGTTTACACTCAAGGTCACTTCACACCCATATGTCTACTGAGTGAGTCTAATTCTAAAGTGAATAGAATTAAAGTGAAACATGAGGAATGAAAACCACTCTGGCTATGTTCTTTAGCATGGTTGTGACAAACTACGAAGGATTAGATGATTTGAAGGTATTCTTCTATTTTACTTTCATACGAAAGCAAATTTAATTTAGAAATACTTTACTGCACATTGACCAGTGAGTGCTATATTTTTGATTCAAAGTATCTTATAACCCTTCAAGAAGTCTCAAAACCAAATCTAGTGTATGATTAGAAAAAAAGAACATGTCATGTGCATAAACTGAACTTTCCTGAAAACTTTCAGTACTTTTCTTGTTCCTGTTCTTTTGAATGTGTGTTGTAAAGTGCTGGGGATTGGAGCCAGACCTTTGCACATGCTGGACAGTCATCTTACCACTGAGCTCCTCCCCAGCTCTTTCTTCTGATTCTTACTGTCACTTTGCTTCTAACAAAAGTCACATCTGTGCCATCTATGGGAAGAGACAGCTCAAGCTACTAAAGCCATTTTGCCTGTACATCCAAAGCCGGAAGGTCTGGCAGTTGCCAGCTAAGATGACGTGTAGCTGGTGACGGGTGGATTCTAAACTATGACAACCAAGTTCCTTTGCCTTGTGTCAGGACGAACTAAGATGCTCCACGTGGAGCCCGGCTGAAGCCTGGAGAGGCCCTGCAAGCTTGTGTTCCTCCTGTAACTCCTTCTAACAGGAGTTAGAAGGAGTGAAGTTTCCTCTCTCCCTGTGAAGTTTCCTCTCTCCTTCACCCATGTTTTGTGGAAGTGCTTCCATAGTAAACCATTTCCAAATGAGTTTTGGTCTTTGGTCTGTTTCTGGAATCCTAACCAAGACATCAGTAAAACAGAATTTTCTTAACAATCATAAGACAAAGGCAAATTGGTAACACTCCATAATAAAAGTGAACATTTGTGTGTATCTATTATTTTTCAGGAAGTCTGTAATCTTCTGGTTACAGTACATATAGGCTAAATTTACAGATAAGGAATCACGCTACAAAGATTAAGTAACCTGCTCAGAGTCACACAGATGGTGACTAAGTACATTTTGATTCAAGTTGTCTTGATAATAAATTCTAGAAACTTAACCAGCATATCACCCTTGAACGCTTGAACTTGAAACTGAGAAACTGTAAAAGGAGATCCTTTAGTTCTTATTCCAAGAGGCATCCATTTCAGACCCTGCATTTAAATAGTCTGAGGAAGCTGTCTTTGTTTTTAGATGCTCACCGAGGTGAACTTCGAGAATGTTTCTGGATTTCACATCATATTCCATGGAGAAAACTTACACTGATGCTTCTCATTCATTTTTATGCTTGTGTTGCTTAGCTATTCCATGGTCCCTGCTAGGTCTCAATGCTAACTGCCATTAATGCTCCACCAGGGAATGGTTTTTAAAATTACCACCAACGACAGAGGTTCACCCAACAGAAATTTAATGTCCCCAAACCTGACCTTCCTGAAGTTGAAAAGAGAAGATTGCTAACTTGGAAGGAAACGCATCTGTGTGGAGTTGATCCTTTTAATTACCATGAGGACCAGACTTTCAACCTGCCTCCCAAGAGTGTTGTAATAAGAAAGAAAAGAAAGAAAAACAAGAAAGTGGAGATGAAGCAGACTCGATGGAATCTGGTACTGCAAATATATTGCTTGTCTTCAGCATTTACTCACGCAGTCACCCTGGGACAGTATCTCTACCATCTCCTTTCTGAGCCCCGGTGTAATGCCTACAGTGACATTCAGCACAGCAGCATCACTTGGCGATGGTTCTAAAGATTAACACTCCGTCGCTATTCTTCCACAATTCATACAATATATGTGGAAGGTACCAAACTAAGGATCATAAATAGGACCCAACACAATATCACACTTGGAGAGCTAAGATGCATGTCCTTAGAATCTTCCATTGTTTCCCTATCTGCCCTGGACGCTGAGTATTAACTCAAAGAACAGATATCAAAAGCACCTAGAGGCCAGTGACAAGGATCTATTATTAGGTGGATTGTTACACGCCTTGAATCATGAAAATACTGGCGTCATACAAACTGCAAATATATTTCCCTTAAGAAGCATACAGTCTATATGGCAGGTAAGACTTTTGATTTGTGGAGTACTTGAATTCTCTTATAATTGTACGTTTAGTGGCTGAAGACATCTGAACCAGACTGGCCAAGGCAGACGAGGCGGTGTGAAACGGCAGCTTGCTGTGGGTGGAGTGAGAGGAAGAGAGAAGGCACCACGCTTGCATGAACAACAGCACGGCAGAAAGAAGTTTAAAAGATGTATCTGCACACGATGGGCAATACAGAGCTTCTAGGAAAATTCTGGGACATTTTAATTCACAATTCCTTTATAAATTCATTGAAATATCAGTCTCCCTTTATTGAACACTTATTGTTGTTTAACATACTATATTAGTTAACTATGTCTACAAGACAAACCACATAAATTAGGGACTTCAGACAGTGGCCATTTAATTTACTTATATTTCAGTGGATAAGTAGTTTGACTAAGCTTTCGTCGACTCTCTCTTCTGTTCCTCTCGTTTGGGGTCCCTCGTGCAGCTTGGGTCATGGATCATCTGGCAGGTGAGGTCGGGTGGGTGATTCCGATGACTATGAATACTTGGTCTTGCTTTGCAAACACTGAAAGCCTTTGGTTCATTTGAACTGGGTGTCTACTTCACCCGCTCTGGACTCCCTCCACCCTCCAGACACTCCTGCTCTTTCTAGTCTGCACTATCTGGAACCCGCCCCATGGACGCTGCTCCTCTCTCAGTACTGTAGGGAAGACTCTGGTGTCCTGGAATCATGGGCCTGAACATACACACCATTTTTTTTTTTTAAGGACGAGAAAGAATTCTAAGTGAGATTTGAAGTCGGAGGTAAGTCTATCCTATCTATACAGTTTTAAAAATATCCTTTAGTACCAGGAATATTCCGGAAACCTTAGATGACGAAGTCATGAGGTAAGATGGATGACATAAAGATAAAAAGGGGACAAAAACCTCAGTTTTTCTTGTCTCTCTTATTGCTTTAAAACTCTGGGTCAGATCTCGCTTAGTTGCACACATACGAATGTGAAGCATCTAGGAAAAGTTGACAAACCAGGACTTCTTAGCCCTGAATTTACCCAGTGGTGGCAAACCTACAGCACGCGTGTCGCGGCGGGCACGAGGAGCCCTGCTTGTCGGCAGGCAAGCCAAGTTGCCCCAGTGGCCGAGCGTCAGGTATCCAGATTTAATTGCAGTGTTGGAAATCTGCAGTGCATAAGTGGGTTTTGGGTTGCAGTTTGGGCACCTCGTCTCTAAAAGTTCACCATCTCTGAAATCTATCTCGTCTATCTTCAAGACTGAGGACACCCAGACAAGAGATTGCAGGAGTGAGATTGCCCCTAGCGGAAATAAACATCTTATGGGAACTGAACTGCCTTTCAAATCTTAAGGATTCCTCCAGAACTGTGGAAACCAGAGCTGAAATAATGATTGAACAGACGCTTCCCACCTCAGTGAATCCTTCAAAGGCAGCCTCCCGCTTTTGTGAGTGGACCATTCTGATCCCTGCATCACTGTGTCCCCTATAGCTACTATCTAACTCTACCCGATTAACTGCCTATGCCTCACATGGCGCAGTCCGAAATTTCCTTCCATCACATGAACCAAGAACCTACTTAGCGGGCTGAGTTTAGGTTCCCATTTCGTCTTTGTGGGATCGCCTCAGATGCCATCTGGTGAGAGTTGGACCATCTTTTTCAGGTTTTACAATGAGCCGTGGGAAAACGCCATGATCTTAGGAGAATATATATAGTCACAATGAACCTGGTGACATGGTTTTCTCAGTGGGGAGAAAATAAATCTGCATGCTCCTGCTCTGTGTCTGCAAGTCACAGTGTAAGTATGGGAAGAGCCAATATCCACACTTGGTTCATTTTTCTCCATTTGGGCTTAGGCACAAAATGCACGGCCTGCCAACAATGCCTTTTCTTCTTAACACCTACAATATTATTGGTCAGTATCTGAAAGTGATATTTATTTTCATTTAATTGCAGTATTGAAAAATCTATTTCCTTAACCTTCTATTTGAGAAAAGTTGTCATTTAGTGGCCTGAAACATACTCTAACTAAATGGTACATAAACAAGCTGAAAATTTTCATATGCTTTGTAAAAGCACCCAAGAGATTCTTTTACACAGAAATGGTATGCTGGTTATCTGCCTGAGTATCTGCCCACAGCCAGTTTCCCAAAGGATGGAGACAGTCCTCAATGTGCTTCAGGAGGGTGACCTTATTTACTTCCCAAATATCTTTATTAAACATATAAGGACAAATAATATATTGCCATTACAAAGAAAAAGAAAAAAGGACCCCATTAGCCTCTGTTTCTGTCCCCTTTGGCCTTAGCCTTGTGGTGCTCATGGGCCTGACATGAAAATGCCAGTATTTGCATCTCTTTGCCTGAGGGTTTCTCTTGCTACCACACTTGTGTGCCCTTCTGCACAGCAGGCTGAAAGGCTGGAGAATTAACAGTTCCTCCAGGAGCAATCATCTACCCAGGACTGACAAAATAAAACATTGCGCACAGCCCTCCCACCACCAGTTTCACTTTGCTTCGGGTGGGATAACTCTGAGTTCTACAACATCTAATGGCATCCCTTATCCAAAAGGATTAAACTCTAGTTACCCACAATGACACTAATCTTGGGAGTTGACCCTATACCACCTGCCTTGCTATCTTGGTATTTTCTGGTATTGCTTGCCAAATAATCCATTTGCCCTCATGTCTTTGCTGAGATTTCTGCCTCCAAGGGAACCAAAACTAACACAACTAGTTTAACTAATCAAATCAGATCTAATCTGCAGATCTGAGAGTCAGAGCTCTTTCCATACAACCATGCTCCTTTTCTATATTTACAATTCTGGGATTTATAAATCAGGAAAGATCAAGAGAGTTTTGGTCTAAATCCATTATTCAACTGAGAAGAAAACTCAGGCTTTGAGAGGTGCAGAACTTGGAGACGTCAAGTAGCTTCTTTGTGCAGAGCAGAACATCATTTCTGTTCCCAGAACAGCACTGTCTATACTAAGACACACCATATTGGTTTTTTTAATAGCATCTATGTGTCTTTCCTTATCGAATACAAGGCAATCAAAACAATATATTTCAGCCATGGAGACAAACCTACAGATAGCAGGAAAAATAGGCCAGAAGAAGAGTTGGGGAAGGAGTGGAGGAAGAAAAAATCAAGTTAGCTAAGCAGTAGAAAGCTAAACTGAGTGCAGCAGTTCTTAAAAATAAATTTGGGACTTAAAAATAAATTTGACTCTTGTGTGCATCCAAGATTGTATACTGCTAGTTTGATGAAACAAACCCTACAATTTTTCCATTATTGAGATAAAGAAATCATGTTGCTTCAAGTAGAGTCTCTCAGAGCCAAAAGAAGCTTCAAAAATCTTTTCGAGAAAATGGAGAAATACCAAAACAATTAGTAAATATATTGGTATATTTTAAAATTTTACATTTAACTAGTTAACATGCATAAAGAGTACTGTGTAGTGTACTTTACAATTAAGGACCCCCAAAGATTTCTACACCCTAATGTGCAGATCCTGTGACTCTGTTGGTTTCTGTACCAAATAAGAAGTTGCAGGTGTGATTATACTAAGAATCCCTAGATGAAAAGAGTACTGGATGATTGGAGTGGGCCCAATGTGATCACACATCCCTTCGAAAGAGACTTGAGATATGGGGAATGGTGCACACTTGCAATGACAGTTCCTGGGGAGGCTGAAGCAAGAGGATCACAGGTTTGAGGTCAGCCTGGCCAATTTAGTGAGATCTTATCTCAAAATTTAAAAGGGCTGAGATTGTACTTCGGTGGTGAGCACCTCTGGGTTGAGTCAATCCAAAGCACAGGAGGGGAGGGTGGATTTGAGAATGTCAGCAGGAAAAGGACATGGTGGACAGAGCCAGAGGCTGGATGGATACTGTGGCAGGGAATGCAGGCCGCCTAACTGGAAGACAAGTGACAGATTTCCCCCTAGAGCCTTCAAAAAGAATGCAGCCTGCTAATACCTTGATTTAGCCTCCTACGATACATGTTAGACTTCCAGTCGTCAAAACTTTAAAACATTAAGTTTGTGTTGTTTTAAACCACTTGGTTTGTGGTGCATTGCTATAGCAGCAGTAGAAAACCAATATAGGTCAGCAGTGTGAGCTCTTAATGAGACATGGTCTTAAATTCTTTGATAAATATTTTCTTTCCCTCGTATATCTCATTCCCATTCTTGTGGGTAATACAATCTAAGTATAATATTGAAACCTGGAATCAGAACATTGTGCCTATGCCGCCCAGGCCAAATGGCCCTGTAGAGGCCAAGGACACAGGATAATGTTGCAGATGGTACGAAATGAGATAAATGCCAGGACTTACCTAAATGCAATGCTCTAAACAGAGAATTGGGGATTCTAAATGACCATTTGCTGATTCATTTCTCTAGTCATCCATTTATTTGTCCACTCAATTAATACCTGCTGGCCTCTCCTATTGTGCTGGGCAGTGGGCATTAACCTAGTTAAGAGGTCGGATCAAAATGTTTAAATTTTTTTTTTTAAATATATTACAGTAAACTCTCCCTTGCTTCACACACATGTATCCCGGCTCTGGAAGTTCTCTTTCTTTAGTGTCTTTGTTGTGCTGTCCTGGCTGCCTGGATGTCCTGAATTGATTCCCAACGTTTACCTTTCATGGTCATTTTGCCTTTGAGGAAGACCCAGTTAAGCCTGAATTTCAAAAGCAAACACAAATAATTCTTAATTTGTTTACAAACATTATGTGTGTTTATATTTGCATACTGTTTGGTGAAGTTTGAGTTTAACTGAGCATGCTACATTTTTATTTACTAAATCTACCAACGCTAAGTTCAATGGTTCTCGGCCAGTATTCCAGGACATTTTGCTGTGCTGCTGATTAATCTGTTGCTACATTTTAGGAATGCCCCAGTTTTACAATTCTTTTTGTATATGGTTGGATTCTTTTTGTTGAGAATTATTGTATCTGTATTCATAAGAGTTATGGATGTGTAAGTTTTTTTTTTGCAGTTTTTGCTTTTGCTTTCTCTTGTAAAACCTTTGTTGACAGCAGAGCAATACCATATACACTCAGTGAGCTGGGAAGTGCTTCCAACTTTTCTACATTTTAGAAGAGCTTGTGAAGTATTATCATTACATTATGCAATAAGCATAAGACCTCACTATGCCCAGTGTGTAAAAGGTTATCTGTGGACAATTAGCTTCATCATTTTATGGGGGATTTTCAGATATGCAGAATCTCAGGCATGATCCTAGTCCTCCTTAATCAGAACATATACCCACGCAAGGTTGCCAGGTGACACACATATAGACATTAGCATCCGAGAAGTCCTGGCATAGATAATCTAACCATGGCTTGTTGAAATTTAATCATATACACTCCACTAAACAAGGCCCCGGGGAATGTATAAGGTTGTTTTTTGGTCTTTCTTTCTGTTCTATTCTCTTCAATTGCAAAGGCAACAGGGAAGCTAAAATATTCCAATCTCAGTGTGGCCTCTTGTAAATTATTAGCTGAGCTACATTAAATATCATTGTTCATAATGTTTCAGTGGCAAGAAACAGAGAAAAGGCATGTTTCCCTCCCCCTCGAGAAGGTTGATTTATTCTTTTTAGAGAAATTCCACATATAAACTCATTCCATGCACCAAACAGGGTCTATACCCACTTGGGCTGCTTCTAAAAGAGATGCCAAACCCTATTTTTAGACTTTTTATAGAGCAAGTCTTACATTATTGCATAGGTAAAACTTCTGTAACTAATTGAATAGATGCATTGTTATAAATACAATAGCAGCTCATCCTGAGGTCTTGGAAGGACAGGCTCAACAGATAACATCAGCAGATACCATGAGCTATCTTAAATCCGGTCCTCTGTCAGGACAGCATGAGGAAGGATGCGGAGTCCATGTGATGTACTGAATGAGGGATGTCAACAGAGGAGGGAGAGGGGGAACCAGAGTGAGCAGGGAGGGGGATGCTCAGCGTGGGCTGAGCTGACGTGGTGCAGTGGGACTCTACCCTCTCCCTGATTCCACATGAGCTTCTCTCAGGTGAGGGGACTCACTTTTGCTATCCCTGCATCAAGTCACCGGCCAGTAGTGACTTCCCGGATAAGGGAGCTCCGTCAGTTTACGGTAATCCTCTGGGGAAAGGGCTCCTGCGACAACCAACACAGTAGCTAGGGAATGAACACCCCAGCCAGGAGAGAAGATGTGGGTAGGGTCCCAGGGCACCATACTGAGAGTGAACGGCAACTCCGAGGTGTCCACCATGCTAATAGGAGCACAGAGCTCAGTACAACCTGACAGCCTCGGAAGAAACAAAAACAAAAACTCCACAAATTTTGAAATAGGAAGTTTTGATACCCATTTTCCATTCATTCACTCATTCATTCTGCATGACTTCAGTGGCTATGATGAGCACAGCTCCACAATGGGCCTTTTCTGCGGTTTTCTAAGTATTTCAGTATTTGGTGTCTTTCTTCTACACACACGCCTCAAAACAAGGAATTGGGTACAGGTGACCTCGGGTAATACAACTGAAGGTACAGGGAAAATAAGACGAGGCAGGAGGAGAAGCTCACCCCAAATAGACTGTGAGCTGCTTGTAGGAAGAGCCCTTGTCCAGCAGGTTACCACTGTGGGCAAGTGGGGTTCAAATCCCTGGCAATTCGGAGGAAGGTGTCCTCATGCCTGTCCCCATATCGCGTACTGTCTAACTGTCCAGGATGCTCCGTGACCTGAGTCAAGACAGACAGTGGCGGCCTGGGCACACTCTGAACCTTCAGGACGCTGCCCTGTGTTGGCTGGGCTGACTGCCACGCCAGGCTCAGGAGGCCAAGATGCTAGTTCGAGCTCTGCCAGTAAGGTGTTCTCCCCACTGCAGCTGCCTTCCTTTCCTCTAAAAGGAAGAAATGGAACTTAAGGCCGTCTAAAGTCTTCTCTTAGAAACTCTGCTGAGACACAACCCCCGGCCTCACTTTATGGACCAAGAACTCTTCTGATCTGCTGCTTCCTGCCTCTAAACTAGCATGGCTAAATTCAATCCTCAAATTAAAGGGCATTTGCTCATTTGCAAGGCCCATAAAATGAAAACATTCCTTTTCATTTGCTTGAAATTAGCCACCATATATTTCTCTTAAATAAACATCTCAGGGAAATTTTTCACCTCATGAATTTTCATAACTTGCAGCAAATGGACACACGCCTTCCTTTTGTGCGAAGGGCACTTCTACAGCCCGTCTTCCGTTTCTACCAGCACGAAAAAGCAGCCTCTAAACCAGGATTGCACAGCATTTATTATTTATCATTGCATAACATTTTTGAAGGTAAAAGAAGTCATATTTGCAAGGAAATGTGCTGGCTGATAAAAGAATAAAGCATTCTTATAGACAGCCTTTCCATTGACTTTGTAGAGTTGTTACAAAGCTGACACAAAACTTAGCGACAGTGTCCAGGAAATACAGTGTCATCCCAAATACATAAATGACAGTAACCATCAGAGCCTCTAAATTCCCCAATCGACATGGTCAATAACAGAATCTAAACACAGCAAGTGTTCTGACCTTGCTCTGTACAGAGATCGGAGCTGTGCTCTGCAGAAGAAACCTCTCCCAGAAGATCAATATCACATGTTGCTTGTGAGTTTGGAGTAAATTGGTAAAGACAATTCGATCAAAGGCAAAGGTGATAACTGTTGCAAGTGTAATGGTTACATTTTTTAACAGTCAAATTAATAGGGTGTGCAGAACCTGAACCCTGGGTGGAGTTAAGGTTGGTCTTTCAGAGAAGGATCATCAAACTCGGTAGAAAGGAGAGCAGCATTGGCCGCGCAGGCTTTCTTAGAAATGTCTAGGCTCCCAAAGAAAAGGGCTACTTCTCAAAAAACTGTTGCTATATGGGCCGATGTGGCAGCATTAAGTTGTCCTAGTTGAAAAATCTCATTTTGCTGCTATTTTTTGATAGACACTGCTTCTGAATGTTCAGTGAGGGCAGGGGTCCAGAGGGGCCTGTTCATAAAGTCATGTGTTTACAGGAATCTGAGACAAACAGTGTATCTGCCAGCCAGGGTCATGCAATAATGACATCTCACATCTTAGGTACATCACGATGCGGAAATATTTTAGTTTGGCTCTTTGGGACTTGAAAGCGTAACAGCAAGAAAACAACTGCGAAGGTTTTGTTGTCCACGTTTGCATTTTTCTGTCAGTCCCCCTATTCAAAATGTAAAGTTACAAAGACAGATGTGCTGAGAGGGCCCTAGATGCCCTGTAGGAGCTGGCAGGTGCCGGAAGTCCCCTCACAGATGCTTTTTCTAGGCTTGAATTCTCGGGGGAGGTGGAGGTGGGGACATGTATAAAAATCCACTTCCCTATAAGGCCTTTTCCTTGCTGCCTTCTTCCTACTTTCCTTCTCCCTCCACCCCTACTTTACCATCTCCCTTTCCTTCACCCCTTTTTACACCTTCCTCCCTGCTTCCCCAATTTCCCTACTTTCTTTGCTTTTATTTTTAACAAACATCTTTGCTATTGGAAAATCTTACTTACTGTTCTGCAAAAAGTTTGCCCTCGCCCGCATTTGTGCAGTTTGCTCCCTTCGGGTCCAACAGGACATGATATTTGGCTTGTGGAACTTTCTTCCCAATTCCACCATAGCTTCCACACTTCTCCTTCCTTGACCTCCAGACCTTTTCAAACACTCACACATATGGCTGAGGAATGGGAAACCATGTGGCAGATCAGATCAGGGGTATTATTTGTAATGCTTATATGTTAGCTGCATTTTTACGACGTAGGTTCTTTATTTTAGGGATGGAAGAGGAGCTGGCTGGGCAGTGATAATACAACAGTCAAATCTATCCTGCACGATGGATAATGTGCAGCATACGGGGATGATCTCCCTGGGGTTTGCCACCTGCAAGAAAGCTACCGTTGGCCTTTTTGCATGGGAATGTTAAGAAGCACTCCCAAGGTCAGCTAGCTCAGAAGTGGCAGCAATAAGCATTCAGTCTCCACCTATACAGTGCCCACCCTCATGCTCTCAACTGCTATGCAGCTCTGTCTTCCTGGGCGTGCCCTGTGTAGCTTCTAAAATAGCATTCTAGCTAACTTTTCCCTCCATCCAGTTTTTAATGTTAGAATTCCCAGGAGGGCTGGAAGCTCTGTTCCCATTTATGAGCTCTCCATTCCTTCAGGAGAGGGACTGGTCATCCAGAAAATATGAAATACCACCATGATCTCTTAGTGCCCTGTGCTGTGGGGGCCTCTCCTCCCTACTGCCCTTTGGCTCCTCTTTATGCCAAGTCTGTACCCATCCCTTCAGACTTGCGCATGTCCACATCACCTTCTGGGAATCACTCCCACCTCTCAGTACCCCGATACACCCCCAAGGCACAGCCTGGCCTGTTTGATGTTCTCATGGGGAGCCCTGTGGTCTCCCCAGATTGTGAAGGTCAAGGGCAGAGTCTTAGCCCCCACTCCCCAGGGTGCATGCGTCCATCAATGTGTCTCCCATCCTAGCATCTCGTCAGGGCTGCAGCCATCCTGCTGCCCCAATCTGCACGCACACCTCTGACTTGGAAGGTGCATGAGCACCCTCCAATTCCTTAATTCCTTTTTAAGCTTGCTCTGTCTGCTTCACAACGTGATCTATACCCTAGTGTTTCTCCCGGCAGCCTGCAGAGACCAAGGGGCTTCATAAGCAACCAAATGTATATTTTGTGCTCAAACTCTGCGTTCACATAGGACCAAAAAAAAAAAAAAAATTACTCCTGGAGAGTCCCAGTTCCACAGGAAGTGTTAGCCGGAGACTGCCTTCGACAGAGACTCTGGAGGAGTGGGAGCTTCCCAAGGCACACCCAACCACAAGCAGAAGCCCCCCAAGCGTTTGTGCATAATTTCCTCTCTTAATAAAAGATTAATTCCCTTGTAAAAAGCTGCACGGGGACAACTCATTACTGGCTGGCACAGCGACGGCATTTCCCGTGCTGCCTCTGACCTCTGGAGAGCTTCCTCATGTGCCCTGGGGTGGGGTGGGGGGTGTCTTCATGGGGATGCAGGGATGCAGGGATGCAGCAGGGAAAGGCGAGGCCACGCAGACCAGAAGATGATGCCAGCCTCTGTACCCAGTTCTGACGTCCCCTTTTCCATTTGTGCGTTTCCCTCCCATCAGACAGCGCCCCCCCAACCCCCACCCCCGGGGCTCTCTCAGTCCAGGACTCCCCACCATGTGGCCGATGTGTCCTAACGCACCTCCAGGGGCTCCTCTTTCTCTCTGGGGGCTCACCTGTGTTTCAGAGCCTCGCTGATTTCTGCTGGTGGCGGCAGCTGTGGCCGCCTTTGAACCTTTCTTTAACAGACAGGCACTGTGCCTGGCACATCCGTTGAGTTAAATAATGTAACACTAGGCAGTCCCATATCAGCAATTTGTAGACAAGTAGCCAAAATCTTTTAGCAGGCTCTTAAAAATGCCAAAGGTGGAATAAACACAAACACTAAATCTAATGCAAGATTAGTTCAAAGTCTTAAAATTGCTTTTTAAAAATCTCTACATATACATTTCTATGTGGTGGGTAATTCCTTAGCTCCTGAGTAACACGTAGTATCCCTATGATTTATCTCATCATGATTCTGTAAAACAAATTTCTCATCCCTCTAAATCAAGTAGCTATTCAATGCCTGGATTTTGTAACTGTCAAAGCTACCAACTAGATTCAGAGTTTAGAGCGGGGCTCACTACCTCTTGGAGCTGCTCAGACATCACGCAGTCCTTTAGGCCAATGCTTCTTGATCCTATCTGTGTTGCTAGAACTGCCTGGAGCCCTTCTGAAAACCTCAGTACCCATGCTGCACCAGTATTGGTTTCAAACAAGAATGCAAACCCAGACATTAGCATTTTAGAAAACTTTCTGGGTTATTCTAACGGGTAGCCAATGCTGAGAACTTGTGCTGTAGGTAAGAGCTGAAGATTCCAGCACCGTCCAAGCAGCCGCATTTCTGCAATATACAGAGAAACCTCTACATCTTAGTGTAAGCCCTTGATCACGAGAGGAAATGGGTGAGGTATAAGAGGACTGAAACCCTGTGGAGAGTTAGAGAACTGGTTTTTGCCTTCGTGGGATACTCACACTTTAAAACAATTTCCATGCTACAGTAAAGCTTGGGTCATGCCATGATGTGATCCAACTACGATAAAAGATAAACCATAAAGAGGGACATTGAGCTGCCAGCCTGGTGAGAATAGTTCTCTTGAATCCTTCTGCCCAGTTCGGCCTTCAAGCCACCACAGCCTCATAGACACTTCACGCAAAATCAACAGAAGAACCACCTATCTAAAACCAGTCCAGACTGCCGAGACAGGAGAAGATAAAATTATCATTGTTTTAAGACACCAAGTATCAGGCTGAACAGCTCCATAGCAACAGGTGACAGTTAGTTACTTTAGCTCCTGTCACACCCAGAGCATCTATTGTGACTGCCATTTAGAAAGTACTTCAAACCAGGCCTGACCAATCAACCAGCAAGTGGAAGAACTAGAAATAAAATTGAAATCTTCTCATTCTGAAGTAAGCCATCATGCTACAATTGACCCGTTCCTTCATTATTGGAATAAAAGCCCTAAACTCTAGAAATCCAATCTATATCTCTTAATACTAGCTCTATTTTGAAATGGGACAGTTTTGTTCCCTAAGAGCACATGTCAAAAATCATTAGAACAAACAAGCAAACAAACAACAACAACAAAAAAACCAGCTAGAAACAGAAGTCTTCTAAGTAATGAAATAAGAAGTAACAATGTTCATGTACTTTCCTTAGAGGACAGAGACTCCTTCAACCAACATACTTTTATTTTAGATTAAATTCTATCTTAACATGAATTTCCGGATTTCTGGTCCATATTTGATTGGGTGGAAGAGACACTGGAAGCATATTAAAACTTTAATATTAGACAAGAAAAATACAGAAAAACAAAAAATAATACAAACACAAGTATTGAACTGAAGAGTCTGAAGCAATTTGATATAGATCTTCACAAGCCTCTCACCATATGAAGCACCATGGAACTGCAGTATACCATCAGGAAGAATTAGATATCAGTGGCCATCCAGAATCAATGAAAGTTTGACAGTGTCTGTGGTATAATAATTATACCTCCCAACTTGCACAATACTGTCATGGTTATCAATCAAGATCAGTTTTCTAAGGAAAGTAATGACTTCCTCAGTCTTCAGCATTCATGTTTGTTTCACGTGACTTCAGTGGATCTGAATCACCTGACCCTACAAGGCGGCATAAAGCCCAGTTTTGGCCTGTTAGTTTATTCCCCTCGCTGGGCCACAAGGGTGGGCATACAATCCCACCATAGAGTCCCATATAGTCAGCCCTTCAGAGTTTGCGTCATGATTTTTTCCAGTTACTCAGAAGAATGTCTTCTTTTCCCCCAGATCATAGCTCTAAAAATACCTAGAGTCTTGGGTGGAGAGTGGAGACAGAAGTGTGTTAACTGAATCTATCTTTCTTCCACTTACAAAGAGTCTTTCTAAGGACAAAGTTAAAAGGAACTAAGAATTCCCAAGAGATGGGGAGAAAGACAAAATTCCAGGGAGAGCTGAGCTCCTGAATCTGATCCCAGTTGCACATTGTGAACTTCTTGGACAGATGAGCTTCTATAGCCTCCTTTCACGCAAGTCAATTGCAATTATACTATTTCGTCTTGCAAACCAAGACTCTATACTGGCAACCCACTTGCTGGTTTCCAAAATACTTCCTAGCTCACCATGCGGTGGTCCGCACAGTAATCTGCAGGGTGGTCGGGACACTGAGGTGACTCCTGATGATGAAAAGAAGCCTCCCTCACAATCCTGTCTACGTCCACACATCAAGTCAGGATGAAGACTGGATGAAAAACAAGGTCCTCTGCTTTCAGAGAATTTCTCACTTTCCTGATGCCACAAAATTATTTCCAAAAACCTCATGTTGATAAGAGAGTGTCAGGCTTTACTTAAAGGAGTGGACGATTCCTTACTTGAAGGGCACATTTCTCATCCTCCCTGGCTGAAGGAGGCATCACAGCTGGGAAGCAGGGCTGCATTATCTTTGGGAGGCTGTCAACACTGAGTTATTACGCAGGGCAGGAACACAGGCTCGGAGGGCTTCATATCTGGTACAGAATGCAGAACCCGAGGCGGGGATCCTCGCGCAAATGTGTCATTTGGAGGGAAGGGTCTAAAGAGAACGCAGGACAGGGCAGGGGAAGGATCCCGGTGAGGGTGTGATGCCAGGGAGGCAAGCCTCAGCCTGCACACACTGGGATCAGGAACAGGAGAGACATCGGAGTTCCATCCCTGGAGGCAACAGCGAACTGCTGTACCCCTCTCTCAGCCAGTCACGGGCTCTGGGCTGCCCCAAATTGCAGGAGGAGGAATAATCTCTGCTCCAAGCATCTTTAACCAAGGCACCTCTTGTTGGGTGAACTGATTCCCTCAAAGACAGATTGTGGAGACAACCACGCATTCTTAACAAGCAACACTCACACCAGCTGAGATGCCCGCATCGGCACTGTACCAGGGCACTGAGCGGGGACCACTGCACCTGGAAGATTCAGCAGGGATGAGCCTGAGACTCCCTTCTACCCTCAACTCGTGCACAAACACATTATGTAACATAAAGCAAGTATCTGCAAGTGTCCTTCATTGCTGGGCTCGTGACCATATGTAGCAGTGTCGTATCTTACCCAAGCATTATGTTCTGAAGAAAATGTGCCAGATAAAAATAACATGAAGCCAAAATTGTGCATATATATGTATATATATATATATATATATATACACACACACACCCCCACACACATCTGTGTACACATTTGCATATAATGGATAAAACAAACTGTGCATTATAAAGGATACATACATATATTTATAAACATGTTTAATTTACCAGATTCCATTTATATTTAATTGGATTACACTGTACACATGTAGAACCAGGTTGAATCACACTTGAACAAAATTCAAGGGTTTTGTTGTATTCTGCCCCGTCAGTGGGTGCTCAGGCTGAGCTATTTCTCAGCAGAGCATTTGCAGCAGGGCACTGACCTGTATGTTCTACCTCACAATGAATCTTTGACTCTGGTGTCAGTGTCCTGCCACACCTGGTAGTTAAGCATTATTCTCTCAGACCTGCAGCCCATAGATCAGACATGTGTAAGTCCACAGAAAGAGGTTGTGTGGCTACTAGAGGATTTATTTTCTCCCTTTCCCCCAAAGAACACGGTAAGGGAATTTATTAGGATTGGAGAGGATAATGGAGGGTAGGAATTATGACTCACAGTATTGGATTAAAATTTTTACCTTTCTTTATTTCTCAGGATCAAATAAACTCTATGCTCCTGCCTGGTTGATGAAAATTTCTTTCCATTGTTAAGGTATAATTTTCAAAAAGGTAAAATAATTCTCTGGAAAATACAAAATGAGCATGTGTCAAGATTTATTCAACTCATTAATTACTGAGAGCAACAGCAAGGTGTAAAAACCAGCCCAAAGAGCATTTGAAAAGATTGGTATTTATAGATGAGTTAATAAAGGTAGGTTAGGATAAGATTGCTAAATTAGATGTAAAAATGGCTAATGTCTAACAGGGTGATAAACTGTAACCTTTGAAGTTATCTGTTTTACTGATCAGAACTCATTTAGATCTCTACTGAACAAAAATTTGCAAGATAGTATTGTAAACTTCACTAATTCTAGGACCTCTGATAATAGCAAATTATGAGTTAAAAAACATGCATTTGTCTAATCTCTGAAAATGCTTATAGCTCAATATGATACTGAATAATCAGCCACCCTCCTTTGGCCTTATGTCCAAGTTTTTTTAGTGTATGTCCTGCTGAAGCGAGCACTGTGTCCAAGTTTTGAATAATTATGTTTAGTACTATTCATTACAGTCTCTCTGTCTCTGTCTCTGTCTCTCTCTCCCTCTGACAGTGAACTCGTGTTAAGAATTACGAGGCTTTTAGAAGCTAGAAAATAAGAAAAGGCCGGTCTCTGCCCAGTAGCCACCATCCTTCCCGCTGTTCCCACTGACCCCCTAAGTCACCCTCTGCCTTGGGCTGCTTCCCTGGGGGACAGACCCCAGGATAATGCCTGATAAGCACCACCTCAAGGTTGTCCTGACTTTGTGCCATCCTCAACCCTTAACGGTGGATGACAAAGCGCCTTCAGCCAGCAAAATATCGCAAAGGTAAAGTGATTTTGCAGACGTAACTAATGCACCTCAGTAGTTGATTCTGAGTAAAAGGCAAAGCCCTCAACAGAAGGACAGAGGCCTTCCTGAGGAGAGCGCCTCCTGCTGGCCCGGAACAAGTCAGGTGCCGTGTTCTGAGAGGACCTTGTGGCTAAAGCACTTCAGGTGGCACTTAGGATATTAGAGTCGACTCAACAGAGCCAGCAAGAGAAACCCATCCCATGGCCAGGGCACTGCATTCGGTAAGCACACACATGAGCTTGGAAGTAGGCCTGCAGCTGCAGAAAGAGAGGCGGGACGCTGGCAGCCGGTGGGTCTCCACCGAGAGAGCCCAGCTAAGCCACGCCTGGATCCCAGCACAGGAACCAGCACAGCGAGGTACTGTGTAGCTTTTAAGCCGCTAAGTTTGCAGCCATTTGTTTCACATAACAAATAACTAATATATTCAGGGAGCTTCCACAGGGAGCTGCCCCACTGACAGCCAACCTGCCCAGAGAATTCCCCTGAAACACTCTTGAGGCCTGGTGCACCATCCAGCCACCTCCAGCACCTGGGGAAATGCCTGTCGAGGGTGGACAAGGCAGCCTAGATCTCTGCCAGACCCAGAAAGCCCCCAAAGTTCACCTGTCTCTTAGACTCACACACTTCACCACTGTACCTCTGGTCTAAACGTGACTCTTCTCTCCAGCCAGCCTCTTACTAGATTCTGGAGTCCTGACTATCAACTCTCTGATCTGTCTCTCAGAACCCTGGATCATCTTATTCTTCTTTTCTAACCTCCAAACTCTCTGTTCATTTATCACTGGATGGAGAAAGGAAAGCGAGAAAAGCAATGTTATAAGGATAGCTCCAGCTTTTAGAAAACATAGCGTGGGCTCCTTTCCTGGAGTTAGGGCGGAGAAAGAAGATTCTAGCACCCTTTAGATACATTCTATTACTAACTAATCTTTTTAAAGAGAATTACTCTAATAAGCACAATATAAGTGAATTGCAATAAAGTCTTTGGGCCAATAGTTACAAAATAAGTGTTCTTTTTTAAACACTTTCCTGATGACGCACTTTGTATTCCTTATGATTGCAAAAGAGAAAGGAACCAGAGGAGAAAAGACAGAATTAGTAATAATGACTTGAGGACTCAGGGGAGCAGGGAATGAAAACAATGCAGGTCAGAAAAGCTGCCTGAAAGGGCGTCAAGGGATCCCCTGACAGTGGGAGCAGCCTGGGAGGTGCACATCCTGCCTTTAGAGTGTCAGATCCCAAACCGCCCGCACATAAGACTCTTTCACGAAGTTTCTGAAACTCCCAATGTCCAGGCCCTGCCCTAGACCGTTCATTTAAATCCTGATTTTGAGAAATGGAACCCAAATGTTTTTAATGACTATTTTTAAAACGGTTCAGATCATTTCAATGTGCAGCTACATTTCTGAACCAGTGGTTTGCTCTGCAAAGTGCTTCCCACACATCGGCACACTGAGCATCCCCTGGAGTGGGTGCCACACAGATTCCTGGGTCCCATGTTCTGGAGACCCCAATTCAGTAGGCTGAGGCTGGAGCCCGAGTACTTACTTTTCCAAGAAACTCCCAAGTGTGGCTGATGCTGCCAACTGGAGGGAGTGTCCTGTGCAGGCAGTTTGGGATCTCATGCTGTACAGGCAGCAAGAGCTTAATGAAACTGCAAGCACAAATTTTAGTAAGTGGTTCAAATATCAATGACTCTTACACCGTGTGCGACCTGAACTGTGTTGATGGAATATTTAGAATTAGCAATTCCAGATTCTATACTAAAATTTAGCTTGTCTTGTTTCCTAAGTAGCATGACACAGACACCAACTGCCTCCTGGGAGAAGGACTTTGCACAAAGACCACTAGAGAGATCTAAGTCTTCTAAACATTTACCCTAACGCAACAGAACTCTCCACAGTGGCGATCGCTGGGAACATTGTAAATGGTGCCGGTATTTGGTCCTTACTCCTGGAAATTCTAATCTACTGAGTAGGGGGCTGTATAAAATCAGACTTTGTTTCTTTGTGTGGTTTCAGGTTCACTGAGAAATAAGCAAGAAAGTACAAGTTCCCATTTACTAGGTCTTGCCACCCTTCCCCAGTTTCTCAGATTATTAACAACTTGCAATGAAATGGTACCCTGGTTACAACTGATGAACTAATATTGCTATATTATTAGCTAAAGTGCACAGTTTACATTAGAATTCACTCCGTGTTGTGCAGTTCTATGGATTTTGCCAAATCCATAATGTCATACATCCACCATTATAACATCATACAGAGTAACTTCATTGCTATAATAATCCCCATGTATCCCATCTATTCATCGCTCCTCTCTTACCTCCAAATCCCTGGCAATCTTTTATCTTTTTATTGCCTGCAGTGTTGCTTTCTCCGGAATGTTACGTAGTTGAAATCAAACAATACACGGCCTTTTCTAACTGGTTCTTTTGCTTAATAATATGTACTTAAGTTTTCTCCATATGTTTCTGTGGTTTGATAGCTCATTTATTTTATTGCTAAGTAATATTTTATTGTATGTATGTACATTTTTCTGTTCCACCTATTCACCTATTGAAGGGCATCTTGGTTGCTTCTAAGTTTGGGCAAATATGTTTAAAGCTGCCATAAACATTTGAATGCAGGGGTTTCTGTGTGCACAGAAGTTTTCAACTCATTCGGGTGAACAACAAGGAGTGCTATTGCTGGATCATATGGTAAGCTTATGATTAGTTTGTAAAATCTTCCAAACTGTCTCCCTAAGCAGCTGCAATCATACGCATTCTTACCAGCAATGAATAAGAGTTCCTGTTGCACCACAATATAACATTTGGAATCATCAAGTAGCTTTCTTTCTGTCACTTTGGAAACCCTGCGCCACGAATTGTGTTCTAGATCTGATAACCCGTTTGCCAGGAGGATAATGGAAAATAAAAGAATAATTTAAAATATTATTTCTTTTACCATTTTCACAAATTTAATTAGTCTTATCCTGTGTTCTTCAGAAAGCTAAAGGTGAGGTTGAGGGCTTATATTATATTATCGTATTAGAACATACGACCCCAGGGAGGGGGTAGGAGAGACAGGAAGAATCTAGGATGGCAGGTGTAGAAATGGCTGCCTTTAGGGATACTGGTTACATGACCTCTGATTTATAGGACTAGATACAGTGAGGGAGGGGAAATCATGTAACTAGCTGCCATCACCTACAGTCCAAAGACCAAAAATTGGAGGAGATTTTTGGGAACAGTAGAGGCCTGTAACACACAACTGTTGAGAAACTGAAAGTAAAGTGTAATGACCCCAGAAACTCTTTTATTCTTACTTCAGCAGGTTGAGTGCTCTGACCCAATGTGAGGACTTTGATATATGACTGTCCCTCATTAACTGCAATGATTGTTTCCAGGATGCACAGAAAATAGCAAAACCCAAGGATGTTCAAGTCCCGTATATAAAATGACATAGTATTTGCATGCAATATATACATATCCTGTCTGGTACATGAAACTATTTCTATGTCACTTATAACACCTAATGCAATCTACGCGCTATGTATATAGTTGTAATGTTATATTGTTTAAGAGATGGAGACAAGAGGAGAAGTCTGTTCATCTTCAATACAGACACAATTTCTATTTTCTGTGATATTCTCTATCCATGGTTGATTGTATCTATGGATGTCATATCTGTGACTCTGAAGGGGCAACTGTACTTTGTAAGAATTCAGCAGCTCTCTTAAGGAAAGAAAAAGAGAAAGAAATGGGAAATTCAGCACTTCCTTTGCCTTTTCAAAAGAAGAGAACTGAGCTGAGCATCTCTGGCATTGATCTCACAAGACATTTTAGCCTCCATGAAACTCTACTCCAAGATCACCAAGGTCAGAACCATTTCCTGTGAATCCGTGCAGCTGTGATTGTCCCAATCACAGTGTGAAAAAAAGCACACTTTTCCTTCCAGAACAAAGTTCTATACAACCCAGGAATACAAGGCAATTCAATTACATTATAATTGACTCTAATTGGTCCTCCCATAGGCTACTAAATTCTTCATCTGCACCCTAGTAGCACATTAAGAAGCTTAACACCTCTATCTTGACCTGTAGAACATAAGAAAAATATGTAAAAAAAAATAAAACCACTAGGCAGGCGAGCCTGGAAAAAGACCCATGTCCAGGGGCAAACAGGATGGCAGCCACTGGACAAACAGCACGGAGGAGCACTCGGGAAATGTAAATCTCCTGCTGCCTTCTATCTGCAGAGAAGAAAAAGAAAGGGAAAAGAAAAAGAAATTGGAATACCCCCAAGAGACATTCTAATTTCCTTTATTTGCTCACTATTTGCTGATTCCAGCTAGTTGCCAGGTACTGGGACAGAACCGGAGATAGAGAATGCGTGTGGAGTCCGGCACAAGCCAGAAGATTCAGCAAAAGCATCCCAGGACCCCGGTGATCAGATGAGCTGAAACAGTGGGGAAGGGAGTGAGATAGCTGTGTAGGAGTACCCCCGGCATCACGAAAAGCAGGGAAGAAGTCAGAGGTCAGAGAGGACATGGATGTGAACGATGGAAAATGCTCTTTTACCTGAGCCCTGTAATCCTGGACAACAGCATGAGTAAGCAACACTTACCCTTTTGTGTTCCTCAAAGTTTTTCAGGAAAGAATCACCCTTCCCCATAGTCGGACATAGACAAGGCTCAAGGATGACTTAGTAGGTGTGATGGAAAAGTACGATGGATATCTGAATTTTTAAAAAATTATTATAGTAAAAGACATATGGCCATTACCACCTCTTAAAATACCATCCTTCACTTTGAACACGCTCATCCCATCCCTCTTCCCACTTTCTAAAGTAGTTCTGGAAGTCCTCTTTTGTGAGGGTCTTTAGTTGTGCTGTCCCGGATGCCTTGATTCAAAACATTTACTTTTCACGGACATTTTGGTTTTAGAGCAGAGCCAGAAGTCACACAGTGCCAGATCTGGTGAATAAGGTGGATGAGGACACACCATAATATTTTTACAAGCCTGCCTTTCTGTTGGATGGCACTTAGCAGCAGTGTTCACTGTATTTTTAAAATCACATTTAATAAAGATACTAAAGAGGACTTTCCAGAAGTGATTTAGAAAGTAGAAAGAACAATGGGATGAATGCGTTCAAAGCAAACGGGGATTCCTTTGGGAGGCTTAATGGCAATGCATCTTTCACTGTAATAATTTTGGCTTTTAATTTAAACATTCAGTTACTATATGTTTTGATCACGCCTCATTTGACAAGGCCAGACACAGACCCTCCAAATTGCTTCTTTTCCCTTCAGACATGATGGACTGAACCATTTGTCCCCACTGACCCACTGGAACGAAATGTCTGCTAACTAAACTTGAAGTCTCTCCTTGTAGGTCCTATACTTCAGCCCTACCTCAACCTCAGCCAGCCCCTCTTGAGAACTGGCAGAGGTCAACATCCTCTGACCTATTGTGGGATTATCGCACACTCTTTCATTTTATTCCCCCCACCTGTTTCTATCTAGCGTGGTTCACTCCTCTGGGAAAGAAAAATCCTTTTTGGCGTAAGGGTTGAGGAACCTGCAGACCTTATGGTAAAACATTCTCTCAGTTGGAACCTTTAGACTATTTCTTCAGACTAAAGAGTCCCCTTGCTACGTTCTGATGTGATTTTAATTGGACATGACTGAGTGTGAACACTAATAGTTCTTAATATTGAAAGTAGTTCTTAACCTTGACTATGCATTAGAAGCTCCCGGAAGCTGTATTAAAATACAGAGTGTTGGCCCCAAACTCCAGAGGTTTGTATTTCAGAAGTCTTGGGTGGGTCCTGGGTTTTGCATTTCTGAGGAGTTTCCAGGTGAGACTGATGCTGCCCAGAACCCAGCAGGAGAGGCCCGCGCAGAAGCAGGCAGAGGCCAGAATATGCGGGACTGCAGAATTCAGACTTTTATCTCAGGGAAATGGAGAACCACCGAAGCGCGAAAACAGGAGGACATTAATCCCATCTGCCACTTCTGGAAATCCTGCTGTCTGAAGCTTAGAGAACAAATCGCACGGGGAGAGAATCCAGAGCAGGAGGCCCAGGCAAAAACTGCTGCATGGTGAAGGTGAGAAATGAGAGGGCTGGGCCATAGTTGGGGAGGGAGCTGAGGAGGACCAGAGACAAGTGGTCTGCAGACAGCAGCACGCAGCGCTCCTGTGGCTGACTGGAAGAGGACGATGAGAAAGAGAGAGGCGCCACTCACGGTCCTCGGCTTTCAGATGATGGAGCCAACAATGAAGGAAGGAGGGAAGGCAGGATGCAAGAGCTCCAGAGAGACAGCTGAGGCAGTGCCCCCTGCATTTCAGTCGGCTGAAGAAACCTGGAGTGCAGGTGGACACTATGCTCCTAGATAAAAGGATATGGAGAGTCAGAGTCCGGCACAGGACCAAGAGAGGCTTAAGGATCACCAGGTAAAATACACATGGTAACTGCAGCCATGGGGATGAGGGATTATTATGGGAAAAAAAAAATTGGCCCCAATGTATGGGAACTGACCATGAGCCATAGTGAGACCAAAGAAAGAGGCAGGCAGATTCAGAATTTCATAGAATGCAACTTACTGGGATTCACTGCCAGAAGCACCCTCCTGGGTAAGAGCAAAACCAACGACTCTCCATGACTTGGTCCAGAAGGAGGGCCATATACAGTGGTTGGGACAAACATGACTTCCTCTAAGCCAGGACGTACCTAGTCCATCTCAAGCACATTCCTGGCACACACAACACGGTCTGCTCATGAAGCTCTGCATATTGCTCTAATGGTTTTGTTTATTGTTAGTATACTGGAAAACTATACAGAGACTGCAGTTACTCAGGGGCAACCATGGCAGCTGTGACTTCAAGATGGCTATTGTTATGTCAAGCTGACATCACACAGTGATGCCATGCCAAAGAAAGGAAGCAGGATAAGGAGGAAAGAAGACGCAGAGCTAAAGTAGGTGGACAGTGTTAACACCCACAGCCCTTGGGAACCAGTCAAGGGCTGCTCTGAGCTCCTTCCTTAACAATCTCTAATCATCAGCCTTTTGTTTCCCTCATAATTACACATGACTCTACTCTCTGTCTGCTTAACACCAACCTGGTACAACTTATTTATTGATAGCTTGCGCCAGTTGTCCCAGGTAGTGTTTATTCTTCTTGGAGAAAGTATCGACGAATCAACACATTAATTTGTAGGCATTTATTTCAGATACAGATAGAAATGAGATAACAAATATTAGCAATCTCTTCTCCTTTTGCTCTTTTCCTCTACTGGCATTTGACAGATAGAAAGGTCAGAGATAGTGGGCAGGCCCAAGAATGAAGACACTGTCCTGCACCCCACCTGAGTCCAGCACACAAATGTGACATTGGGGCTTGCAGACAGTCCTCAAGATCCACCATACTGCCTGTTACAAAGGACATTAGATGGAGTGCTGTGCCCCAGAAACGGTGCGTCATATGGCTGTGCATATTTATATAGAGACTGTTATATTTTTAGTTAGAACAAGGTGGGGTTTTTCTCAGTTTCTATGGTAAATTGCTTATAAAGTCTGCATTTCTGTGATTAAAGAAATAACACTAAATCAGTCAGTTTGCCCAAATAGGAAATGCATACCATTGGCAGGTTTTTAAAAATCTAATTGTCCCTTGGTACCCTAGAAGGGTTAGTTCCAGGACGCCTGAGAATCCCAAAATTCACAAATGCTTCAAGTCCCTTACATAAAAGGGTGTAGTATTTTCATATAACCTATGCACATCTTCCCATATAGCGAAATCATTTCTCTGTGACCTAGTACGATGTAAATGCTGTATAAAAAGTTGCTGTACTGAGGGGAAAAAAAGCCTGTACACAATCAGTACAGAGTCAAGCTTTTCAAACACTTTTAATCTGCAGTTGGTTAACTCTGCCATTGTGGAACCTGTGGAGGAGGCAGGGGTATGGCAGAGGGACACCCGTATAAGTTGAAGCCATACTAACAGAAAAGCGCAGCCAACACCCTCAGACTCTAGGTTAGACTCCTCGACTGCTGCTTGTCTCCTGGCTACGCAGTGAGCGCTCATTGTGGGGAGTGCAGAACAGCACCCCACGCTCATGCCTCAGTTTACCCAAGACCCAGGCAGTCCGACACCTGTGCCATCATCCACACGTGGTTCCTGAGCCCTGAATCGTATTCAGTGCAAACCAAGATGTGCTGTACATGTCAAATCCACACTGAATTTGGAAGAATGTAAGACATTTTTATGCTGATTACATGTGAGATAATAACATTTTTGATGTATGGGGCTAAATAACATATCTTATTAAAATACTATTACCGTGTGTTAGTCTTCTAGAGTTGCTACTAACAGCCATTTCTGGGTGGCTTACCTGACAGACATTCATGTCCTCAAATTCTGGATGGAGGACTCGGAAATCAGGGTGTCCAATAGGTTGCCTCCTCTTGGGGGCTGTGAGGGAAAGATCTGTGCAGACCTCACTCCTTGGCTTGGAGATTCACGGTCAGCCTCTCCCTGCATCGACTCTCACAGTCTTGGCTATATGCAGGTCTGTGCTTGTGTCTAAATCTCCCCCTTTGTTTTGTTAAGAACATCAGTCATGAATTACAGCCCACTCTAGGGACTCATTTTAACTTGATAACCTTTGTAAAGACCTAACTCCACACAAGGTCATGTTCTGAGGTAGCAAGAGTTGCAACTGCTATGTACACCTTCGGGGAGACCCTACTCCCCAACACATTGTTAGTTTTTATTTTTTCCATTTCTTTTTTAATTGGCTATTGGAAAATATAAAATCACACACACGGTTCGCAGTGATTTTCTATTATACAGTACTACTTTAGAATTGCTTCTCTTTCCGCTGTCTGATGGGTGTGAGGAGAGCCAGGGGAACTGCAGAGGGAAAGAATTGTGAGATTTTTCTAGAATGAATTAATCTGAAAATATGCCAAACTATTAAATGACACGACCATGATTCCCATAATTCTCAGTTGACCCTGGAATATCGCCATACTGAAAGTGAACAGAAGTTTCATTATTTAATTAAATAGTTTTATTTTGTTGGGGCTGTTTACAGGGAGAGTAGAGCTCAGTTCATTCCTCCACTACTCATTTATCCATTGTTTACTCATACCACACATCCATCCACTCCCTTACTTACATTATATTTTATACTTTCACAGGTCGACACTTGGTGCCTGTGGAATAGCTTAAAAATCTCCCTGACGAAATTCGAGAGTTTGGAAATTGGGAGCTGGACAAGGTAGGTTTTAAATGGGAAGGTGGACATAGTTCTGAGTTAATAAGAGAAACTAGAAAAAAGGTCAGAGAAAATGAAAATATATGAAAGCAAGACTTAGGGGTCAAAACTCAAGTTTATCAAAGAGTTTCTTCTTCCTCGTTCTTTATGCATATGGAAAGGTTTGAAGTTTGCCCAGAAGTTAGCTATGAACTCTGCTCACTGTCAATTGTTTCTCTCAACACTTTCTGGTACCTCATTAGTATTCAAGGCCTGTGGGACTTTCTGCTTTCCCACCAAAAAGAAAAAAAAAATTAAAAATTGAAGGGTTGGTTGGGAGAAGGTTGTCACCAGTTCCTACTCTCTTTTCCTGTCAGGGAGCAAAATCATTCTAATTTAGCAAAAGCGTGGAAGATGAGCATGATAGACTCTTGAAAAGTGTAGCAATTTTATTTTCTCTTTCACTGAACTGGCTCTGAGTTGTCCCCTGTGTGAAAATCATGTGTGGGCCCTCTCCCTGGCTGCGTAGAATGAAGTCTTTTTAACAAGGTTCTGTTGAGTTGTTTGCATCTCTCAAAGGAAGCCCTTAGAGACTGAACTGCTCAGAACTAAAATTAACTGTAGCCTCTCACTTGCTAGATTCATAATAACCCCATGCAGCCCAGGGAGCATTGGTGGGCATCCTAATCTCCCTGGATTGACCTCCTTGCCATTCTCCTTATCACTATGGCAAAGCACATTTCCTTTTTAGAGGAGAGGTACAAAACTCTTCCAAGTCTGCAGAATTGCCTAGAGGAGATAAGACTGCACCGTATTAACCTTCCCGCCCAACGTGCTCCGGGCTCCAAGAGGAGGAAAACAAGACTCAAATTAATTTGAGTTATTACTGACACACTTAGGACGGCTCACAGGTCCGGATGTCTCCTGCAAAGCTGTCTCTGGGATCAAAGGACAGGTCAGACACCCAGCTTATTTCTGACTATCTCAGATTCTGGAGATAAACATTTCTTGCAGTAATTGTCAGCCACATGGCTTTCCTAAATGCTTACATAAACATACTTGAAAGGCAGTGCACAATAGGAGGTCTTAAGTAGACCATGGAAGAAGGACTTAGCAGAGATAATTGGTCACACATAAATAGCACATTAGTACTGAGTAAAGGCGCATTAGTTATATACCAATTGAGCGATAACATAGTCTTTGTTTCATTAGTTAATATGAGAGAAAGCATATGGTTTCTCCCAATGCAGAATAGGAACAGATAGAACTTTGCCATGTGTTTTTCCTCATGTTATTTTAATCCAACTGGCTTACTGAAAAGCCATCCATCTTTCTACTTTGTACCAATGCTTAGCATTCCTTGTAGTTCAGCAAAACCTGTCACTCAGAGGAACAGCTGTTCTGAGACTCCACTGTTATCTGACTCCACTTCTTAGTACTTCTTCGCCAGATTCCTGCAAATTTGTGTTTGAATTCATATGTGGTAGCTTGCTATTGAACTGACTTATTAAATTAAAGTAATGCCCTCTGTGCATTCACACCTATTACCCTATAGCTTTCTAGCTCCTCCCACTCTAGGCCTGGATTTGGCCATGTGACTTGGTCCGGCCAATGGGAAGTCAGCAAATAGGGGAAAAAAGAAAAGAAAATTGGAATTACTGCATTCCTACCTCCTCTCTTACTGCCCTGTCATGTCCCATAATAACAGGCACAGGTCAGCCTAGTGGACAGATACAGTAGATTCAGAGAAGAGACCTGTCATCTCAGCAGAGGTCACCTTGGTCCAACTAGACCATTAACCTGCCAGCAAACCTCAGACACAGAAGCAAGTCCAGCCGGGCCAGCCAGGCATGGTCCAGATAAGCCAATCTCCAGTTAACCTGCTGATTTGTGAGGAAGAAAGTCTCCGTTTAAGATCCTGAGTTTCAAGGAATTTGTTATGCAGCATTACTGTAGCCATGTCTGGGAGGTAGGTTAATATCTGAATATTTTTTGGCAGAATAAGGATAAATACTACATCATGTCAAATGAGCAAAAATACATATTTCCATTGCAGAAATAATATTCCATTTAACCATTCAATGCCTAAATCTGACGGGCTTAAAAACTTGGCTCCAAGCCAGGGAATATAGAGGCTGGCGCACCCACCCCTGATCTTTGCAGGCACCCAGGCTTGGGACTGTCTCCTGGCGCTTGGGGAACACACAGGACCAACTCCTACCCTCTGCTGATAGCAGGAAAACCTCTTCCGGATTTCTGTCAGTCTGTACTCAAGCTAACTCCAAACCCCATCACTGATCCAAGAATTCAGATGTATATACTTGATATTGTTTTCCACTAAAGCAAAAATAAATTTTCCTTAGAGAGATTGTATTTGTGAAACTTCTGAAATGAAAGAATGTGGACGATCATCAAGTCAATTTTCTTTTTTTGCACAAGGACTTGTCAATGAAATCCTGTCATTTGCAGCCACATAGATGGAACTGAAGGTCATTACGTTAAGTGAATTAAGCCATACACATACAGACAAATACTCATATGCTTTCATCTATTTGTAGAAACTAAAAGCCAATCTCATAGAAGAAAAAAAAATGTGGAATAGTGACTACAGATAACTGGGAAGAAAAGGGGAATGGAAAGAAGTTAAATAAGGGACACAAAAACACTAGTTGCGTTTTCTATATCACACCAGGGTGACTATTTGTTACAACAATCAATGGTATATTTCAAAATAATTAGGAGAGTACAGACTTTCTAGCACAAAGCAATGATTAATACTAGGGAGACGGCAATGCTTATTATGTTGGTTTGATCACTGCACATTGTATTCCTATATCCAGTTATTATCCTGTGTCTCTGCAAATGAACAAGCATCGTAGCTCAGTAATTTTTAAAACAAGAAACAGGCTTGCCTTGTTCAGAGCAGGTTGAGGCCAGTACAGTAAAGACGACTCCTCTCTCAAGGTTGTTCTCTCTTTCTCTCTCTCATCTCCCTCATCCCGTCACACCACAGACTCCTGGAGGATCGGTGCTTCCCAAACTCTGAGTCCTGGTACCACTTGGAGTCACATTAGACTTCAGTCTATGATCCAATAGTTCTGGGATGGGCCCTGTGATTCTTCACTCAGGAATAGGCTTGGAAAGGCAAGGCTGTAAACTGTTACAGAACAGCTTGAAAACCACTGACTTGTGTGAGGTCTTCCTCCGGCAAAAGGAAGGTCACATGTAATGTCAGGGCTGGGACTCCTCATTCCTCACACAGACCTCAGTCTTCTCTCTCCCACCTCTCTCCATATTACTTCAATCCCCCTAGGTTCATATTAGACAATAAAAGAATGGGTTAATAAAAAATACTGACCCAGCTTTCCAATAAGCTCTTTTGCCTCTGTCATTAAAAGATATTTTAACTGCCAAAAGAATGTCTGGATTTAAACTTACTGGTTCCAAGAAAGTTTGCAAAGTAAAAATACCTACAAAGACTTCTGGTTTAAAATAGCATCTGCTCCAACTTTTTACATACCACAAAAACATATATAAATACACAGAAGGTGAAACAACCAAAACAAAACAAAATGAGTACACCACCCCAAAACGAAGAGGGCTGAGTGACCCAGTTCCAGGATTTGGAAGCAACGTCCGTCTCTACAGCCATTAAGGTTGGATAGCTCATGTTTTGCAACAGGACACACAGAAGCTGGGAGAAAAAGGAGAGGAGAATGTGTTTTACCAGTTTGATCCCAACTCATAAAGTCTTGGCACTTAACTCCCCTGAAAAGCCAGCAGCCACCTTGGTGCCTGAGTGCCCTTTAGTGCGTGTCCAGCAGGCAATGCAGTGGAAGAAGACACTGTCCAGTCAGCAATATCACACCAGATGAATGCAAGAAGGGCTGGAAACCACACACATGAGCATCAGCTCACAGTCTATCTTCGACATGAGAAAGGATTTCCACCACCACCAAAGCAGACAGACCGATGAGTTTGGACTAATCTGCAGAATCCACGTCCTAACAAAAGTCCTGAGGAAAATTCCCCTTGAACAAGGATAAACAGAAACACCAACACAAGTTCTCTTTCAAAAAACATTACAGATCAAGGAAAAGAGGATTTGATACTAAAAATCAGAATCTGAGCACATTGGAAGGAAGAAGATTTTCTGACCTTCTCTGCCACATTATGCACTTTGCCTAGAAAACCACAATCCGCCCTCTCCCCAGCCAGCTTACTCTTGCTTTGTGTTCAGTTTCAGTTCAAACGTTACCTGCATAAGGAGTCATTTCTTTATTCCTCAGATTAAAGTAGAGCCCTGTTACACACCCTCAGGACACCCCATAATTTTTCAGTATGTAATTATTTGTGTAATTATTTTGTGTGGTGTCTGTGACTAATAAAGGTGCTAACGAGCATGAGATAGGTATTTAGCAATTAATTGTTGAATGAGTAACTGAATCCCTACTGACACAGAAAGTGAGTCTCAATCCATACAAAATAGAAACAAAAAGCCATAAGAAAAAAATCCAAAGATGAATGTAGAAATTTAGTAAGGCACGAAACAGTGAATTCAGACAGAAGTGACTGAGGAGATAGGGAAGGATTTTAAAGACAGTGACATTGCAAAATCCAACTGAAATCCTCACAGAGGTAAAAAGAATCTGACCCATCATGGGACAGAGACCATGAAGGGCAGAAGTGAGAGTTTGTTTTGTTTTGTTTTTTCTCAGAACTTCATGGAAAAAAAATAAAGAGAGGAAAACAAAATAGCAGGAAATTACACATTAATAACCAGAGAATGAATATCTCATTTAAGAGTCATAAACGTATCTGATGAGACAAAACAAAGAAAAATCAAAACCAAAAGCAATAAAGATCTCACTTTTAAAAAGAAGAGTTCAAGAAAGTACTCAAGCATGCTGTCTTATTTTAAAAACTCATGTTTCCCACAGCAAGAGTCAAAAGCCAGTAAGGGAAAAAACTCTCAACTAGACATTGGCTGGATGCGTTTTTGAGTTGTTAGAACACAAAAATAACCCAATAATAACAAGGTGAGAAAACACAAGTTATATGTAAAGAAAAAAAATAAGCACTGCCTGATAATGGAGCCGATTCCAAAAAAAATGAGAAAGACAGGAATTAGTCATTTCATCATAATCAAATCACTATTCCTAAGAACATAGAAAAATGTCTTAACCTTGCAAGTCTTCAGAAACTATATCAATCCTGTAACCTTTCTGAATAATATTAATAATAAGCTACCAAAAGTTTATATTCCTACTGAATGAAACATGATTCAAATTAAAATGTCATGCTTTATTGTTAAAATATACAATCACGATTTAAATTTAGCAGTCATAAAATTCCAGGCATGAAATAATAGCTCACCAAGTGAATAAATTACAAACTTAAAGAAGAAATGGAAAAAATATAACCCATGAAGAATCTTTTAAACAAGATAGCTTTTTGATTGATGAAAAACAAAAGGTAAATAAATGTGTAAAGAGTTTAAGTAATATACAATTGGAGGAAGTACTAAAATATGCAACCTCTAAACAAAAGAAAAAGCTTTTTCCCCAAATTTTCTTTGAAACTCTTATAAATATGATCACATATTAAATAAAGTCAGAGTTTAAAATTTCTAATTAACAAAAATTACATGTGCCAGGTTTCCAGGCACAAATGTTTTAAAACTAAACATTTCTAGTAGATTTTTAACAGAAGAAAAATAAACTAGTCTTTGATAAAGCAAGAATATTTTCATCATTTTAGTGTATAATCAGATATAGCAGTACAGAGTTTTATCTTAAAGTTAGTTAGGTGGTCTGCAATTTAAAATGCCTCAGTATAGAAAGAAAACACACACATGTGCATTCACTTTAATCCAGACCATCATCGGAGCAGGGGGCTGTCCGAGGAGAGTCCACCTGCCAGGTGGGTTGTTAGGACTCCAGCAAAGGTCACACACTGGGGGCGATTACTACAAGTACCTCAGCATCGCTGATCTCAGAGCACCACCTAAGGTTTTGTTAATTAGCATAATTGATGCCAGAAATTAATTTTCTTTAGTGAAGTGAGTAATTTTCTTAATGATCACAATGGATTTCAGAAATGCATTCTCCTTGGTGGCATTAGTAGTGCTCAAGGTATTGGTATTGGCTGGAAATAGGCAAGAGCCCTTGATTCCTTGGGATGCATAGAGTATAGAACTGAGACTATTCTGCACTCTTCTCCATTAAGATTAGCACCCTAAACCTGATTCATAAACAATTCAGCATTTATCTGATTAGGAAAAGAATTGCTGGTTGCTGGAGTCCACTATATGTTTAGTAGCAATGTGCTGCATTTTGTCCTATGTGAATATTTCATGGAAAGTACTAGTATTAAGGCACCTAAAAGCTGGTTGTGTTTTCAAAAGAAATCACTATTTCCAAAAAATAGCTGTACTTCTATGGTCATTAGGCCTTTAGTCACTATAGCCGAGATGTGGAATCAACCACTGAAAGATGATGGATAAAGACAATTACACACACACACACACACACACACACACACACACACACACACAGAGGCATATATATATTTATATTTATATAAAAGAATAATGAGAATATCATTCAGTCTTTAAAAAAGAAGGGAATCCTTCTGTGGTAACATGGATGAACTTGGGAGACATCACACAAAATCAAATAAATCAGGCACAGGAGACAAATATTGCATCTTGGTACTTAAAGGTGGAGTCTAAAACAGTCGAATGCACACACAAAAAAGTAGAAGGCTGTCTGAGCACAGGGACATGGGAAGATGTGGCTCAAAGTGAAGAGATGAACGAGTTCTGGAGACCTAATGTGCAGTGTGGTGATCACAGTTAATAATTATCTATTGCATACTTGTGGTACCCAAGTACCTCGTCACAGATGCACACAAAGGGAAAGTATATGAGGTGACGGATATGTCAATGATCTTGATTGGTGCAGTCTTTTCACAGTGTTTATGTGTATGAAATCATCAAGCTGTGCACCTTCGATAAGGACAATTTTGTTAGTTATACCTCCGTAACACTGAAGCAATCGCTTGAAAGTGTAGACGGGATCTATACTGAGTCTGCAGTGCAGGGTGTGTGGCCCCTCAGACAGTCTGCTAACAAATGTCTCTAGGTAAGACAGACTTAGGGCTGAGATTTGACTTCACTGTGATTTTTCAGTGGGCTCTGGGGAGGAAACCTTTCACTCTCTCCATTATTGTAGATTGCTGAAAAGTTCCCCTGAAAATAAAGTGGCTGAGCTTTACTAATCAATTTAAATTAGGTCTCAGTAAAGCATAGGAACGCCTTGAAAATACAAAACTGATGGACCGTTTTGACCCACCGCAGGGACTTTTCAGTACAACAGCAAAATTTCCACTCTTTGATTTAAAGTGAAATATGAGGAACAGTGATTAGTATACTGCAAGCTATTAAGACTGGAAAGGCAGCTATAGAATGTTGTCATTATCACAGAAAGTTCAATGGGGGTGATACAAGAACTAAGATGACATCATGACTCTCCTGATACATGACTTCCCTTGATTGCATTCCTAGCACCAACTAATCAGATGCCTAAATACTTTTCTTCTATAACTGTATGTTCTCTTCCTGCTGCAAATACAGGCTTGGTTGAGTGATTCATTTCCGTCAATGAAGCAAGAACAAATCTGGTGCATGGACAAAGTCTTTATTTTTGCTTCTCTGCAATAATCATGAGAACATGCCCACACTAGTTTGCTGGAGAGATATGCCAGATACATGGAAGAGCCATGTCATTCTATCTCAGTCTATTCTAGGCCAGTCAGCCTCTACCAGCTGACTGCAGATGAACAAATGCATCCTGTCAAGATCAGCAGAATCATTCGGTTACCCTGCAGCCTCTCAAGAGACAATAAATGACTACTGTTTAATACCATTAAATCTTGGAGTGGCTTGTTATATTTGTCTTAAAGAGTCACTCACAATCAAGCTCAAGTACTGATGCAGTTTGTGAAACACAACTAAATAAGGGGAAATACAAACATAGGAAAGATTGTGCAGCTGAATGGCAGTATCCCCCATTTCTCGGGTAGTTATTTTGTCCCACTCCAAAGTAATTTCTTCCCCTTCCTATCATGCAGAGGAATACCTGAACAGGAGTTTCTCATCCTTCTCCATCTTGCTTCTTATTTCTTCTCACAAAAAGAGGAGTTGGTGACCAGGTAGATCAATAATGTAGAACATTTATTGGGTCACATAGTGTAGGCATGTTTCTATAAAATGAAGTGTGTTGGGTCCCACCCTTTTTCTTTCACTTCCTGTGTTGTATTGGAAGCTCATTCCACTTTCTGTCTTCATGGGTAAGCCCCATCCTTGCCCATGTAGCTGACTGGAGAGAACTTACCAGAATTACTTCATTGCAGACATATTTTAAAATGTCCAATGGCATTATTTAGATTCTGAATAGAAGATGGGTAGCAATACAGTTTGACCTCAGAACTACTATAAAAGAAACTCGGCTATTATCTTAATATGAAGTTAATATTTCAAAAAATAAGTGCCACAGGTTAGCAACATCGTTTTGTTTTCTATCAGCTACTGATACTTATGTGCATGGTCAGACTCTACATAAAGGATAGACAAGCGGAATCATTCTCTCAAAATTTATCAAAATCAAGCTGGTTAAACTCATTTGTGACTAGCTTTTCTTATTCTATATACCCCACTCCTCTTAAATAAATGTCTGACAGGTAAATTTTCAGATATTGTGATTAAACTGGTTTAGAGAACTTCCATAAGAGAGATGGTGGAAAGAGAAGCATGAAAAACATGTCTATTCTCGAAGAGCACAAACTCAGAAAATCTGTAGTTCTGCTTGAGAAACTGATTATTATAAACAAAATCACTTTCAAATATTGGTGTTGTGACAGCTAAATGAGCAAAGGCAGAGAAGTGCAGCAAATATCTTCTTTATTGAAAAATTTGATATAGAGTTTGTACCTTTAAATAAAGTAAGGCTGACTACAACCAAAAGAAAAGGCAAGAAGAAATCAATTGAAATCCCATAAAATGATGGAGATCCAAAGGGTATAATACATCAAACATTACTAGAGTGAATGAAAGACTTTGGGCTTTGCTATTTTTCACTCAAATGTGAGAATACAAATTAGAAACAAAGTTATTAAGAGGTAGTATTCTGCCTTAGAGCTCAACACTTATTAGAATACGGAGTTTCCATCAGCATATCAGACTTGAGATAGGTGGACATGGGAGAGATTGAAAAATGGAATTTGTATCAGCAGAGATTTCAACACCATGCAAAAGCAATTGCTTTTGTCAAATTTTATTCAAATAATTGATAAATCAGGCCCACTCTAAGCAAACTGTGAATCACATCTTATCTTTTTTCTTTCCCCAATTTCCAAAATTTTGCTGTCAACTCATCTTTTCCTCTATTCACTTATACCAGCATTACGGTTTATCCCAATAATCTAACATTTTGAAGATTTATTACTCAGAGCAACTGCAGTCTTTTCAGAGAACATGTTATGATTTCTACCTGGAGTATTTCTGACATGCAGCATCCGTGACCTGATTCAGTAAAATCAACTGCGGTCCACAACAGCATTTCAACCATGTACATGCAGCTACACAAAAGGTGTTAGTCACCATCGCTATATACCAGATCATCCCAAAAGTCGGCGGCTTAAAACTATTATAACTTTTTATTACCCATCTTGCTCCTGTGGGCCAAGGAGTTGAGACTGATTCAGTTGGGTGGTTCTGGTTCAGAGTCTCGCATTGTGGTGCAAGCAGATGGTGGCTGGAATAAGAGTTATTTTAACAGCATGTTTTCTCTCACTGTCTGGGGTCAAGACTACAGAGATGGAAACGGCTAAAGGGTCTCCCGTGTCTGGGTTCCTCAGGCTTTCATCATTCTCTCTAGCTGGCCTTCCCATGTAACTAAGGCTAGTCAAGCTGATACTTCCTACGTGTCAGCTCAGGGTTCCAAAGTGCATGTTCCAAGAAAGAAAGAGCCAGGAAGCAAGAGCATCTCCACTAACTTGGCTTTAGAAGTCATGTAGAGTTACTTCCTCCACACTTTACTGTTTAGGCAGTTGCAAAGGTCTGCCCAGGATCAAGGGAAGGGAACTCAGGAGA
>PVJO010000316.1:0-12903 GCA_004026905.1 Hystrix cristata
CCCCCTTTGATGCTACTCATCCTCGGTCACATTACAGCTCTTATACGTCACGCTATAGTATAACTGTTCAGTTGTCTATTTTTATCACTAGATGATAAACTCTCGGAATGACCAAACTAGGTATTACCCATTATTCGATCCATAATACCTAACCTATTGTTCACCACATTGAAAGGATCAACAAATAAAGAATTAATAAATATTTTTTCAGAGTCAGAAAAGTTGTCTCCCATTTCCCCTGTGGGCATTGCTACTTTAGAATGTATTTATGAACAGACTAACAGTAATGCTAAGTCATCTGGCCTGGTACATTGAAGATAACATCTTAGGGCACTTACACAATACTTATTTTCCCCCAGTCAGTACTCCCAGTTTCCTAGCATTTTGCCCCTACGTCAAGAACCAGACAGTTTCTGCTGTAAAGTGGAAAGATGTTACTGCCTTCCTGTGGAATTTTTGATATGAAAAGAGTTCTGAGGAGTCAGGAAGTGGAAACCCCACATCCTCTATCCCAGGAGTCAGTGAAAAAAAGGAGGAAAAAGGTAGAGAAATAAACACTATCAATGTTTCCCCCTCAGGGCCCAAATCTCAAGGAGTGTATTAGTTATCTAAACTCAGTGCCTTAAAAGAATGAACTTTTATTTCTGTGGGTTAGGTGACTGGGTCTTACATAGCTCGGTTCTCTGGTCAAGACTTCTGCTGTAATTTGGATCTGGAATGTGCCCCAAAGGACCATGAGTTAAAAGCTCGATCCTCAGCTAGTCATTCTTGGAAGATGGTGGAAACCTTTATGAGATAAGGTCCAGCAGGAGTTTTAGTCCATCAGGGCAAGCTCTAGAAGGGGACTGAATGATGTGGTCTCTTGATGTTTCTGTTTTTGTTTCCCAGCCACCATTTAGTGAGAACCACTTAGTGAGCAAACTCTATAGGTTTGCCAACTAAGGACAGAAACCTCCAATACAGTGAGTCAAAATAAACTTCTTTTCTTTTTATGCTTATTATCGCAGATATTTTGTGGCAGTAATGGAAATCTGATTAACAGCTCTCACAAGTTTGGTTCTCATGAGGTTGCAATCATGGTGCTGGCCAAGAGGCCAGTCCTGTATGAAGGCTGGATGGAGGAGAATCCACTTCCACATTTGTTTGTAGAGTTTGGCAGTATTTGGTCCTTCATGGGCAGTTAGACCAAAAATCTCCATTCCTTGCTGGTTGTGGGTAGGCGACCACTCTAGTTCCTCACCATGTGGGCCTTGCTATGTGGCAGTCTACAACATGGCAACCCTCTTCAATCAGAGAAAGCTAGTGAGGGAGGTAAAGAAATTAAGCAAAATCGTCTTTCTGTAAACCTAATCTCAGAAGAGACATTTTGTTACTTTTGGTATATTGTACTCATTAGAAGCAGGAGTTTTAGGCCAGCATTCAAGAGGAGAGAATTACGCATTATTTTATATAATTAAGCATCAAGAGGGAGATATCAGTGGGTGCCGTTGCATAGGCTGCTTAACGCTTGCAACGGGTTTGTATTAGAACAAAAGGCAAAAACTGATGACATTTTTGTCCTGTCTTCCAGCTGGAATTCCAGAAGGAACCAGTTTCAGAGGAGGATTCCCAACTTGTCTACGTGGAGTGGCTATGTGGGAGTCAAAAATGTGACATGGTGCGATAAGAGAAAATGCTGGAGCCAGCCTTTCTGAACCTGTCTCTACTGCTGGATGGGTTAGGGACCCAGAATTCCTCCCTTTCTAGTGTCCTAACAAAAGGCCTGCATGACAGGGACCGTGGTGCTAACAGACTGTCAGTTTAGGTGCTGGCAGACTGTCTAGAGGCCATATAGAAAATACAAGTGAGATTACAAGAGATGGGCCGACATGGGGGCGAATGAACAAGCAACCAGATGATGACCAAGCCAGGTGAGTAGGTCCCAAGTTTTTCTTCTAAAGGCTTCAGAAATGGGTATCAATGGAAGGCCTGACACAATGCCTTCCAGCCAGGGGAGCCAAGAAGGTGGCCCAACACTCGCATGGCCAGCCCCAAGGCATTCATTCTCTGTTGCCAAGCACCTGTCCCCATTCTGCCAGCATTGCCTGGGAAGGAGTGGATGGAGTTGAAGGGCATCTGGACGATTACGGTGGGTTACCTAACTAAGACTTCGTTACTTCTCAAATTTAGGCTTCTCCTGCTCTACGGCAGCTGGGGGAAATGACGTAACTATAGAGCATAAATAAGTGCACCTTTCTGGTCCCTTTCAGCTGTCATGTCTATGTTTATAACCCTTGCTATATCAGGAACTAAAACTTTTTCATGACAGAATCAGTATAAAATTAGTAACATCATATACTCTGTATTTCTAACTGCACAATACTTTGAAAGGAAACAATTTTTTAAAAAAATGTACAGTTTTTTAGAAGGTAGAACATTTTATGGGAAAATGTAAAAATATAGTAAGGTATGAGGGATTTGGGGGGTGTGCGTGTGTGCATGTGCTTGTGTATGTCTGTGCGTCCAGGTGTGGGCTAGTGTATCAACTAGGACAATCAGGGCAGGTCTAGTTGAGAATATAAGAGTTAAAGAGTTAAAGAAAGCAGATATTGGGAGAAAAAACATTTACACAGAAGAGCAACTAATGCTCTGAAAAAGGAAATACATATATCCAAATATATATATATATATTCATATTCAGTACATACCTTGCCATAACATGCTAATAATTGTGATTCACTGGGCCTAATGTTAAGGGTAACAGTATAGACAGAGATACAAGGCATACAGAAATAGTAATGTGGAAGAATAGTAACATTGCTTATAGTCTCAGCAGTAACAATAACAGTTGCTTAAAATATAAAATTATAAGGGCTGGGGATTTAGCTCAGTGGTTAAAGTGCTTGCCTTGCAAGCACAAGGACCCGAGTTCAATCCCCAGCGCCAAAAAACAAAACAAAACAAAAAAAATAAAAAAAATAAAATTATACTTTTCAATGAGAAATAATACTGACTGTGATATCCAGCTTGGAGGGAAAATGTCTTATAATAGGATAGGTAAGTCTGCATTAGTCAATAAACTTGAAATTTCAGTGGCTTATTGTAAAAACAAACTAAAATAAAGAAAATTTATTCTCTATACATACAAGATGCTTCCATCTTTCCAAGCTACTCCCTGCAAACACAGCCCAGAGCTCCAGGCTGTTTTCATCTCACAACTCTTCTATCTTGACATAGATCCTCCATGGTAAGCAGAGCGAGGGGAGAGAGCAAACTCACACTGTTCTCTTAGCCAGGCCCAGAAGTGACCCAGGTCACTCATGTGGAAGCTCATCGGGTAGAATTAGTCACATGTCTCAACTAACTGCAAGGGATGTTGGGAAGTACAATCTTTCTGTGTCCTCAGGAAAAGAAAAAAGAAAAGGGACTTTGAAATATGTAGTGTTACCTTTGATTCAGAAAGTAAGTCAGAATGTATTTGAGGTTGTGACACTGCAGGGGAAATTAGGTTGATTTAGGTCCTGAATGAAAATTATTTGAACTAGTATTAAAGAAATAGGTTTTATTAATAAAGGTGATAATAAAGTGGGTTTTTTTGGTAATCTTCCCTCTTCCCAAAGATACTGAACACAAACTGAACAATCAACAAATACAAAGACTTATTGAGTTAAGGGATAAAAACTTTAAACTCGATCAGTCCTGATGCTTGTTAGTTTTATTAAAGATTTAATGAGGAAAGAGAAAAAAGTAAGTGTGTAGAAAGTTCCACTAATAAGTAACAACTTAATTTATCCACGTCTTTCATCTTCTCTCAAAGTGGTCATAATTAAGGGTTGATGATGTCATCATCTATAATAACACCTCTATTTGTATCTCCCTTTCAACTCTGCAAAGTCTACTATATCTGTCATCTCGTTGTAGACTCACAACAACCACGTGAGGCTGGGAAGGCAGACACTGTCCCTATTTTGCAGGTTAGGAAATCGGAACGCAGCAGTGTTAAGTGATGGGCCTCAGAGCCTCAGCCGGTCTTGATGTTGCTACTGGAAACCAGTAGAAAACTGGATCTTCTGATTCTTTGGACTGTGCTTTTCCCCCTTATGATGTAGAGACCTTCTGGAAATAGAGATCATCCTTAGAAGAAAGACAATCATGTGTGCCTTTCGGTCTTTAAATCTAAATTGGCCCTAATGATGTAATAACAGCATAATTTCCCAAAACACTCTCATCCCAACAAGTGCCTCTCTGTCAGCTGTTCTGGATCTTAGTGGGATGTAAGGCTTAGCTGTACAGACAGGCTCTGTTTTTCTGTAAAGGGCCAGAGAGCAAATGCCTTAGGTTTTTCAGTCATATGTTTTCTATTGCACAGCTGCCTTTGTTGTTGTTGTTGTTATTTTATAATATTTTACAAATATAAAATTCATGTTTGTTCACACACTATTCAAAAATAGACCACAGGGTGCCTGGCTTTGTGTCCACAGTGATCACCCATCTGTCTGTGCTACGGCACGTACTGTTTCCTGCTGTGTCCCTACAGGTAGTCCACCCTCCTCGGGACCTGTTGGGCAATTTTCTTTAAAGTCACAACTTGCCCCTTTCAGTGTGATATGTCACATGTCCTCTGAATCTCTTGCCCTGCCGGGTTGGCGCAGGGTCTCTCCCTTCCGGCATTTGGATTTCCGACGTGGTTTGTTTAATATTTGAGTCTCCACTGCGGTCGGCAGCTGTGGGGCGTGATGTTCTCCATCTTCTGCAGGAAGCTGCAGTCCTGCTGCCTGTTTGCTGGCTGCAGCTTTCTCCACAAAGCCCTTCCGATCTCCTTTTATATCCTCGCCCTTTCCCCATGTTCTTACTCTCTTCACCGTCTCTCGCTGCAGCCAATGGGAGCAGAGGCTGGTGTCTAGGAGGTCAGTCAAGGGCATGGATTGTAACCCAGATGATGACGGTGGGCCAGGAAGACTCTGGAGGGCCCATTTGTTTCTTCCCTCCTGGAGTCCTGGTGGTGCGGTGCAAGAGCATGATCAGGTCATTCATCTCAGGTGACGCTGGCCTGCCTGCCACAGATGCATGAAATGCAATGGGAACCAATCACTGCTTATCATTTTCTCCTCGGAATTTTTTTTTTTTTTCTGACATTCCTCTCACTCAACAGATATTTGCAATCCTTGGTAAGTCGGGCTTTAGGTAAGCTGCCAGGTGTGAAGACAACCGTGAACGGGACTCCTCTCCGGAGCGTGCATCTGTGAAGGAGATAGATCTGCAAGGACTTTCAGCACGCGGGGGAGTTAAGTACCAGCAGAAAGCTTTTCACAGGCTGCCACAGGAGCGGGGAAGGTATTCTTGATCCTACAGCAGGAGGGAGAGTCAGGAAAGACGTCAGGCGGGAAGTGACGTCTGGGGGAAATGGAAGAAATCTGTGCACAGGCGCGGAGTTACGGTAGAGTGTGAGGTCAGACGTCTGCAGAGCACATTGCGTCTTGGTGGCTGTAACGTGGTGGAATGAGAGAAGAGGGGTGTTTGGTGAGTTTCCCACAGTGGACATGAACCCCAGTGCGCTCCATTCGCAGGTGAAAGTTTGTTAATGTGGAAGGAAATAGCACTAGTGGTGGGGAAATGTTACCGCAAAGACTGTGCTTTCGAAAGATCTCCTGGGCTGTGACGTGGAGGTTGAAATCTTTGACCGCAGCAGATCACTACATTTGCCCAGCAAGGTATGACAAATATCGGCAATACAGCCCTAACAAAAGGGTGGCAGATGAGAACAGGATCAAGAGAGGATTAGGAAACGGCAGGACGCGGTGACCAATTATGAGTGCAAAATACAGAAAATCCAGCCTAATCTCCAGGTTAATGGCTTGGAATTTGGGAAACGGTGTTGTAATACAACAACACTACAAACAAAGAAAAGCAAGGAGGAAATTAGGGGGCCAGATGGCTCATGCTGGTTTAGACCTGCCAGAGCTGACAGTCCTCTGGGATGTCAGGTGAACCAGTCAAGCTTTTGGCTGGGAAAGCTGGTGTGAAGATCAAGAACAATGACTTAGGCAGAGTTATTCGGGAAACATTGTTAATCAGCTGTTGGTTAAAGCCATGCGTTTAGGAGCCACTGTCCCAGGAAAATACGGAGTTTGCGAAGTAAATAGGAGCAAGGATAAAACCCCAAGAAACTAATTTTTTCTTTTTCTTTTCTTCCTTTCTTTGTTTCTTCCTTTCTTTTCTTTTCTTTCTTTTTTTTCTTAATGTGGTACTGAAAATTGAACCCAGGGCTTTTGCCCTGAGCTACATCCCCAGGCCCATTTGTTTGTTTGTTTGTTTGTTTTTTGAAACAGGATCTCAATAAATCACTAAGTTGACCAGACTGCACTTTGACTTGCAATCTTCCTGCCTCGGCCTCCCTAAGTGGGTCATCACCCCTAGCTGAAACCTAACTTTTTAAGGTGCAGAAAAGATATTCTACAACGGCAATAAGAGATCAAAAGGAAAAATGAGAGATTGGAATAGAATTAGAAATATGCAGCATTATGGTAGGCGAGAGTAGAAAAAATTCGAGTGTGGCAAGATAAGAAAGAAGTATTGACTTCATGCAGAAAATAGGAAGTTACTTCTAAGAACAATTCATTAGTAATAAAAATGGAAGGTAGGCTAGAGTGATTTGACCTTTAAATAATTAAAGGAAGTAATATAGATCCTGGCTGTAAAGTCTGTGAAACACTGTTTTTTGTAAAGATGTGCTTTTATCAATGTATAATCTCAAGTGTATCCTCTAGAACTAACTGTTCTTTGAATTATTTAATCCATCTGTAATATATTTAATTTCTATCTCTCAACAATATCGTAACAATCACTAGCAGAATTAATGGATTTATAACAGAATCTAGATCAACACCTATCCTCAACACATGTCCCCTCTTCAACTTTATTCATCTTCTTGAAGGAATTCATTGTCTCAAACAGACTCCCGTCCACTTACTAAATCATTTTGGCTATTCGATGTCCCATCAGAACTTTCTGTTATCCTCTTTTGCCCCTTCCCAGTTGTGGACAGTTCAGGGATATACCTCTCTTGCTGTCAGTCAGATCACTGCCCGTCACTAGTCACTCCAATGCGTGGCATCTTCCCATTGTCCTTGCCCTGGTGTTTGAGGGACAAGAAATCACATGCCCAGTTCTGTGTTCACATCACTCCCAGGTTATCATATATTCCTGCTTCGACAAGTTGGGGGGGAATACTGAATAATCAAAATATCCATGTGTACATCTCCAAGGGTGTAAAAAGAGGACATAATTTTCACAAAATGCTCCAGTAGTTTCTACTGTGCCAATCTTCCATTTTAATTATGAGCCAGTAGTACTTAGCTTTCTTCTTTTCAGTTATATCATCATTAGAAATGAAAAGAAATCTGATTTTATCTGTTATGTGCCGAATTGTATCCTCCCAAATTCTGTACTGAAGTCCTAATCCCCATCTCAGAATGTAACTGTGTTTGGAAATAGTCTTTAAAGGCGCAATTCAATTAAAGTGAGATCATTAGCATGGACTAAGCCAGTATAACTAGTATTCTTATAGAAAGAGGCAACTTAAATACAGGAATGAAGGAGAGACCATGTGAAGACGTGTGTAGAAAACAGTCATTCATAAGCCAAGGAGCGAGGCCTCCGAAGAAACCAACCTTCTACCACCTCGATCCTAGACTTCTAGCCTCTAGAATTATGTGGAAATCAGTTTCTGTTGTTTAAGCCACTCAATTGGTGGTACTTTGTTATGGCAGCCTTAGGAAACTAGTACATAATTTAGTTGAAATGTTGATTCTACTATGTGACTAGAGTGTTTTTAAGGATTTCTAAGCTATTTCTTTGTTAATCCTGTCTAGAATTGTGTCTAGAATCAATAGTAAGTACATGTGGTTTGCAAGGTCTGTTTTCTTCACTCACTTACAGATTCGATTTGTGCATATATTCCACCTTTCCAGCACTTCTCTTGTCCCCTGCAGATCACTAACACAAGTTTTTTTGTATCCTGGATGTAATCTGTATGGGTAATGAGATTCAAGATCATTAGAGTAATTACATACTCTCTTTTTATGCCTTAAGTAATCTCAGGCTTCAGTTGCCTCTTCTCAAGTGTGTTTCTTTTTTCCATACAATCATGTTGACAGAGACAATAAAAGCAAATTAGAATGCGGTCGAGTTCATCTTTTTTCTGTTGTCTTTCACAAGTAGTAGGTTTATGAAGTCTCTGTTCTTTTTCTGAATATATTCAAATTTTCAGTCTTTTGAATTTTTGTTAGTTATATCTTGATCTGGGACTTACTTGGTCTACCCTATTCTAACATGTTAGAGAGCTTCCACTTGTTTTGGATTGTCTCTTCTGCTATGTTTTTTATGGTGGAACACTGACCTTTAGACTCAAAACATTCAGGTGCCATCTATTAACTGTGTGACCTGGGTCAAGTTGATTAAACTAAGTTCCTTTATCTGTGAAATAGAGCTAAAAAAACCATCTTAAAAAAATTTTATAAAGGAAAACATTATAAAATTGTAGTTAAATGATATACCCCAAATAGTATAATATATCCCAAATTGTATGTATATCATATATTTATGATATATATGAGACCTTATAGCTATTATTATTATTAAAAATATTATTTTAGTTCTGGATTCAAGAGATAGATAATTATGAAATCACATGAATCTTTTCATTAATTTTTTCATTCTTTATTTATTTTTTATGAAATTCTTACTATATAAAATGCAAAGCATTAAAAAGAATATGTAGTGGGAAGTCTCTTTCTTCCTGCACAGCCCCCCAGCACTTGGTCCCCTCTTTGGGAGCAACTAATATTTCTTCTGAGTGTTTCCAAAAATATTCTGTGTACATCTCTATGTATCCTTTTTCCTCTACTCTTCTTTTTAAACCAAATATTAGCATCATATACTACCATCTTTTCTTCCGTGTGTTAGTGAGGACTTTCCCTTCTTCATTCTCTACCTCATATTGCCACTGTTTCTCTACTGAGAATTTCCTCTCCTCACTGAGTCATCTCCCACTTAAGTTCTCTGATTTGGATTCAGAAGTTTTCCTTTCTCTCAGCTTGTCCTTTAGCAGTCTACATTTTATACCTAATGTGACTCAGTTTGGTGATAAGGTGCTTTCCTCTTTTATCTTCTATGGAAGAAGAAAACAAATACTCACCTTTGGCAATAAAAGACATTTAGTTCTTACAGACTAAATGAAGGATCTAGGTTTGTATACTGGTGGTATCTTAGTTTGCTTTCCGTTGGTATGACAGAACACTTGACACTGAATGATTTATAAAGAAAAAATGCTTTATTATGATTTTGGAGGCTGGGATGCCCAAGAGGATGACACCAGCATCTCTTGGCTTCTGGTGAGGACCTAATTCTGTTTTAACTCATGGAGGGAAATGAAAGGGCAGTGGGCATGTGCTGAAAAGAGAAAATAGGGCTCACATGAGCTATCCCATTCCTATGAGAAAGGCATTCATTTGTTCACAGGGCTGCCCTCATGACCCAACACTTCCTGTTAGGCCCTACCCACCAACACTGTGCATTGAGTAATAAAGGTTTCAACACATGAATTCCAGGGGGCATAGTAAAGCCACAGCAGGCAGTGTTTTAGTGTGTTCATGAAAGGCACCATGGCATCATGGAAGGAGGGCCTGCTTTGGGAGCCCCCCAGACCTCAGCCTGGCTCTGAAGTTCCTAAATGGTTTGGCTCTGGCCAATTTTCTGAACTTCACCTCGCTGCATCTCCATTTCCATTAGTCAACTGTGCAAGTAATAAATAACCAGCTGGAGGGATATGTTACATAATGTACATATAGGGTCTGGATCCTCGTTGTTGTAATAGTGTCCTACATGTATTATGCTAATATTTGCTCAATTTAAATATTTGTAGCCAGGCACAGTCATCTCAGCACTTGAGAGGTTGTGGCAGGGGGAGTGCCACAAGTTTGAGGCCAGCCTGGACTACATAGCAGAACCCTGTCTCAAAAAAAAAAAAAAAATGTATTGAGCAAAGGGGCTGGAGATTTAGTTCAGTGAAGTTCAGTGAAGATTTAGTTTAGTTCAGTGAGTTTGATCCCCAGCACACACACACACACACACATACACACACACACAAAATTGTATTGAACAAATTCTAAATCATAATCATCAACATTTTTTCCTTTTCTATAAGGTGACAAGACTGAGTTAGATGATAAAAATACAAAGAGGGAAAGACATACTTCTCTGTGGAAGGAGATTACAATTCAGTCAGGGAGGGAAAACATTCAGAAACAGAACGGAAATAATATAGTGACAAATATAGAAAAGAAGACTTTCACATAAAAGAATGAGAGATGAAACCTTCCTAAATGCTAGTATTCCAAAATTATGAGTAGCTCGATCTTTAAAATACGCACCGATAACTATCAAATCAATGCAATGAAAACAAAAATGAAAATATGTATCCTATTTTTCTTACATCAGGAATTAGCTAAGACTTGTCACTAGTGGGCAAAATTAATTTTCCTTTCAACAACGATTTAAACTATCCATTTCACTCAGCTGTAGTGTATATGATACTCCAGGCACTATGTATACATACAAATCGTAGGAAAGCACCTAGGATTACAGCTTTAATTTGAAGATTTTGTTTGCATTCATTTAAATTCAATGGAATAATAAAAGACACAATTGGACTAACAGTCAATAGAAACTCATTTATTGTTGATACAGCTACATTTCTGTAAACTCTTTCTTGCTATTGAAATTATTTATACAGAGTCTTAAACAAAACAAAACATAGTGCATGACTAAGACAGTACTTACTAAAACAAGAACCAAATAAACCTGCCTTGATCGCATTGGTGAGGTAATTCCATTGAACTATACTGCACGAAACCTTGAACACAATGGCCCAAATCTCTGAGTGTAGTGGCATAATCAGGGTGGAGAATTTATTGTGGGGGCGATTAAAAATTGCATCAGAGAAATAATGATCCGTCCTTTAATTACTTTCCTTTGTAGTGAGCTTAGATCAATATCAACTGTTTGTTTTATTCAAGCTCTTTTTATTTTTCCCTCTTAAAGAAGACATGCGTGACTGTGCAAGTACAAGAACTCAGAGAAATTCATAAGCCCTTGGCAGGGAGGGCAAAAAGCACAATAAAAGTGACAGACACTTGGTCCCTGCAAAGAAAGGCTTGTGCAGCAAAAGACCTAATGTCCATCCAGCGTGAGAGCTAGAATAATATCATCTTACCTCTAATGTTTATGAGTGTGGTAAACTCATGAAAAATACATGAAAATGGAAAAGTTTGAGGTTATGTACAAATTGGGGCTGTTAAGTGGATTTTCTGAATGTCCCCTTGAAAGTATCCATCCAGGGAAGCAGTTTAATCAGTTGCTGCTTGTAATCTTCCCCTGGGTTCTCACTGTTGGTGCCAAGTGTTATTACTATTGTTGTTGTTTTATTTTTTGCCAAGGAAAATGAGGAAATGAATATTAGCTTTTCAAAAACAAAAGATGCTCCAGGAGCAACCCCAAAGCTCCTAGTCCTGCCTAGCTGGAAAGAACATATGGAAGGAACAGAAAACATCCTTTGAGGGTGGCCTGTGTTGTGGTCTTCTGGGGACACTGCACCTGGTTCCCATCACTGATACACAGACAAATAAAACTACACGTTTCTTTCAAGTGTGGCCTCATACTGAGGTAAGGTGCCTTTTAAGTGGATTCTTTTGAGTGAGAAAATCTATGCATGATTTGGAAGACAATTCAGAAATAGTCTAAGTGTAAAGCTGTAATGGGCATAATTCCTCCTCAGGACAGCAAGGAAGTATCACAGCCCTTCTTTAAAGGATTGTTTTTGCATGCTAGGAAGCTACTCGGTTACTCACAATGGGGAGGTCGCTCTGGAAACTCATGGTGCCATACTGATGGGTTGTGTTAGCCTACTGTACATTTACACAGGGGATTTCTCTTGTGACTTTATGACCTAACAGTTCAACCCATTAGTGGGTAGTGTAGTATGAATTAAGAACATGCGCTCTGTGGGCACTTTGAATTTGAGTCCTGGCTTTGCTGCTTACTGGCTATGTGACATAACCATTCTGAGCCTCTGTTTCTTCGTCATCCAGTTTCTCCTTATGTTGTTTTGGAAAGGAAGAAGATATGCAAAAATATGGTAGAATAGCACGCACATAATATGTTCTCAGGAAGTATGACACTATCAGTATTGGTGTGTGATAAAGGCTATAAAATCAGCCTTAATTTCAATGCTCAGAGAATGAAGTATTTTATAAATGATTAATAATTAAGTGGAAATATTTTGGCAAAATTCTTGTAAATATTACTTCAATCCTCGTATAAATATACTCATGACACCTCCAAACACTAGTACTATATAGTAAAAATAGTGTAACAGCTGATGATAATCTAACAGTTCTTCAGGGCATCCTTCTGAACATGACTGATCATTATAAAGTGCTGAAAAAGGCATGGAAATTAAGGATCAATGTGCATTAACCTACGTGATCCCCTTGAATATCTTTTTAATTGTAACGAACATCTTAGTAAGAGATTTTCTCCACACAATTTACCTTAAAGTAGCAAATGCACAAATCCCACTAGATGGTTCCAGTTAGTTGGTTACAGCTAAGAGAAATTTTACCATTCATGTGAGATTATTCAGAACCTCTCACATATTCACATCTTTTGACCAGGAGTTTTCAGATGCGTTTATCAAAAACTCACATTTAAATTTGATATTGTTTTGTATAAAATCCTATATAAAAGAAGGATGTTTAAAGGCCTGGTCAGTCTGCACATATTCAGAAACGTACATCCCTTTTTTGAAATAGGTAAAAAACAAAATAAAACCAATTAAAAATTCAACTCAGCAAGCACACGGACCCA
>PVJO010000316.1:13003-134644 GCA_004026905.1 Hystrix cristata
AAAAAAAAAAAAAAAAAAAAAAAAAAAAAAAAAAAAAAAAAAAAAAAAAAAAAAAAAAAAAAAAAAAAAAAAAAAAAAAAAAAAAAAAAAAAAAAAAAAAAAAAAAAAAAAAAAAAAAAAAAAAAAAAAAAAAAAAAAAAAAAAAAAAAAAAAAAAAAAAAAAAAAAAAAAAAAAAAAAAAAAAAAAAAAAACAAAAAAAAAAAACTTCAACTCAAGCAGCTAGAAAAGTAGTAACAAAAGGAACTTAAAAGGAGCAGGACAGAGAAATTCATAAACATAAAAGCAGAAAATAGTAAATTAAAAAGTAGAAATAAATAAAATTTATAAATAATTTAAGATCATCTTCAGCAAAAAGTACAGAGAAAATGTGACCATTTAATCAAGAAAAACAGTAAAAATTTAAATATACAACATTATAAATAAGAAAGACTATATAACTATAGATCAATAAGACATTAAAAATTATAAGAGAATGCTACTTATAATTCTCTGCTAATCTATTGGAAAAAAACTTGATGAAATGTGTAATTTTTCCCAGAAATTTTTAAATTTTAAAACATAGAAACAGGAAAATGTTAGAACATTGACAACAAAGCAACAAAATAATCACAAAAGAAATCAACAAAGTTCTCAAAAAATTACTTGTTTTTCCACATTTCCCATAGGGGTTATGGCAAATTTTTAGAAATCTTTTCAATAAACTATCATTATGTTAATAAAGCTATTATAGAGCACATAAAACTATGGACATTATAATTCATTCATTACATGCGGCTAGCATAATCTGCTACTGCAGTTTGACAGACAGCAAGCAGAAATAGGATCAAAGATATTCATTTGGTTTCTCAAACAAACACGTGACCTTAACACGTTTACTTCTGTATTCAGTCTGCCTGTTTCCCAGGATGAAATTGCATACACTAAGTCATAAAAGTGTCCAGGAATCTTTTTTGCATTTCTTGTCAACTCTCTTTTCTTCACTGGTGCTAGCTAGCCCTTTCTCTTTCCTTGTCAGTCTAGTTCTGCAATAATTTCATTTCTTGCCTTTCAGGAGGGCATCGATTACACAGAGGCTCTTGCTTATTTAGTGAACTTTCCATCAGAAACTAAACTTCCTAAAGTTACCAGAGTGCAGAAAAATTTAAATACTTTCCCTATTTTTCTCCATATTCTCTTTCTTTATTTCTCCTCCGCGTCTCCTATCTGCCACAGAATATCTCTTCCTGTTTGCAATGAATTCTATAAGTGCCTTTTATTTAGCTCTTAAAGCTACTCTCTTGTATTTTACAACCATATTTTATAGTCTTGTTACCATATGTAGTCAGAACAAATGAGCAATTTCTCAGTTTCTCCTTTGAGCATTGGGATACAGAATATCAGTAGAAAACCGTTGACTGGAGCAAGCACAGTTCTATTCTCCACATGACTCATGGATGGGTATGCAGAAGGAAAGGGACCTTGTAAGAAAATGACCAAACGTGTTTACTTGCTCTTTTTTAAAGGACACTTCTAGAAAATATTTGCCTTTGGCAACAGGCTATGAAGATCAATCATAGTCTCTGTGGTTTAAGAGACATTATAATCATAGAATCCAACCACTTGACAAATCCCAGCATCATAGCTCAAATGAACGGCTATTTCCAGTTTCTTCATTTTTCATGAAAAATATGGATAGAGATTTATCTGACTAAAGGGCGTTTATAATGGAAGTCAATCTTCCAGATCTGATTCTGACATTTCGATTAAGGGATTCCACAGGAAAATTTGCCTTGTTCCTAGAGTTCTTCTTAAAATGAGTCATCATTCTAAAACTAATCTGCTGGGTCAGAAGATATCAACTCTGAAGAAGAGTGGGGGGAGGGAGAGGGACGGAGAGGGAGAGGGGAAGGAAGAAAGAAAGAAAGAAAGAAAGAAAGAAAGAAAGAAAGAAAGAAAGAAAGAAAGAAAGAAAGAAAGAAAGAAAGAAAGAAAGAAAGAAAGAAAGAAAGAAAGAAAGAAAGAAAGAAGGAAAGAAAGAAAGAAAGAAGGAAAGAAAGAAAGAAGGAAAGAAAGAAAGAAAGAAAGAAAGAAAGAAAGAAAGAAAGAAAGAAAGAAAGAAAGATAGAAAGAAGGAAAGAAAGAAAGAAAGAAGGAAAGAAAGAAAGAAAGAAAGAAGGAAAGAAAGAAAGAAAGGCAGGCTTGTGTTGTCTTCTTAGGTAATTATAAATGAAATTAACGCTGGAAAACGCATCTAAAAACGTGAGTTTTGGGATATGACTAACATTTAATGTGAATTTTGGGATAAGGTAAAAAATAGCAAAATTGATGAGTTAGGGAAAAGAGAGTCATGATCACTGAAGAGTTGTCAGTACACCAAAGACGACTTTCACACTTAGTCCCGAGGAGGCAGGCGCGGGCCCGCCTCAGGTGAGAACTCCTCTTCACACGCTGGCCTCGCGCATTTATTTATCTGTCCGTTTATTTATTTCATGACTGTGGAGTCTTCTTAATAGACCGAGATGCCTGCTGCCCTTCCACTTTGTTTCAGGACATTGCTAAAAACAAAACAAAACAAAACAAAACGGTATTTTTTCTCACAGGGGCCAACACTTAGTTTAAAATAAGCCTCTCAGCCTCAAAAGTTCCCCAGTTTGTGCCTCGGACGGAGAAGGGCTGCTCACTGAGACCGCCGCTCTCAAGCTCACAGCAGCAATCGTTTTCCCACTAATCTCTATTTCTGCAGCGCTCTCAATCTGCAGTCAAGGCTGAGAGCCTGCGGGCCAAGTCGCTGCTGATACAAACTCTAATGTGGAATTTTTGAGCTTCTGATTCCACTAATATTTGATAAGAAACTTCACACACTCCCCCCCATACTAATGATAAGTAAAAAAAATTGATCCGTGTTCTTGCATAAGGAAAGCGCACTCTGAAAAGAGCTCTGTGGAACAAGTCCTCTCTAGGAGCCCCCTTCTGTGGCACTCCTTAGTGGCTCCCTCTGGCGCCCCCTTGCGGCTCCTGTAGCAGTCGCCTCCCTCTCTGTGGAGGATGCCTCCTGGCTGATTGAAAATTGCGCTTCCTTATAGCCAAATATTCTGTATGATCGCCACTGTTTCTCACTCCCCTGAATAACCGAGGAGTGCTGGAATCCCCTCGAGTCTGACAACACCACGTGGACAAAGCACCCCTTACTCTCTTGCGTCCACCAGGACCATGTAATACTTACAAAGAAAGAAGAATGTCCGCAGTCTTACACAGTTACTTGAGGAAGCTAATCTACATGGTACTGCAAGATATCACACTCTTAACAGCTATTTGACACTCATTTATTAGTCCTAGAGGCAGATCCTACATCCTCCAACTCTCTTCTACCTTGCAGTGAGCTTTTAGATTCCGCAAGGTGTCCTGGCAAAGGCAAGGCCATGTAGAGGCTCCCAGAAGTGGTGGGCCTCACGTGACTAGAGTACTTGGCAAACAAGCCGAGTCCCCTTCAGACATTCCTCCACAGGGCAGAGGAACAGCAAGTACCCTGAGCCTGATAAAACTCATCGGGCACCCATAGTTCCATAAGTTAGGTACGCAAAATAAATTCTTTGCATATTATGACAAAATGTTGTGCATACGCACACACTCTGCAATATTTGCTTATGTGTGAATAAATACACAGAAAATATTTACTGTTCAGATTTACATGATTCTGTGTGTGTGTGTGTATGCACCCCATGATAAACCCTTGAGAAATACTATTTACTCTTTTTATTTCTCACCCACTGGTTACATCTAGATCTCAAAACTGTGTTTAGGGTTTACATCTGAAGTCTAAGTCCCAAGCAGGGTAATAATTTGGACCATGGGGGCAGAAGGAAGCGAATACACAGAAAAAGCTCACTTTGTCTGAGCCTGAAAAGAAGTTTAGCACATCTTGCGTCCTGGATATAATTATGTCTTTGATGATTTGGTTTGCTTATGTAAAAGTGAGACTATATCCATTCGTGTAACAAAAGCACTCAAAATGATGCTCTCTGTTTTTTCCTTTGACCGATCTATGTCCCCAAAATGCTATGATGTAATGACTATAGACCAATTCAATGTTTTCTGATCAAATAATTAAAAATCTCTCTAGACAAATTCCCAGCCCGATTTCGACAAAACTCTCTTATAATGACCTTCTCTCAAGAAAACTGATGAAACACAGAGAAACGTGGTTCAGGTGACTTCAGAGTGGCAGAAAGGAGACTGGGTCCTCAGCTGCTCTAGCTGAGTCTGCGCTGAGACAGCTGGTGCCAAGTATTCCTTGCCCTGCGGCCCTGCAGAGTCTGGGGTTTCCGCTGTTGGGTCTGATGCCTATGTAATTTGTGCACTGCTCTCTCAGGCTGACCATAGTCCCCAAATACACGACTCCTCTCACCTTCTTTATGGATGTACTTGTGATTCCAGATTTGTCCCTGTCAACTTTCCAACTCTTGGCTTTGACACAGTTTTCCCTACCAGGGCCTCTCCAGTCAATTTCTCCATCTCAGTTCTTAACTAATTGCACTCCGCCCCCGTTCTGAGGAGGTGTGGAAACTCTAGGGCTCCGGGTATTCCCCCGGTCACCTGATGCTCTCCTGTGTTTATAAACCAACTCCTTGCACACTGTGCTGTGCCGTGTCCCCAGCTGTAGCGTCTGTCCTTAAAGGGATTTCCTCCCGGTCCTAATGGGAAGTCTGGCAGAAGCCCTTCTTCCCCGTTTCCCAAAGTGTATTTCTAGAGCTTTTTCTCACCTCATGAATTTCAATACATAGAGGGCCAGCCAGAGGAGCTAGCCCATTTCTGTCTTTTCTTTCTTTCTACAACTTTCTGTTCTGATAATAATTGTGTTATTATCTCTCCCTCTTCCTGTAATGCTGATTAAACCTATGCAGGACCCAGGTGCTGCGGCACACACCTGTAATCCCAGCACTCTGGGAGACTGAGGCAGAAGGATCAAAACTTCAAGCCTGGCCCGGGCAAGTCAGAGACTTAGCAAAACTCCGTCCCAAAATTTAACCAAAGAGATGGAAAGAGGGGCAAGCATGTAGTTCAGTGCAGAAGGCCAGACTTCAATCCCCAGAACTGCAAACAAAACAAAACAGACAAAAACAAAAGACCCTGAGCGGATAGTCTCAAAACAATAAATGCATATTTCTTACACATTTTCATTTCAGGGTGATGTTAGGATGGAGGTTAGGGAGTGCTTCCATTTTCTAGTGCTATATATTAAATTATCCCCAAATCTAACAGCTTAAAACAACAATTATTTTCATTATATTTCAGAGTTTCGCAGACACAGAATATGATCAAGTTTCCATTGGGCAGTTCTTTGTCCTACATGGTATTAGCCAGGGAAGTTCAAACTGGGGCTGGCAGATATACTTCCACAATAACTTACACGCGTCTGGCAAGTTGTGGGAATCACTCAGCAGGGCTCCTTGCGCTTCTTAATAGAATAGTGGCCGGGTTCCAAGAAGCCTGGATGGAGTTTTAAGCAGTCGCAGGATAGCACTTCATTCTGTTGAACAATCAGGTGGAGACAGTCGATATAAAGGGAGGAGGGGAACAGACTCCATCGCTCCGTGGGGAATGCCATGTGCGTAGGCAGGTAAGGGAGACATTCATGACGGCCATCTTGGAAAATAAGCTCCCATATCACCGGGCAGTCACTCAGGGACACAGTCTGGCACTTAGTTTGCTATTATTATCATATAGCTTCCAAGGTCAGTCTGGAGGTTTCCCTCAATCCAGACTTCTGGAAAAGGAGGGAGCAGATATGGGACATTTTGAACTTGGCCTGGAAGTGATACGTAGCACTTCGACTTAATTTCCTTTACTGGATTTTAACCACGTGGTAACACATAGCGGGATGGAAGCTTGTCAGTGGATTCGGGGAAAAAAGAACAGTTATTGGTGAGCTGCAGCCACCGCACATCCTGAAATGGGTCAGCCAGGCCTAGCTGTTCATGCGATATATGGGCGTTAAAACAACTTAAAAGTCTGTATTTCTTGGAAGTGACAGTTTTTCACAGTAAGTCTGTTTTTAAATCTACTTCAACACTCAAACCTAAGCAATGCTTAGCTGTATAGAGCAATAAGTTTACAGGGTATAGAAATGCACCTAAGAAAATTAAAATTTTCCTACATTCTTCACATATGTTTTACATATAAAATCAAATGCACATTGATTGTGAGACAATTGTACATACCAACATTTTTGTTGAAAAATGTAGAATGAAATATTTCTTTAAAAAGTGATTTGCTTATGAATATCAATAGCAAATCAATATCTAAAAGCTCCTAGAAGTTAGAGAAAGCCTCATATTGACCTTTGCAGTCTTCCCTCCCTGCCTCCACCCCACAGCAAACATTTATTGAGCATCTACTATATTCTAGGCACTCACTTGGATGCTAAAGAGCCACCAGGAATGACTCAGTCCTTAGTCATTCGTTTCTGCTCTGGGAGTTTTTTATTTGTTTGTTTTTGTTTTTAATATGGAACACTTTACAAATTTCCATGTCATCCTTGCTCAGGGGCCATACTAATCTCTGTATCATTCCAATTTGAGTGTATGTGCTTCCAAAGTGATTTTACCCTGAGGCCTTAGGGCCCTACCTAGTGGAGTAGTGGAATGTGCAGAGTGGAGAGGGATTGAGTTACTGTAAACTCTAAGATGTAAGAGGATTTTAAGTTTCTAGGAAAAAAGAAGCATATCGAATCTGATAAAATAAATTTTATTTTAAAAATTAGCAATTACTTAGCCTCTTTAACAAATGGTGCTGGAAATATTGACTGGCCACATGGGGAAAATTAAAACTAGATGTATGTCCATCACCATGTACTAAACTAAAATCAAAGTGGGTCAAAGATCTAAACATTAAAACAGAAACACTTAACCTACTGAAGAATAGAATAGAAAGAACTTTCGAAGACATAGGGGTAGGAAAAAAATTTATGAACAGAACCCAGACTGCACGGTATATAATACAAAGAATCAGTGCTTGGGACCACATCCTACTAAAAGGCTTTTGCACAGCAAAAGAAATCATTAATAGAGCAGGACGAAAAGCCACAGACTGGGAAAAAAATCTTTGCCAGCTGCCCCTCAGACAAGGGTCTAACATCTAGAATATATAAAGAACTCAAAAAAATCAAACCCCCCAAATGTAAAGACCCAATCCAAAAATGGGCATCTGAAAAGAATAAACACTTTTCGGATGAAGAAATAAAAATGGCAAATAAACATGAAGAAATGTTCAACATCACTGGTCATTCAAGAGCTGCAAATCAAAACATCGCTAAGATTTCATCTCACTCCAGAAAGAATAGCTATTATCAAGAAATCAACCAACAACAAGTGCAGCCGGGGCTGTGGGGAGAAAGGTACCCTTCTCCACTGTTGGTGAGAATGTAGACTAGTCCAACCACTATGGAAATCAGTATGGACACTCCTCAAAAAACTAAATCTAGAGGTTCCATTTGATCCAGCTATTTCTCTGCCTGGTATCTTCCCAGGAGAATTGAAAACCTCATACCATAGAGATAGATGCACAACCATGTTCATAGCTACACAATTTGTAATAGCTAAGTCTTGGAAACAACCCAAATGCCCAACAATTAAGGAATGGCTAAAGAAGATGTGGTTTTTCTACACAATGGAGTACTACTCCACCGTAAAAAAGGATAAAGTAGAGTCATTTGTGGGTAACTGGATGCACCTTGAGAACATACTCTTAAGTGAAATAAATCAGTCATGCATGAGTACACATCAAATTGTTTCTCTGATATGAGAAACTCTAAGTGTACATAAAGACAAAGAGGCATAATAGATACTAGGTAAAAGAAAGGAATATTCAAAAGAGAGGAAAACTAGAAGGGGAAATGAAGGAAGGGAAAGAAAGGGAAAAAATGGAAAAATGTAAATAAACCTGCTGTAAATAAGGAAAGGGGGCAATGGAAGGGAGGGGTGGGAAAGGGGGTGAACCAAGATACATCATGTATAGGTACAACATAACCATGATAAATGGGATCATTATATATACAACGTACCAATGCATGTTCTTGGTAAAAAATAAAAATTAAAAAAAATTAGCAGCTACTACATCCTAATTATTTATGCATTAAGTACATGATGCATATTTATTAGAAATGTGAAGATACCTCCAGAGGGAGCATTTTTCTTACTGCGTCCGTCTAGCTGCTACTCAGTAACAAATTATATTGTTAATAAAAGTACAAACATATACTAGGAAATAGCTTTGAAAGTTTTTAACTTAAAATATATTTTTCCAAATTATTTTGAGAATTTACATAATTTCTGGGAAAGTCTTAATAGCTCTGTGTATGCAGTTTCACCTATGGCGGTAACTGCTTTCATAATTAAGCAATTGCTTCATAAACGTGTGACTAACAGCCAGACTTGGTGAAAAACAGTAATAGAGTTAGCATATAACTCTTTCCTGACCACTTTTAATTCTATTCCACACATACATATGCATGCTGTCATTTTATTCAGCCACTCGGTGATTTGTAGGAAAAGTGAGGCAGTTGTAACTAAGCAAACCCAGGTAATATAATAAGGTTTGCAAGTTGAACTGTGGAAAAGGAGCAATTGGAAAGTGAACGCTCAGTATTATTCCATCGTGAATTGCCACGTCACCTTGAGCAGGTTCTTTAGCTGTCTTCTCCTTAATCATTTACCATCTGCTAGATGGGAAGGCTTCCTCCATGGTTTTATAAAGATTAGATAATAACTATAAAGTAGTTTCTGGGGGGAAAAAGCTCTTGGCAGAAGTGTAGCTGGGATAGATAATAGTTTATTATTAACTGACGAAATGGAATCAGACTATTCAGGTAAGGGAAGTAGTAATGGCTAGAGGTCCAGCACAGTGTGCTGTGCATAACAGGTGTGAATCAGTAAGAATAAGAGTAAGCAAGCAGAATGCGCTATACGGGACTGGCCCTACAGTTTTCCTGCCTCCGAGACATCTCCCGCTTAAATCTGACACCAGTCCTATAGCAGTCGCAAAGTGAGAAAACACTGGAAACTACGCCTTTCAAGCACAAACACTTACACTTCTTTGGTAAACAGATTAATTAAATGTGCTTATAGGAAAATGGAAGGTTCGTGCGGGCGTGACTCCCCCTACTTCCAGCCAATATTTCCAGACCCACTCGACAGCCAGAGAAAGAGGTGTTGAGGAAGACACACAGCTGGGTCCTGTCCTTTAGGTATGGAAAAGGTGCTTCTGTAGTGGGTGAGCCTCCCGCGTGATTTTCCAGCAGCAGCCCTGGGTAGGAAGGACAGTGTTCTTGGAGATGAGGTCACTGAATCAGAAACAAGCTAGGGACACCTGACCTGCCAGTGAACTTAGATTAGAGAGTGAGACTGCAGATCAGATCACCTCACTGACAGCCGACCTGGAAATCTCCCCTGGGAAAATGAAGATATCGTATTTCTTCTAGGGCCAGTATATTAATCGGTCTTTATGTTTGTTTTAAGAGAATCCCAAAGAAAACATGACACCATCCCAGGAAGTTGGAATCCTGGGAAGATTAGTGAATACAGGTGTGTGCTGTAGGTGTGTTTTGCAAAATTTCCATGTGGTTGTGTTTTTATTTAAAGATACTGCCTCCTTTCTCTAAAAGAACCTCATTGTGAGTTCTTTTGTAAAAAGCAGTAAGTTTTGGCTGGGAAGGAATATGAAGCAATTGACTATTTGAGGTGTAATATTTGTTTAAAGTGTGATAATGCTAATGGTAAGAAGTCCTCTATACAAACAAATGTAGTCAATAAATATTTATCTGAGCCCCTACTATATATGTAAGGCATTTTGTATTTGGTTTGCAAAGTATAAAAGAACAGATAGGACATCACCTCTCATCACTGACCTCTATTTACTGTGGAAGACATCTCTGTACAATCAATCATGTGAGATGTAGCATAATTCTATGTTACATTAGAAAAATAAAATAAATGCAAACCACATTAAATAGAGAAAGGTTTCATAGCATGGGTGAAATTAAAGGTGGGCCTTGAAGGATGAGTAAGGTTTTTAACAAGTGGAAGAAAGAAGGAAGGCTTTTTTCTCAACTGGATGAGTGCTGCCTGCCGAGTGGCCCAATTATGCAACTGTGGTGGGGAGTGGGAAGGCAGGGGTGTGTCCACCATGATGAGGAGTTGTTACTTACCTTTATTACATACGTAATGGAGGATCATTAAATGTTCTTGAGCATGGATCGGCGTCATTAGATTTGTGTTTCAAAATAATTAAATGGCAGTGTGGTGAGTGAATTGCAAAGTAGAGGGTTTGTGAACAGAATAAATGAAGTATTTATTAGGTAAATTGGATAGTGCACAAGAAAACAATAAGTAAGTGTATAAATAACCAACTAAGTGCAAATTGCTAATATTAGGATCCAGGGAAGAAATGATGAATACCTAAACTGCAGAAGTGTCAAGGCCCTTAGGAAACAACACTTATTTGAACAACACTTTAGAGGTCACAATGGCAGTAACAGAAGTGAACATTTATTGAGTGAATATTAGGTTCTGGGCACTGTTGTAAGTGTATTGAATCTGTATGTCTTTAATCCTCACGATCTTTTAAGAAAGGTCAACCATATGAAAGATCTACACACTGAGTGGGACATAATGTAAGGTGTTCAGATGGCACAGACAATAGGCAGTGAAGTGAGGAGGGGAATTCAGGCAGCCTACCTCTAGAAACACTGTTAGCTAAAATGACACAAGAGGGCAATGGATCGCGTGTAGCAGGTGGGACACAGGGGAAGCAAGGAAGGATTTACGGTCACTGTTCTAAGTGTCTTGTAGACACCAGTTTTTCAGAATGTTAACAGGTGTTATTCAGGAGAGGGGGTCTAACATCCAAAAACACACTGGGAGAAACAACATAAGTATGTTTTCTACAGCAGGAGTCTTTTAGAAGTTCAATTTCCATTGCAAATCTCCAAGAAGGTGTGATATGTAAAATTTTTCAGGTTTATTGGACCATGAATCTCATTATTTAAACTTTCATGGGGTGGGGGGGATGTGTGTGTGTTTATGTGTGTGTGTGTGTGTGTGTGTGTGTAGTGTGTACCAGGAAACTGCTGTGTAGTTGTCCTACTTTGGGTATCATCTAGAGGAGGAGCAGTATTGTGGATTAAATGGCAAATGTGCTTTTAACTTCCTGAATTCCAGGTGCTTGAAAGGAACGTGCATAGTAGAAGGATGTGGATCTGGGTCTTGAGAATTGGGTCAGAACTGGAGACGTAGAGGTCCAGGTCTTTCATATGAGGAGGGCAATGAAGACGAGCTCAGCGGCCAAGGCCGAGCTTGCTAAGAGGAACCGCAAGGAGAGGAGGGCAGAGCGGTGTACTCTGGCTGCTGCCCATGCAATGTCAGTTCATTCAGGGCCAGGTGATGTTTAGTGAATATTTAACTCTGATAATATTTTCTTAAATTATATCGGCATCTCCATGTGCAAGATTTAAGTCTTATTCTAATAATCATATTTCTCCAATAGGGCTGACCAAATAGGAACACAAATTTCTTAGTTTAGAAAAATATTAACCCGGTTCATTTGGGAACAAATGGTCTTAATATGAACACAGCACAACTCAATCTTAAGTGCAACGATGTGGACCTGTGGTTAGCATTCCAAATGTCATTTGTCCCCAAGACTGCCTTACATAAATTTAAGGAAATACTGTTATTTCCTAAAAGCTACTACAGCCTTGAATTTTTAAAAAGAGATCTCATATTAATCCATGGCAACCGAGATTTTCTCAAACCAAATAGTTCCAGGAGGATCTATTTTAGCAGCAACATCTGTGAACCATTCTGAAGGCTCACAATAAAAAATTAAATCATATAATATCTGACCAGAAACAACAAAGCCAAATCAGATTACTTTCTGGAAAATGAGATTCAAATTATGTTTTAAACCTACAGACTTTTAGTGGGAAAGGTAAGAAAAGAGATGATATTTAAATCATTTAAAAACAAGTAATTTCAGGCATCTACATTATTGAGTCCTTGATTTTGCTGAGGATATGTTTCGAGTGTTAAGGCCAATTTTAATCTAAAGAGAGATGGAATGAAGGAGAGAGGAGACGTTCAGCTCACTTTCTCTTTTTACATTCTTCTGATCTCGTCCCAGTTCATTTCCTATACCTTTGCTAGGTGAACGTTCCTCAAGTGAAACTCTTGGTCCTATCATTTCTCTGCTTGCAAGATCTTAATCATTCCCCACCACACAGATTTTGAAGACCACAGTCTTTAGATGGACACCAGGGTTCTGCAGGCTCGGGCCTTCGTCTCACTACCCAGTCTAATCTTACTGCTCCGCTTTTTGCTTGGGAGATTCCACAATTCTACTGCTTGTTTACTATACATAAGCCCTGTGTTCTTCGTCTCACTCCTTTGCTTGTGTTATTTCTCCTTCTTAGTTTCCTTTTCTTACCCAAGCAGCTCCAGACAGAGGAAAATCTCTTCTCTCTCACATTATTTCACATAGAATTCATAACACACTTCACGATTTTCCAATGTGTGTTATTGTTATATAGGAAAGTTGCACAGTGTGGCAGAAAGATTTATAAGGGTTTGGTGATCAGTTTTCAATAGCCTCTGTGTCTTATTAGCCAAGTGGCCTTCGGTAATTCTTTTAATTTGACTGAGCCTTAATGTCCTTACCTTTAAAATGGAGAAAAACTGTCATGTGTTAGATTCTTCAGCCCTCGGCTTGGCATGCAGACATCAATTTCATTTTCAATGGAGCTTAATGCCATCTGTTGCTTTCCAAGCAGGTAAATAATTCCAAAAACTGGAGAAAAAAATATTTCATTCAATTGTTAAAACAGTAAAAGAAATAACACATGAAAAATAGATATATAGTTCCTTGTACAGAGTAACCTTAGTAAATGGTAGATCTCCTAGTGCTATTGGAGTACAAACTCCAGTAATAATGGCTTGCACACAATTCATTTTTGACACCCATGTTCAAGATGTTTAGCAGTGTTTAGTTAGTGCTCAAGTATTATTTTTTGAATGTATACTTCCATATTCCTGGGATCAGGTTTGTGAAGTAAGAAATAATGACTTGGGCAAACCCAAACATAGATGCATGTGTTTAGGTTTTATTTCTAAAATGAATAACCATTTGTAAATTTGGCACCAAATCCAATATCAAAAAGCATAAAGAACAGAACACAGGAGAGAACATTTTAAAAATTTTTGTCTTAAAAAAATTGTTATTAAAAAAGAACACACACACATACACACAAGAGAACACACACTTCGCTTCTCAGCATTTTGGCTGAGACCAAGTGTAGTATCTGTTCTTATCAGTTTAATATCTGATACATCCTCTTTCTAAAGACAATATATTAAATGATTTTTGGAGCAAGAAATGGAATAGGAGCTCACTTCATCCACTCCACTCACCAGCCTACTATTGTAGTATTTCCAGGAGTGGTGCAAACCCCTCAAGGGAATTTTTAGAAGTACATAAGTAAAAGACATATAAAATTTATCACACCAACCATTTTTTAAGTGTACAGTTCATTATAGTGCTAAATATATTTGAACATTTTGAATATAATTCTATAGATATCTACATCTTGCACATCTAAAACTCTGTCCTCAAGAAAAAGCAACTCCCCTCTTCACTTTTCCTCTAGCCTTTGGCCACCACCATTCAATATTCAGTTTCTAAAGAGAAAATATTAAAAGAAGGAGGAGGAGAAAGAGGAGGAAGAGAAAGAAAAGGAGGGAGGAGCATTCCATCATGAATACTTCATGCATCAATTACCACAGGAGGTGAGAAAAAAACAAAGGAAAACAGAAAACAGAGACATGCACCTCACACAGACAACAAGTCACATAGTGAGTTAGAGACTGAAACTTGGAGCAGGCCAGGTCTTGGTTGGGAAGCCAAGATGAACATTAGATCCTGCTAGGAAGCCAGAGGTGAAGCAGTACAGCAAGGCTAGAGTCAGTTTCTGAAAATTAGAACAGGGCTAGGCCGAGAACAGAATTATCTGGAAGATTCCAGACCTGCAGTCGGAGGAAAAACATGAGGCACCAGAAGAAGACGGAGGAAATGGAGAAAAGAGGTGCAGAAGGGAAGGGTAACACACTTAGTTGCTGTGGATGGGCCTGAATGTCTTGGGCAACTCCTAAGGGTCCGATCACGGTCTCCTGGGCAATGCTGGGCAGGGCCTTATGCCCCCGGTTGGATAAGTAGGCTGCAGACGAGAAAGGAACTCTGCTCATTCTGCCCTGACCAATTGGTGCTTAGAACAGCCGAGGTTCATAAACCTTTTTACCTAATTTCACTGGTACAAAGATAATTTTTGGAGAAGTAAAGGAGAGGTGCTGAAAAACACGAAACAAAACAGAGCTTGTCTAGGTCTCACCCACTTTTAGATGGGCCTGTTGGGGAAAGAAGGTGCTTAAGAAAAAAAAAGGAAAAAACCCCTCAAACCCAAAAAACCTCTAAATTGAACATTAGACTTAGATTGTTTTCCATCTCCACCCAGTCTTTTTATATATGACCTTTGGCTGGTCCAATGTACTGGCCTTTGGCTCCCCTTCGGATCAATTTCCTTGCAATTTTCAAGGACTTTCAATGTTCAAGCAAATTCATTGAATGAGGGAAGATATTTTCCTACTCGTGTATGACTATTTTAGTGTTTTGATTCTCAAAATTGTCCCATGATCTTATTAAAAGTTAACATTCATGGCGCACCTATCTGAAAACTAAGGTTAATCCAAAGGACAAAACAAAATGAACTTTAATAAATCATTTAACTACTGCAAATAAATCAATTCCTTGACTATGAAATGCTGAAGGACAAATTTCCTCCTTTGTTCACACCTATCTTCCCGAGAATACTGTGGTCATCTGTGTGGGGCAGGAGGTCAGTAGAGGCCTAGAACAGAGGACAGCATGAACAGACAGGCGCGAAATGGCCCCACTCACTGTGCAGTAAGCGAGTGTTGTAAATGCAGCAACGAATAGACGCGGGTAGTCCTTTTGTTCTTGGAGCTTACCATCTAATGTGGAGTAAGGGAGCTTACATTTTAATGTGAGATAAAGTAGTAAATATAATCTAGAAATGAAACAAGATAGTAACAGCCTTGAGAAGTTACTGGAAGGTAATAAACAGCAACCGTGATGCATAATGAGAGGGTTAGAGAAGAAATGCCCCAGAATGGAGAACCAAGTTTTTGAAGTGCGCAAGTATGTGCACATGATTTATTATATTTCAGGGGCAGCCTATGCTCTTGTGCATGTCAGCAGCGCTGTGCCCATACTGTATAGTCCCTGGCCCAAGGGAGGGCCGAGTCCAGTCGTCTCCCTGTGCTCTGCCTTGACCCTTCTTCCTCCCTCCTTGCTAAAGTCCTCCTTTCTGGTCCCCTTGTGCTTTTGTTTTCTATTTCTGCTGTTACAAGTTACCACGAATTAATTGGCTTCAAACAACACACATTTATTACTTTACTGTTCCAGGATTCCAATACGATCTCACTGGGGTAAAATCATGTGAGAACGTGGTTACATCCCTTCCAAGGCTCTAGGGAAGAATCCATTTCCTTGTATTTTCCAGTTTTTTGGACTCACATTTTTTGGCTTGTGGCTGCCTTCCTCCATCTCCAAGACCTGTGTAGTGGCACTTCTTTGACCCTGTTTAGTCAATGTGTCTCTTTCTGATCACACCTGGAAAGGTTCTTCATTTTAAAGACTCAAGTGGTTGAGATCGGGTCCCCTTGCTTAATCTGGGCTACTCTCCCATCCCAAAGTCACACCTGCGGAATCAGTCTTGCTGCGTGCGCTCTTACGTTCAGGGGCTCCAGAGGTTAAGACACAGACATGCTTGGGGGCCGTTATTTTGCTTACCACACTGAGCCGACTAAAACTTTTGTGTGCCTTATGAGATAATTAAAGCCTACAGTCCTTGGAAAAACACTCATTCCCTCAGCCTGTGCTAAGGGAATCGTGGAGAAAGTGGTAAAATGGATTAATTCTCAGAAGAGTGTAATGGCTGACTGAATTTTAAGCCTTTAAGAAGAAAAGTTAATGAGTTGGATATCTGGCTGTGTTAGAGATAGGTATCTACTTCTTGATTTCAACTAGCTTGTTCTCTTTTGAGTAACCTCTTAATGTGGCTGGAGGAGGGAGAAAATAGAGTGTAGAGACTTTACTATAGGGAATGGCCAGGAACCGCAGGGTTTTCCTTTCCCTCCCTTATCTAGTCCATTTTGCTTGGAGCTGAGGTCCAAGCAACCTTAGGAGGGGGCTGACTGCAGAGGAAACCTTAAAAACAGGAAAACCACATGTGACATGGAAATACCTGTTTTACTTTGCCTGATCTTAGGTTCCCCGACTTTACAGACTGATTTTTTCATAATTTATCTTGCAAAAGCAGAAATATCTGTTTCTCTCTTTTAAAGAACTGAGCAACTTCCTATTAAATTCCTTATCTTTTCCTCAGTTCTAGTTTCTATATCACCTTTATTCCCACATCAGGAACAGTCCACAGTCCAGTTCAGCACCCAACACTGTGCTTGGCACATGGTATATGCCAAGTTAATACTGTTTGAAAAAAAATGAGTGATTTCTTGTCTAGGTGATGGAACTGTGGTTACTGTGTTCAGCAGCTATCATTTATTAAACACTTACTCGCTGTACTAGGTCAGCTTTCACATATTTCCTAGGTCTTCACCAGTTTTATATCTTTAGTCTTCCAGCAATCTGTGAGATTGGGATTATTGAGTCTATTTTGAGACTGGAGACTCGAAGAAACTTGCTCACTATTACACACCTCGTGCAAGAGCCAGGACTAAAAGTGAGGTCTATCTGATACCTAAGCCCATGGTCTTTCATGCTTCTCTACTTCTGTCTTCTTCCTGGCCTTCTTGGTTCAGTGAGAAACCCAGGATTAGCTCTAAGTAACAAATTTCCAAGCTCAAGATTATAATGGTGAGGTAGAAAAGAGAACACACAGAGTCAGAAATGGTCCTGGGCATAATTATGGGCAACGTTGACTTTGGAATCAATCTTCTCACACTATCTATGTTTAATACTTTCACTCATGCTGTAACGACTATGTGTAACAGTCAGTAAGGTTCAGATGAATATTTTTGGCTGTTTTGATTACTCTCTTTATGAATAACTAACCTATTCATTTTTGCTCGTTTGTGTAACATAAACATTTCAGTAACAAGTTTAAAGGGGCATCAAGTGAGTTACCAGGCCTCCTAACTGGGTTAGCTTTTTAGAGACGGTACATCACCCCTTGCTACACCTCTCTCAACTACAAAATCGAGAAATTAAAAACTGAGAATTTTTTTTAAAAGCTCTAAGCCATAACAGAAATATGACCAATATTTTTTCTCTTCCTGGTAACCCTATTTTGACATTCACTTTGAAATATCAATTTTGTTTGTTTATTGGTACATGTTTGTGATCCATATTGACTACATGTATTGCGGGGAGTTGGTGCATGTACATATTGCTTCACCTTAAAAAAATAATTTTTGTGCTTCTGCTTTCCTGCTACTCCCAGCATGTGCCAACAGTTTCCGCTGGGTAATCCTGCAGTGGGCTCTGCTGTTACATTGCTGTCTCTAGTCACCTAGAAGGATGCTGGGAAGAAGCCAGGTGCTCATGAGATCGTGCTAACCCAGAAACCCCTTCAGTCCACTGAAGGCCCCTTCACTACTTTTTTCCTGCTCTTACTATTCATTCACATTCTTTATTAGAGAAGAGAGGTTTGTAGTATATGTCACAATACATCATTCCCCTTATTTTGTTAGTATTTGTTTTAAACTTGGGGAGAAAAGTGGCCCTTGTGAGATCTATGTTTTTGTCTTTGGGTTTTCCATCAGTATATTCATGATTCCTTTCCCATAGAGTTTTTATAATGAATAGCTGGTTCTTAAAAACTCCCAAATGGCTTGCAAATGCCAAGCAATAATTCAATCATGTTAATTTTTATGTGCAAATTTTGTACTTTATTGTAGGAGTAGACATAGATAGTTACAAGAACACTTCTCATTTTGTGTTTAAGGGTCCCAGGAAGACACACTGGATGAAAACCAATGTTTGTTTCGAGAAGCACTTACTGAAATCATCTTAGACCCTAGGAATCATGTTAGGCACAAAGAATACAAAGATGTTCTCCAATTTGATCTAGATCCTGGTTTCCTCTGAAATCAAAACATCATGGTCTTTAATTACTTGAGGCACACATAAGGAATTACAATTTTCATAAACATACAAATATCTGGTTATTTTTGTAAAAGTCTTGTTGACAAAATAACCGAAATGGAAATCTCTGGTGAGAGTTTTTGTACTCTTAGCTAAACCAATATTTAACTATAAAATAATAAAAAACATAGCAGTAAAAATTGAATGGGGCTAATTCATGATAATTAATCTCTGGGGTGTTATCTGAAATGCTATCTGCCCACGCAAAAAAAGGAAATAAAGAAACACGTTTGCCAAGAGAAGAGAAGGCTTGGAGATTAGTGGACAATAGACCCCTCATTTGATGGTGCTTCTGCTATGTTCACATTCATCTGCTGTGCTGGGTGCTCTGTTGTGCCTTTGTGTCAGAATGATGGCCTACATATCACCTCAAGGTGACAATCCTCAATAAGATTCTGGCAAACAGAATGCAACGAATCATCAAGAAGATTATACACTATGACAAGTAGGACAAGTAGGATTCATCCCAGGGATGAAGGGTTGGTTCAACATATGCAAATCAATAAATGTGATATACCATATTAACAGACAAAAACCATATGATTATCTCAGTAGATGCAGAAAAAGCATTTCACAAAATCCAACATCCATTCATGATGAAAATGCCACAGAAAATTGGAATAGATGGTCTTTATCTCAATCTTATAAAAGTCATCTATGACTAACCAGCAGGTAACATCATACGAAATGGTCAAACACTGAATGCTTTCATTCTAAAATGAGAAACAAGACAAAGATGTTCACTTTCACCATTCTTACTCAGTATAGTTCTGGAAACATTAGCCAGAGCAATTAGACAAGGAAAAGAAACAAGACGAAAAGTTTTAGAATAGTGAATGCTAGAAGTGCTAGTGTCTGCTAGTGTCTGAGTCACTTCCTTGTGGCCAGGACACAATGCCTGACACAGACACCTGGAAGGAGGAGAGGCTCGTTTTGGCCCACAGTGGGCCCACAGTTGACCAGCTCCAGAACACCATAACACTGGGGCATAGCGGAGGAAGGCTGCTCACACCATGGTGGCCAGGAAGCAGACAGCCAAAGGTGGGGGAGGTGTACCCTTCCAAACCCCTGTGAACTTCCTCTTCCAGCCAGATCTCACTTTGCAACAGCCCATTCAGGGGCTGGGCTCACCAGTGGGCGAATACACCCATGAATATAGCACCCCATGATCCGATCACCTTCCAAAATCCCAGTCTCTGGCTCATGAGGCTTTGGGGGACCATTCCAGATCTGAACACGACAGCCAGGGAAAAGGGTCAAGGAGGAGGAACATCTAGGGAAGTTGGTGGCAGGACAAGAATGTATGCAGATGATGGAGCAAATGGGGTTGGAGAGGATGGAAAAGGAGTCATTGAGTATAAGAAGGAGAGAGATGTGAGCAAAAGGAAAGGAATAATGATGACAGGAAAGATGTTATGCAGGTGAGAATGAGAGGAAAAAGGGAAGTAGAGAGAGGAAAGATATTTAAAAGTGGAAGACAGTTTTCAAAAAGAGAGACAGTGAAATGTTCACAGCATTCTCTCCTCATGCTGGTTTCTGGGATCTATGGTCTGCTGCTGCCACAGCCAGTTGAAAACCTAGTCATTGTGGGCCAATTAATAATGAACAAGCCCCAGTCCTGAGCAAGGGCAATGGCCCTCAGCTATTTCTGTGAGTCATTTCACCAGCCATCTAGGAAGCTGAACAATACCGTGCTCTCTGGGATAAGGTGGACCAGGCCTAGCTAGAAGCAGCTCTGCTCCTTGCCAGGTAGAAATTCACACCCAAGCAGAGGAGATGGTAACGTTCAGCTTCCCTGTCTATTGTAACAAAACAAAATTTCCTCAGCCTCTTACTGTGAGAACAGTGAGTACTCAGCAAATCAGAGTAGGAGAAGAAGCCAAAGGAAAGGTCATTTTAGAGTTCTATTTGGCCAACAAGTCTCTCCTCTGATTCACAAAATCCCCCAGAAAACACCTAGGAATAAATCTAGGAGTGTTGTGTGTTGCCTTCAAATGATGTATTAAGCTGTCAGAGTTTGGAAAATGATATTACTTCAAGGGTCAGTAATTGGTGTGAGGGAGAAAAAAGGCCCTCACCATGTCAGTTTAAAAATGGGCACAATTTGATTTGGCTTTTATGAATATTATTTTTGAGTTATGTAAATAAGAACAAAGAAAGTTTTGGGCATGTTGGTTGTAATATAATGAATCATATCATGTGTCAGGCTTTGCATAAGATTGTCGCTGCATTATAAGAGGCATCATTTTTAATATTGATTCTTCCCACTTCTGGACACAGTATGTCTTTCCATGTAGTTAGAACTTCTCTAATATCTTTCCATAATTTTATAATGATTTTTAAAAGGTCTTGTATACTTTTGTTAGATTTACTTCTAGATATATTATTGCAGTTGATAGTACATTTTAAAAATTACATTTTCTCTTTTGGAATAATGTATGGGAGAATTATTTCTTTTCAGTAATGATTGTTTATCCTATAGCCTCTCTGAAATCCTTTATTTATTATCATTTTCTGCAGATTATCTTTTATTCTGTGCGTTTATATGCCTCTCATCTATAATCATGACAGGCTTTTTTTCCTTATTTATTTATTATTGGTCTTAATGTGCTAGATGAGACTCCAGTTTATGTGGTTCTTGCACCCTGTTTTCCTATTTTTATATTTTAATGCAATGCGCTATTCTGTAATGGATGATGTTTGTTATGAATTTTTGAAAGATACTCATTATCAAGATGAAGAAATCACTCTTGTTCTTACTTTTCTAAGAGTATTTATCAAATTGGAAGTTGCTAAATTTTGTCCATTTTTCCTACACCCATTCAGATAATCATAATATTTTTAATTTTTAAAAGGTCTGTATTGTAGAAAGTATGTTTAAATAGGTGCATTGCTAGATTTGGCTTTCTCCATTTAAGAGAAAGTTTACACTTACAAAGATAAAGGAGATTGATGTATAATTTTTCTTTCTCATCATGCACTTTTCTGACTTAGGGATCAAGTTCTACATGAATCTACGGTGAAGGGTTAAGGAACTATCTCTTTTTTAGAGTTTCCTAGTGCAATTGTATATGAAACAAATGATCCAATTCATGAATGTTTGGTAGAATTTGTGCAATAGTCTAGGCAGCGGCTGCTGCGTGTGTATGTGTGAGTGTGTGTGTATGTGTATGCGTGTTAAGAGGTATATTCATATACACTGTATTATATTGTTCATGAATCAGTTTTGATGAGATATTTTTCCAGGAAATTGTTCATTCACTCAGGCATACAAACTTATTAACACAAAACTATTGATAGTGTTTTCTTATTATTTTCTATCTAGGCTACATCTCCTGATATGACCCTCTTTCTATACTTCTAATAGTGTTTATTATTTTTACTCTATTTTTCTTGAGGAATCGTATGAAGACTTATCTATTTTATTAACTTTTCAAAGAATAAGTTATTAATTTGGTATTTTTCTATAAGGCAATAGATTATTTTAGGTAATTTTTGCTCTTTTTTTCCTTTTCCTTTTTTTAGTTGTCTTTTTTCTAACTCCTGAGTTGATTGTATAACTTATTAACTCTCATTCCAATATAACATTTAAAGGTAAAACTTTCATTACATCTTTGGTCGCTTCTCACAAATTTAGATATGTGGTATTTTCTTATATATTTAAATTCTGAATATTTTCTAACTTATATTATTCTATAGATATGCACACACATGTATGTTCCATGTATTGATTTTCAAATGTATGGCTTTCTATATTCAGGTATATTTCTTTTTCCAATTTATAATTTGTATTTTAATCAGAAACCATAGTTACCTAGAATATGTCATGTTTTCTAATTTGATTGAGGCTGAAATGTTGACTAGTTTGATTCTAGTTCAAACTTTATACATTTGATACATTTCTGAAAAGAAAAAGACTTCTACACTCTTCTGGGAAAGGTGGAAGGACCAGGGATCTTGAAAGGACCTTCCTGTAGCATCCTCTACAGTAAAATGGCTCATCTGGGTCACCCATCATACAAATTCTCCCTCTTTTCCCTTCTCATACTGTTCCAAACTCCTTGCTCATCAGCGTCAGCCATTAGCTGGTTATAAATTGTAAAATTTTCATCTTTGCACACGAACTTCAGGGTAGTAAAAGCTCTTGGATATTTCTTACCCAGGTAAAAACAGCTTTCCTTTTGTAGAAAGCAGCACATTTTCTCTTCAGGCTATGAGTTAGACTGTTAGTGTTTGTTAAACAGTGTTGTCAGGAAGGTCGGTTAGTGAGAAAAACGAATTGCCCTCAATTTTTCAGTAACTTTTTTCCGGGGGAGGGAGTGGTACTGGGGATTGAATTTGGGGCTTTCACATTGAGCTACATCCATTGCCCTTTTTTAATTTTTTTATTTTGAGATAGGGTCTCGCCAAGTCACTGAGTTTGCCAGGTTGGGCTCGAACTTCTGATTTTCCCGTCCCAGTCTCACAGAGTGCTGGGGTTAAAATTGTGTGCCACCACGCCTGATTTCAATAACTATTTTTAAATGGGCATAACTTCATTTGAAGGTAATAAAAGGCCGAAGGCCCTAATGACACTCAATTTTAAAAAGTACAAAAACCTACTTTATTTCCCTCCCTGTGAAGGAAATATTCTATACTTAATTAGTTGGGCGGTTTAATGGTGGAAGTGATTTAAGAGATTAGTAAAGGGTTTTATTTAATAGATAAGAAAACTAAGGCTCAGAAAGATTAGCCAAGGCTCTCATTTAACAAATGAGCAAAGTGAGTCTCAGAAAGACTTAGGAATTTGTCCACGATCAATACGCCTTGTTCTTGGAAAAGCTTGAAATGAAATCTGGTGTTTTGCCTCCCTCACCACCACACTGCCTTGTTTAAATGCTCTTTATAAAACTTCTAACTAAAGATGTGAAAATTTCGTTTTTTCTACAGCTCAAAATTTAGCTTGTAAATGTCCCGATGAGCTTCAAACTTGGCAGAATTGCAAAGTCTACAAAAGAGTGGGGGTGGGGGTGGGAATTTTCCCTACTTCTTGAATTATCAAAAGTTGAAATTAATCGCATATGCTATTGCTAGAGGTCCTTAGATCCTGGCAGTGTGATGTTAAATGTTTCCATTTTTGTTAGAAAAAGAAGCAGGCTTCTTTACTCTTGGGAACAAGTATCAGATATGATGTGAGATCAGCAAATGGGTCCTCAACAGCTGGTATAAATAAAATAGAAGACTATCAAAAGATCATTCAATAATGACAAAATTCAACACAATATATAAATCAAAGTTTTCGCTGATGATGCAAATGAAATATCAAGCCTAATTACTCTTAGCCATGTGAGGCTGTCTTCTGAGACATGACAAAATCCTATAAGATCTTTTACTTGATAAAGTCCTGTAGGATCATTCACGACTTTTTTACTGGGCCATGACTGGACCACGGCCTGTGGCAGTAAGAAGAAAAGATATCGATATTGGGAGTCAGGCAGAGGTGGGCTACACTAGGCTACTTACTACAGCATGTTACGAGCACCCCATGGCCATTAAACAATGAGAAGCCACTAGCAGGTTTAAAGCAGAGAAATAATTTAGTTAGATTTGAAGTTATTATTCTGGTTGAAGTTGGATAATCAATTAGTGGTATGTAGGAATAGTCATAGGAAAACCAGCTGGGAAAGTATTAAGATTCTCCAAAATAGAAAGGTGAAAAGGATCTATATTGAGGCCTAGAAATGAGGATGAACTTGAGAAGAGAAGATTGGGAAATGTTCAGATGATAAAGGTTTGAATATGATAAATGGAAAAAAAGATGAATCTAATAAATCCTGAACTGTCCAATTACTGATTTATTAGTTACCCAAATCACCATTATCCTGTGTTTATTATGTCACAGTACAACGAAGCTATTTATTGAATAGACAGAGAAACGTGCAGATTCCACCAGGAACTCAGTTTCACTCCATTGCCAACTATGGTTACTTCAAATACAACAGTTTCGTAAACACATACTTCACAAGCATGTCTGGCCCTGGGTTACTTGGTGGATGGACGCATGATTCACCAAGCTAAGAAAGATTGTAGGAGCCTGTCTGTGAGAAAAAATAAGGGTTTGTTTTCAGACATGTTGTGTTTTACTTCTTTTTGCATTAACGGAGAAGAACCTGACGTGGAGATTTGCACTTAATAGTGCTGAGCAAAGAAGTGAGTTGCTCGGGGAAAGAAGTGAGATTTCCCAGTGAGAGGGTGTGGAGGAAAGAGGGCCAGGGGAGAGCCTCGGCCAAACAGCAACGCTGAGGAGCAAGGTTGGGAAAGAAGTCTACTGTGGGAAACTGAGGAGTCAGAAGGTAAGTGTAGAAACAGAGAATGGTATTCTAGACACCAAACAGTGAGATAGGTGCTGGGACAAGAGTATTAAGTAACTCAGAGAAGTCAAGCAAAATGGGTACTAAAGGCTCTTCATGATGTCACAGTACAATAAAGTTATTTATTGAATAGAGCGAGAAACATGCAGGTCCCACCAGGAACTCAGTCTCGCCCCATTGCCCACTATGGGTTACTTCACACACAACAGCTCAACCAGTTGTTGTTCATCCAGAGCAATCCTTCCATGATCTTGGCATCAAATCTTGGGGTTGTGCCCTATCTAGAGTGTCTGACCACTGTATCTGAACATGGACCTCCCTTGAGGGCAAGAGATGCAGTGAAATAGGGAGGCCGTCTTATGCTACAGACACAACTAAGTCACACTTGGGTAGAGGGTGGGCAGGCAAGTCAGGAGGGAGCACTCTGCCCTCCCTTGGGTGTCTATTTCTCTTTTCCTGCTTACCTTTAATCTCTCTTCTAATTCTCTCCATCTCAAATATGTATTTTTTGTTCATTTCTCACTCATTCTTCCTTTTCAATCCTATCTTCGCCTACCTGTGACATTTTGTGTGCAAAAAGATACTCTGGACTCATCATCTTATGGAACAGCTACAGTTCTTTCTCTTTGATGATGAATTTTCTTCCCAGGATCTCATTGAGATGTACTTCACAGTGATAAATCAACACCTTTTTGTTTCACCTGCACTTTGGAGATGCAAAACCTCCTTTTGACTGTTCAGACAGGACTCCCATGCACAACCTTTTCAGGACGACTCATTGTTTTCACCACTTCTAACACAGAACGATACCAGCCTCTGTGCAAATAGAACTGCAGTACAGGGACCAATTCCAATTTAGGAGGGAGGTCTCTCAATGCTCATTACATGATAAAAAGCTTTTTTTAATTAAGGAGAAAGTATCAAACCATCAACAAATACTGATGACAAGCTATTTATTTATTTAAATTTTATTTTAACGGTACATTTTATATATACATAGTGATAACATTCATCATAGGGAATTTGTAACTGTACATGATATATCTTGTTGCTTCTTTTTTTTCCCATTTCTCTCCCCTCCCTTCACCCCTCCTTATTTACAAAAGCTTTGTTTCCATTTTTTCCTTCCATTTCTTATTTCTCTTATGACAAACTATTTAAATCTTGGCTCATATGTAGTTCTGCTTCATAACAGACATTCAAAAGATATTTGTAAGATAATGGAATAAATGATTATTTTAAACCACTGTTATTAGAAGTATTAAAAACATTTTAAGGTTATTTTACAGAGCACATCAGTTCTCCAAAAGTATTTCTTACATCCCTTCATATAATCTTAAAGCAAGCTGGATATTCCGTGGGATTATTTGTTGCCTTCAGTTCACAGAAATTCTTTTTAGAAATGTTAAAGATATTAATTTTGCGCATAAACTTGTGTATACTTCTTGGCCAAATAGGGGAGTAGCTTGGAATTTCAGTTTATTACACCGAGTCCTCGCTGTGCCTCCCTTCTTGCCTCTAACATGCAACCCCGAAGTCACAGAACCTCATCATTTATCCCCAGGACACAACTTAGAGTGTGTTTGTTTATGAATTGGTCTGTAATAGGCTCACAGGAGCTCAGCAGAATAAAATTTGGAATAAATAACACCCATGGTCAAGAGCTGCCCACAAAATGAACTTGACTCTGCTATTTCCGTAACCCTTCAGCCCCCACCTGCTGGCTTCAGATCTCTGTCGGCTGCAGGAGAGCAGATGTCCTTCACCCTGTGTACCCCAAACCACCACCTTGAGCCCAGGAAAGTGAAAAGGGAACATGCTTCGGTGTTCACTGCCGAGGGGTTTCCACCAGGATCCAGAAGCCGGGAATTCCACTCCGGGGAAAGAAAGCAGGCGCTTCCCTGCCGCACTCGCCTCCCACCGTGGGAAGTTGTTTTTAATTGTCCTTTGAAGAGCCTGTCCAAGTATTCAGAGCCCTCTCCACCCACTCAGGCCAGGGTGGGCTGGACTGGGAATGATCACTGTTTCTTTCCTGGTCGCTATCACAGGGGCACTGAAGCTGTGGGCAGAGACTTTTTTCCACTTTGTCTTCTAGGGACAGGACCTAACCGGCTCCAGATGTGGTGGTGACAGCTGAGCTGTTTTCCATGGCAAGCTTTAGCTGCGATTCACTTATCATTTTCAAAACATCCCTGGGGGATTTGGGCAAATGGCATGGTTTCCCTTCTGTGTTAATACTGAGATGACTTAAGCAGCTTTTGAGTAAATATGTCCATCTAAATTGGTTGATGTATCAACCCAAGTAGTTACTTGACAAAAAGTGGTGACTTGTCCATAAAACTATCTTTCTTCACCTTTTTATTTAAATTAGACGATAGTTCAATATCCAGAACCTATATCTACCACTGAGATTCTGTTATTTATCACCATTTTTTGTTTTTGAATAAGGAAACTGAGGTTTGCATAGGTAGAAAATGAGAGGGCTGAGATTTAAAATCTGCTATATCGAAAATCAAGGCCTGTTGTTTTTACTTCCCCAGAATTCAGAGGAGCCTGGCAGAAGTACTCATGTGTTCATAATCCAAATCTAGAGTAATAGGTCCTTTATCCAAACGATTTATTTAGATTTATTTATTCTTTTATTTAGATTAGTAGTTGAAGTTAAGTTTATATAAAATCATCCTTGAAGACAAATATTGTCTCTGCTACAAGAGAAAACATTTGCTATTTCAATTTTTATTTTGAAATAACTTCAGTCTTGTGAAAAAGTTGTAAGAAGAGTACACAGAGTTCTTCCTTTATACTTCTCCCACGGCTTCCTCAAAAGTTAACATCTTGTCCGATCATCGCACAGTTAACAAATTCACAAAACCAACATTGACTATGATACTATTAACTAATTTACAGTTATTACTCAAATTTCAAGTTTTCCCATTAGTGTCCCATTAGTGTCCTTTTCAGAGGGAAGAATTCAGGACCCCAAAATGAATTCAGTCATCCTCATTCCTTAGTTTCCTACCTTCTGAGCAATTCTTCAGTCATTTTGTCGTTTATAGCCTTGGCACTTTTGAATAGTACCAGTCAATTATTTAGTAGGACACCCTTCACCTGGGGTTTGTCTGATATTCTCTCATGATCCAGGCTGTGTGCTTTTGGCAGGAATCCTACGGAAGTGACTTCTTGTCCAGGGCATATCAGGAGCCACACAATGCTGGGGAGTTTCCTTATTGGTGATATTAGCCTTGACCACTTGGTTCAAGTGGTGTCTGCCAGTCTCTCCACTGTAAAATGACTTGTTTCCTTTTGGAGTTAATAAGTGTCTATTCTTTAAATTGAATCTGGCAATCATTTATCACGATATCACTTAATCTCCACAAACCTCAGTGTCCTCATATATTAAATCATGTTACTAATCACTGCTCTACACATCCATCAGTGTTGTTGTGAGGCACAAATAGCACACGAAAATATTTTCTAACTATGAAGTTAGAAAGTGCACCATATATATTTCATATTGAATCAAATATAAAACAAGAAGCCACTGATTTGCAGATTACCCAGCACTGATTTTTTTTTAAACTTCCACTTAAAAGGGAGATTTAGGAGTTAGTCTCCAGTCAACCACACAAGATAATTCTGTGCTGACTTACTCTCATAGACCTCCCAGAAGAGACCAAAGCTTTTGTGAAGATTCCAGAGTTTCTTCTAATCTGAGGTTCCCTGGAATTCTCATTCAAATTAATAAACATGAGGGAGAGATCACAGTATGTATTGTGATTGGGGATTATCCTACACAATGTAACATTTGATTTATCTTTAATTTTACAAATATAACAAGCATGTCCTTGTCCATTAACGCAGTGGCACACAGCAGTCGTATTCCTTTGTATTTCCAGTGTGCGTCCATATGTCTTGTTAGTGGGAAGTCTAGCAGCCTACTCTTGAGACCACCCCAGGAAAGCATCCTCCTCCCACATACATATAGACCCTTTGTTAAGATTGGGAAGCTGAAGCCTTACTCAGTCCCGTGGGGAAAGATGTTTGGTCCTTACTGCTCTCTGCTCTTCTACTTTTGTCTTTTTTCACAGGCACTGAATCTCATTGTTGAAACCAGTTCTGCACTGTGCTGCCAAGGCAGCATGACCCCTCATACCTGAACTGAAGTGCACCCCGTGTTCAAATGCTCAGCCTTTGCTCCCAAACCACAGTATGCCAAGAGAGCTGGACCCAGAGGGAATTCCAGTCTCAGCCACTACCACACACACACACACACACAAACACACACACACACACACACACACACGACCTCCCTCTTGCATTAACCAAAGATCACCACGTCACACACCCCATTCTTGTCGGTGTAATTCTCTTGGAAGTCCTTAACGTCTTCTCTGCAGAATTTTGTCTCTTCATCCTGGTTCACCGCAAGATGTGAGAGATCTGGACTCCCTTTCTCTCAAAAGTTTCTAGATTCCTTATAACAATTAAACAAGCTCTGCTCTAGGGCCCAGTCATGCTGATTAAGAGATATGATGAAGAGGTAGTCTTGGTCAGGCCACAAAATTCTCTGACCATACTCTTCCCCCAGGAAAAGACTAGTCAGCAGTCACTCTATATTTATCTAGCTAACGAAATTATTCTTGATATTCTGGAAAATGGTCTGTTTACTATGTTCACCAATTAAAAAAAAAAAGGAGGTGCAGCCTCTGGTACTTATTACACAAATATGTATAATTAAGTGTTCGAGGCTTGGATCCACATGAATCTAAAATAAAATTTCATTTTCCTTTAAAGTTCTGAGAATGATAGCTTGGGCCCTACCTACTTGCTTTCTATTAAGCAAATTCAAAATGTCTCTGGGCTATTTCTGAGATGCGATCATGGGATTCTCACACATTTCCTTGGGCCTCTCTTTTTCCTCATGAATCGAGTCATCACTGTCACGTTGCTACCTTTGGGCTGTAACCCCTGTCAGGTGCTCTCTGCATGGTGCACTACTCTCTTCCTCTGATGGCCACCAGCTTTCCTCTGGGGGATGACACTGCCCTTTTCGTCCAGCGGAGCCTGGCTCACAGCTTTTAATCAGTCTTGACTGACAGATTATGGAGAATAGGAGGGACTCTGCACACACAGAATAGATAACAAGAGATTGTAAGTTACACTGGAGTGTCCTCAGTGCAAAGGCCAAGGCAACATTCTTCTTCAGGGAGACCCTGAATAACACCTCTCTGTCTTCCTCTCAGCCTGCCACCATCTGAAAAAGTGCATCCACCATTCAATAGGTGTGCATCCCAGCACGTCTGCTTCACTCGGACTCTATCAGGTTTCAGAGAGGGGAGAAAAGCCCCCACCCTGCCCCTCAGACCCAATAGTCTAAAATTTACAATCATGAGTTCTTACTTGCAATCCCAAGATTTATCTCTTCTCAGGAGGATGGCCTGTGGATCATCCACCATTTTAAGGAGAAACCACAATTCCCATCTGTAGAAGTGTGGTTTGGTTCTACAGCCTCAACCTGACCCATAAATGACACACAAACTTCAATACATGTCTCCAAATCTGGGTATTATCTTTAAATGGATCACAATCTTTCAGCCCAGGTTGTCCTCCATGAAACTTCACATCCTCCAGGACAAGGTAAAATCAAGTCTGCGCTGAAATGGCTCCAGCTTTCCTGGGGCAGGGAGTTGAGAGAGAACCTCATACAAAAAACGATCACCCTTCAAGGCCATGCCATAATAAACCCGCCAGAAGAATCCATTTCAGTGCAGAGAAAAGAAATACAAGCCCCATGGTAGCAACTGCTAAAACATACATTAAATTTGCATTAACAGACAATTTTACTTCTTAGCTTGAAACATCTGAATCTAATTTAGTTCACTATATTTAAGTTTCCCCTTAAGAACTACCATGAACTCCTGTGTTATCTTTTACATGGCAAACATGCCTATTATTAGGGTTTTACTGTTTGCTTTACAAGTTTGATTCTCCATCTCTAAAGATTGAATGTGGATTGCAGCTTTTACATAAAAGTTTTCCCACATCTATTTTCATTATGAATTTTTTAATCAATATTTTTGTCAAGGGGAAAGAGGAGAATAAATCCTTCCTCTGGCCTCACACTAACTACAGTCGCCTTTATTCATACGTTTGCTTACACAGCTCCCTCTTTAGTTGACCAATCAGAAACTCTGTGGTCTGCATTTCATCAGGGTCCTTAGGCACAGACAAGGTCCCGAGACCCCAGAAGATGTGTCCCACCTTGGCGAGGTTCAGAAGCCCTCCAAGTGTCAGGATGTGGACTGAAGAGTGTGTGCCACAGAAAGGGAGATTCGGAAGGGGTGTGGCATCTCCAGTCAGAGTCTACAGCAAAGCAGAGACAGGGTGGTGTTTCTTTATTTTTATCACTGCAATTTGAAAGCCTTGGATGACCATCTTGATGATTCGTTCAGAATCCAAAACTCTATGACGCTGTAATACCCTCAGGGACATTTTGTGGGACATGGCAAACCTGCAAACAGTCTGGGAAGCCAGGCTCGTTTGCTTGCTTTGGAACCACTCTTGTGCAAAAGACTCTTTTCTAGCTTCAGGAAGGTAGCCGAGGCTTTACAAAACCTAAGAAGGGCTACCATGTGGGCATGGGGGCAAGTGACGGACTCTGCAAAGCAATCTGGTTGAATTATATCATAATTATCTTCCTGCATCTTTAGATCCCTGAAAAAATAAGGTACTGTTGAAGTAGTTTATTTTGATATATTAATAAGAAGTGTTTTCGTTTTTCACTATGGTATTTAGAATACCATAGAGTGTTATAGTCATGCCAAGTATTGGGCTGTGCTTAGTTACGATTACATCCCACAAATTTCACTCTGTTAATGACATTAAGAATGAAGTTTAATATACAGTGTTTAACATATCAGCTTTCTGGTCTTAAAGAAAGAAAGAGAAAACTACACTTACATTCCTGAAAAGCTGAGGAAACAACCATTTCTCTTTCGGGTGCTCATTTTTTAAGTCCAGGATAATGTATTGCCTTAGAAGGAAACTACATGGTTAAAACAATTACGTGAAAAGAAATATATTTACTTGTCATTCATATTTATAAATGTGTAACAAAAGTGCAATACGTCTCTCCCCTTTTCTCCATTTTGTGTTGCATTTGTGAGATGCCTTTGGCCCCTGCTGGAAGTCTGTGCCACGCCGCCTGCTGAGACCTTCCTGCAATAAGAAACTGCAGTATTGCTTCATTCATTGAACCCTTCCCAACCTGGCTTTAACATGCCTTTTCATTCTTCAGTTAACTTATATTAGTTAATTTTGCTCTTTTTGCTTCTATTAGTTTGGTCCTGTCAACTGAATTGTAAACCTGAAACTAGGGGTTGAATCTTCTGTCTCTTCACATAACCCATAGTACCTCACATAGTGCTTAGCAATAGAAGGTGCTCAATAAAAATACGTGATCAGCTCATGCAGAAAGAATATAAAGGTATTTACACAGATAGGCTGAGACACACATAATATTTTTTCTTACTAGAGCAGACAAGTTTAGCTCAATTAGCATGTTGGAGAAGAAGAATGCACAGCAACAGAAAATTCTCTATCAGCAAACTGAAAGCTAATTACCTGGCAAAGTATCTTATTGATTGATTAATTCCAGAGAGTTCTCACACTACTGCTTAAGTTAAGCACAACCTGCTCGGAAAATTAGTTCTATTTTGGAGGATATAATTTTGCTTGAAGACCTCCAGGTCAACTCTTAAAATGTGTTTTTTAAGCCTCGTTCAAAAGTAGCGTTTCTTTTCAGGCTCAAAACAACTTTGGGAATGGAGGGCACAGGAGGTAAGTGGTATTAAGAATTCCTGAAAGATATATTAGGCTTAAAGGACTTGCTGGTGTCACTGTGGGTTTTATGACTTAACTTAGTCCTAAAGCTTTGAAGGATGACTAGAATCCAGAGGACAGGGTGTGGCCAGTAAATGCAAACACAGAGGAATCTGAAACAAAGGAGTGGGCTGGTGGAACTTGAGAAGAAAAGGCCATGATGAACTAGATGTCTTCTTCAGATGGCATCGACGTATGAACAAGTGGACTTTAAGACAGCACTGAAATAACAAGACCTTCTAGGAAATTATACATACTGATAGCTACATATGAGCTATAGAAGTCATGCAGGTAATGGAGTTTATCTCTATAATAAGTTTTCCAGAACTCGCCTATATTTGGAAAACATCACACTAGGAGATGCTATGAAAACATGTCATAATTGGGCTGCAAACCCATTTCTAAAATTATCACCATGCTCCTGTAACAATTTACTGCCACATTCTCTGGACTGTAAAGAGGTGAAACTTGAAAATTATTTCAGCCATCCACTTCATACAGCACTGCTTTCAGTAGGATCATTTTTGTGTTTCCAATGTAAATCATTCAAACCAAAAAGATCTTTCTTTCAGAAGATTTCCATATAGTACTGGTAGTTTGTTCCTACTTCATGTTTTAAACATGAGGCTGCTGCATAAGAAATTTTCTGTCAACTGAACAAGTTCAATAGGAAATTAAAGACTTATTTTCTCTATGGAGAAAAATGTATGACAGTTGTTATAAATAAATATGCAAATGCACGTCCCATTGCCAAGATTTTCTACAGAAAGCTTCAGTTTGCTCAAACAATAGGCTATCTCCAACATCTTCCAGATACAGGAACTGCAGTTTTTCATAAATATTAGCAGAACACATCTATTCACATAGGCTGCACACCTGACCATCTGATCTCTAACACACAGTGTGCCCTCATTGCTTCTGGGAAGAGCAGCTTGAATTTTCTTATAGGCTGGACATAATGAAAACTAACAGAACTTCCACTTCTGTTTGCCTGCATGTCCCTCAGTGGCTCATTTAGTAAACTCCGCTCATTAACAATGCATGGTATAAACCAGCTAAAAGAAAAGAAATTTGAAAATGTTTATATGCATCATTATTATTATTTTCAATAATGGGGATTGAATCCAGGGCTTTTGCCCTGATCTACATCCTCAGACTTTCGTTTATTTTTGGTTTAGAGACAAGATCTTGAAAAATTTCTAAGTTGCCTAGGCTGGGCTAATTTTATGAAATTACTTCACCATGTAGATATCAACCCAGGGCTAATTATTTCTCTCCTTGTTACTGAAAGCCATATTTTATCTCTTGGTGGGTGATCAAATTTTACATTGTTATTCACTTTCTTAAATATTTTTCAGTGATTGGTTCACATATTTGTTCAATATATACTAAAACTTTGATAATTATCATCAAAAATATCTAGAATATGTATCAAATGCCTTGCCTAAAGACAAATTATAGTGATTGCAAACTTTACTGTTTTTCTGTTTTCTTTTTTGAACACAGCTGATAGCTGTTATGAATCTTATTATCCCAGCTATAGAAAAGATGATAAATAGCACTTATTAGGAACCTACCTGGAGAAATAAGAGAAGAAATAAGAGAAGATGCTTTATAGAACATACATGTGTTCTCATCCATGCCTTCTAGTAAGTTTACATGAATATCTTCATGTTTTATTATTTTTCTTAGCTATAAGTGCTTTGTATCCACCCATCATTTATGAGCTTATTAGTCAGCTTTCTCATTATTAGGACAAAATACCTGACACCCACAATTTAAAGGAAAAGAGGTTGAATTTGACTCAGTTCCAGAGGGTTCAGTCCACAGTTTGCTGGCTGTAAGGTAGAAACAGTATGGCGGAAAAGTGTGGTGGACGAAAGCTCCTGAAAGCATAGTAACCAGCAAGCAGAGCACGAGGAAGGAGCTGGAGACATAAATATGCTCTTCCACATTACACTGTCATTGACCCACCTCTTCAATGAAGCACATGCATCTAGGATTGACCCATTGGTAAGGATAGCATCCCTATGATCCAATCACCTTCTAAATGCTCCACCTCTAAACACCTGAGACATTTGGGGGGACATCACACCTAAACCATAACAATGGGCATTTTTCTAAATTTGTAAAATGAAGATATTATCCAGGAATAGCTTCTCAGCAAAGAAACAAACGCAGTGAATGTTTGAGTGGCTGGCTCATTCAATCATATTTTTGGTAGATTAAAGATTCAAATAATACATTCTGCATTCATGAAACATTTGAGAGTAGTATAACACCCAGACTTGCTCATAGTTTTTCCTTGAGCTGTCCAAATAAGAAAACAGGCTGGGGATTTAGCTCAGTGGTTAGAGTGTTTGCCTTATAAGCACAAGGCCCTGAGTTCGATCCCCAGCACCAAAAAAAAAAAAAAAAAAAAAAAAAAAAAAAAAAAAAAAAAAAAAAAAAAAAAAAAAAAAAAAAAAAAAAAAAAAAAAAAAAAAAAAAAAAAAGAAAAAAACAAAAAAAACAAAGAAGAAAACAAGTCCATATCTTCCAGACAGTAAAGCTGAAAACAGGGCTAGGAAGTGTGATTCAGGTCAATGAGGTAATTGAGGAAATGTCATGACAACCAAAATTAAAATGAGAAGCTTCACATTTGTACGTGCGAGCTACTCCTCAGGAAATCTTTCTGGTTGCTGTTTGTTCCTATTAGATTGAATAATGTGTCTGCAAATTATATCCAACTGAAAGGAAACTGACTCACTCTCAGCAGGTATTGTGGGAGCAAACTCTGGAAGGACAGTATTCAGAAGAAAACAAGCATAGCACACACACACTTGCATGCAAACATAAGCACACGAATTTTCTCTCCCATTTCTGTTGTGATACTACATGGAATTCATTGTAAAACTTTTAAAGTGAAAAGTTCCTGTTAATTTTCTGTTAGTCTAAGTTGCTTCAAGATTTATTTTGACATACTGTGGTGCAAAATAACTCTGAGGCTGTGGCATTTTCCACTTGGGACTCACATCCCCTTGGGCAGTAGATTAGAGGGCACCTGCCCTGCACCTGGCTGCAGTCTTCATGGTATTGAATTGTGGATGCATAACACCACTGTGATCTCCTCCTCATGTGAGACCACCAGGTACCATTTTGCTGAGTCTTTGTAGATATGATACATAAAAATAGGCATGCTGTCCTCTGCCTGTCTGTCCTACCCTCCCTTACAGATTTGGAAATCCACCGCAATAAACTCTCTCTCACATGTCCCAGCACACAGGGAAATGGGGCAATATTTTCTGAAAGGTGTATGTCAAGTGGTTTCCTGGGTGAATCTCTGGGACTTGTGTTAATACGGGAACAGCTTTCTTCTCTCAGTTGTCGGCATCTCACACGGCCACCCATTAGCTCAATACAAATTAAGTCACCACACAGGTGACAGATTCCTCCTCTCCTGGTGGTGACCTGAGAAGAGCGGACTGGCACAGGTGCTGGCTTGATGGCACAAAGTCCCACGCAAGAAACGCAGCTTTTCACCAGTGCAGAGATGTTCCAAAAGATAATCTGTTTAATGCACTTGTGATTTTATTCTAGAATATGAAAGAATATAAAAATAAATGCTCCAATGAAAGATTGCTTCCCAATACATAATTTAAAAAATTAAGACAGTACTTTCAAGTCATAAATGGCAAAATCTTCTGAAAGTCTTAGGGAAAATTATCCTTAAGAACCCCTATCCTATTACATTACTACAGTAATAAAATATCAACCTACTAAGGCAAATTTTTAGACAGGTCAAAGCTTGAAATTTTATGTTGTAAACCTTTAAATACAAAGTAAACCGTAAGTTTCTTTATTGCAGTTCAAATTGTAGAAATCTGACAGCTTTGAGGACTTTAAAAGATACTGAATCAACTGCTGTAAAAAGAAAGCCGTCTTGACAATTTTAATTCATACTGCATTACAAAAGAAGAGACTATTTGGTGATTTATGAAGAGCATGTTTGTGGACTGGGTTTTGGAATTTTTGCATGAAAGGTAAATTTGTGCTCAGAATGCTCACTTCTTCAAAGACTCAGGAGTTTGATTGTAAGTACATGCAGCATTTTGTTTGGAAATATATGAAAGAAACACTGCTCTGCCTTAAGAACATGATTTAACCATCACTTTGTTCTGATACATAGAATTAAGTTATTTTATATGCATTATTCATATATATCTGTGGTAGAGGCGACCATCTCACTGCTTGAGAAACTCCCAGACAGCTCCATGTACAGTAACTCACAACAATGATAGATACCAAAGGTGACCAGGCTTCTAACTTGTTAAAATGCTGAATTGCTGAATTTCACAGCATCACGCCACAGTTCTATCTAATCTCAAGTGTACTGTGAACTGCATAAAGAAAGACCAAATGAAGTCAATTATTGCATAGGCAAAGTTTCTGGAATGGCTCCTTAGTTCATCCTCTTTAAAGAACAGGATCCAAAGAGAAAGAAAAAACATAGTTCCTGAAATGAAAAAGAAAGTACAATCTAGTTGGAGAAGACAAATATACACAAGTAGTTCATCCAGAGACGAATTACAAAGCAATCTGTGAGCAAGCATAAGACTGTTAGTATACACTGACTGAGGTTGCTAAAGATACTATGAGCAGTCAGCCAGCACCCATGAGCAAGTAATGGTCCTTCTCCCCACCTCTAGGCTCCTTCCTTACATTTCCATACTTCTGTTGCCTGGAAAATTACTCTCTTGCCGCACCATCTCCTACTGAACCGATACAAGAGACAGCAGTGGATCTCAGACTTCGCCCTATTTCCCCTTTGAATCCCGAATGTGTTCTAGTTCTTCTTGAAGAAAGTACCAACTCTGCCATCTAACCTGAAGCACAGAGGGGAGACGAGTGTGGCCTTTCTTGGTGCCTCTAAAATCACTGCATCCCATCAACTTTCCTTCCTGCCTGCTGGCTCCACCTGCAACCAGCAAGACTTCTGAGAATAGAGAAGAGGCCCCTTTCTGAAGAACCGTGTTGGTATGTGAGGCGCAGGAGAAAACTTGCGCTCTAACCTTCAGATTCAGTGAAGAGGATGGCAGCTTGCTTCGGGCACAAAAATTAAGACCAGCCCCGAAACACACAACAGTTAAATAATAGCTTAATGGAATGTTTTTAAAAACAAAGGACATGTGAACTATCCATGATAAAACATATCAAAATTCTTGGATCAAATATCAAGATCAATATTACTGATTTTCCCTTTGCCTCAAATTTTAATATGACTTTCATGGCAAGTTTAGTAATGATTTTAAAAAGCTGTTTTGGTCACAGTGGGTTTTCTTGTATTAATTTTAACTTAAAAATACCTCATTAAGATGTTATTTATGTTAGTGTTTGAGATTTTGTTGCTCCCCTAAAATTTGAGCTAAGTGATTCACTCAACTCACTCTTGGCCCAGAACTTTCTGCAAGATTATTGATGATAAAAAGGAAAAGAAGGCAGAAAAGATTGTGTGAAAGGACAGGATGATAAATGTAGTTTCCAATAATGTCATAGCATTAAAACTGAGTTTTCCTGAAATGATCAAGTGATAAAAAGGAAGAAAATAATAAGACAAGAATGTAATTATACATTTGGGAATTCTTACAGCCACAAGAGGGCATCAATTAAAAGTTTGAGAAAATATGCACTCTGAGAGAAAATAGAAAAGTGTGTGGAAAGAAAAGCATAGAAAATGAAAGACTTATTCTGTGCTGTTATTAATTCTAAATCTTTTTCTAATGAATTATTACACCCAAAGCATAATAGATTCTTGAGCAGTGGTTCTCCAACTTGCCCTCAGCAGACTTTCCGAAATGTGAATTATTGGGTCCACACCAGGACCTGAGAATGTGCATGTTTAACATGTTTCCAGAACACATGGATACTTCTGGTCAAAGGACCATAGGTAGTTCACTGAACTAGAATAAATAGCCCCTGCACAAGAGAGTAATTTAAAAATCTATGCAAAATAATCTATGGAAAAATCAAATCATGTACTTCTTTACCACTATACATTCTTCAGGAAGAAACGGAAGCAATCATTTCACCACCCTTTCAAGATCAGAGAGCAATGGCAATGAATACAGCTAGTTGGGGCAAGATACCAGAGACTGGCGGGGAGCGTAAACTGGAGATTATCTGCCTGGCCCAAAGGTATTGAAGTCTGATTAAAATAAAAACAGTCACTACGTGAGGTAAAGTATGTGTGAGTTTGACATTTTGTGCCCAAGAATATAAACCTGGATTGGCTGACAAGGAAAGAATTGGAGGCCTGATGATTTAAAATAAGGAGAAGAATCAGCTTCCTGGGAAATCGATTTGATTCTTACGACCAAGGAGAAACAAGAGGGGTTTGTACAAGTGACATAGACCATTACAAAGAGCACTTTACTGCTGGAGGGACTGAAAACTATATCGTGTGACCTGTGATTCTCTGGTAAGAGTCCCCAGTCATTTGTGCCTGGAAAAACTGGAACCTCCTAAGAGCTTCTCATGTTCGAGTAAGCCATTAAAACCTGGACACAGAACTCACGAGCCAGCAGAGACTGAGAAATCATTCCATCCTCCATTTTCCTGCACCGTACAATTCTTGAGGGCTTAATAAAGTCCAAGGTAGGAGAGCCCTAAAAATCATTGAGTTGGACTTTTTACCCATCTTAGAAAAGAAAAAAGTTAAACTATATTAATTTAATTTAACAAAGTGAAGAAATGTGGTATCTCTTGGATTCCAAGTGTTATGGAGCAACTCCTGCTTTTTTTCAGTTAGAGAAGACAAATTGATAGCAGACCAGCCTAATCTGGAGCCCTAGCTTGACCCCTGTTGGTTTACAGAGTGTGATATGGAACCCAATCCCTCTCCCCTGCTTGCCCCAAGAATTTACTAAAAGCCATCAGTTCCATGCCTGCTGCCATCGGCATGAGGCAGTACAACCTGCTTCTCACATTCTGAAGGGTGAGTCAGCTGAGAATTACATAAGAGTTAGAGCATGCCAAGCAAGTTACCAAGAGACAAGTATCACGGTTAGACATGGGAGCCTGATTGGGTCGCACCATAAATGACAGGCTGCCCACTACATTTCTAGCCTTACACACTGTGGAACAAGGAGACATACATAGGATAATAAAATGCCTAAAATGGAAATAATTCAGCAGAAGTAGGGGCTCCAAGTGAGAGGTGTGCAAGTCCTGTGGTCTAAATGTTTGCACCCCTCACATTTCACAAGTTGCAACTAATCCGCAATGCAATTATATTAGAAAATGAGCCTCTTGGGAGATAATTAGGATCAGTGATCTTATGAAAGAGGCTCCAAGAGCTGCCCCACCCCTCTGCCATGTGAGGATCAGCAAGAAAGTACCATCTGTGAACCAGCAAATGGGTTCTCACAGATCCTGAACCTGCTGGTGCCTTGATCTTGGAATTCCTGACTTACGAGCTACCCAGTGTATAGCATCTTGTTATAGCTGCCTGGGTTGACAAAGACTGCGAGGAAGCAGTAGACATTTCACATTTTATGCACCACATGTGCGGGCCAAGTCTGGCACACCATCTATTCATGTGAATAATGTTTTATTGAAACTTAGCTACACTCGTTTGTTCACATGTGTCATACTGTTTTCATACATTAATGTCAACAGTAACTAGTTGTGACAGAGACTGTATGGCCTACAGAGCCAAAAATACTTACTATCTGGCATTTATGGAAAATAATTTCTGTTCCTTGTTCTAGAAAAATAGAGAAGAACTCACAGGCTTCCAATTCACTAAATTAACCTGGATGATGGTCTACTTGAATTTTATTTACATTTTAAAGGTCAGGGTACCTCAGTGATGTTTGATCATGGTGACATCTACAGACAGATTTGTCACAGGACACATTTGTCCAATACCCCTGAGGTGTGAAGTCTGAACATAGAGTCTCCATTTACAGTGTCTTTCAATCTGTTACTGTTTTGTGTTCAGACTTTAATAATTAGTCCCAAACTTCAGGTCTTCCCATTTCTCTGAGTTCCAAGCTGCATGCTCCACAAAGTGGCAAGTTCCTTTCAGGCCCTGCCTGGCATTCCTACACTCCTACGATAACGAATTTGGCACCTTCGTCCTCCCAGTGCCACGCTGCTTCCGGTTGGAAATCTTTTCAGTTACAGTGGCCTAGTGCCTTCATCGCTTCCTCCTGTCAAAATCTCCCCTATTAAGAAAACAGCTGAAATGCACAGTAAAATACAAATAATACATGAAAGTCCCAGAAGCATCAGCATTTCAATGTGGTAAATAATTTTTTTCTTCATTCTCTTATTGAGGTGGGGATATAAAATAGAGAAAAAAAGATGCCAATTTGACTGATAGATTTCTCCCCTAACAGCCAGCTGTGCTAATGTTTAATCTACAACCCCGAGGACCTACATCCGAATAAAACAGAATGCTTAATAAAATGCAGATCCTCAAGCCCCATCATTGCCTTGTTGATTCATGATACCTGAAGTTAAGTCCCAGGAAACTTCCATTTTCAGTACTCACAATGCCCCTTCCATGATCCTTACATTGAAAGAAGTTTGGAAAGTGCTGCGCCATACTTGGGACTATTCACTGCTCTGCCCCTCGACTTGTACCTTGATGGGCAGTGACAGTAGGCTGGTCCTCTTCCAGGATCTCACTTTGCTCAGTCCGACTCGTGGTTAACGGTCCCCTGAGTTGCCACTGAGCTGACAAATTCCTCGCGTCTCTCTATGGAAAATGGTCTTCGTGTACTCTCTCGGAGCTTACAAGACATGTTTATATCTATTTTCGAATTAATTGCACAGAGCAGTGCTGTGAGGTAATTATTAGTATGTTTCAGGAAAGTCATTTGATTTCCTTAATTGTCAAATGAGAATTTAAATAAAGCCTGAATCAAAAGATTGTGAGAATTAATTAATTGAGATAATGCACTTAAGGGTTTTTTTTTCTTTTCTTTCTTTTTTTAATTTATTTTATTTTAATTGTACATTTTCGATGTACATAGTGATAACATTCATCATGGGCGATTTGTTCCTGTACATGATATATCTTGTTGCTTCTTTTTTTCCCATTCTCCTCCTTTCACCCCCTCCTCCCTCCCTATTTACAAAAGCTTTGCTTCCATTTTTTCCTTCCATTTCTTATTTCTCTTGTCCCTCTGTTCCTTTCTCCCTCCCTTGTTCCCTTTCCCATTTGGACATTTTCTTCCCTTTCCCAATATAATACATTTTAGTCTTTATTTACACCTTCAGTTTCTCATACCAGAGAAACAATGCAGTATTTAAACATGTGTGTCCAATTTATTTCACTTAAGAGTATGGTCTCCAAATGCATCCATTTACCTAGAAATATCTCAAGCTTATCATTCTTTATGACAGAGTAGTACTCCATTGTGTAAAAAAAAAACACATTTTCTTTCTCCATTCTGCTGTTGATGGGCATTTGGGCTGTTTCCAAGATTTAGCTATTATAAACTGTGCCGCTATAAACATGGATGTGCATATATCACTGCAGTATCATGCTTTTAAATCTTTTGGGAAGATATCAAGAAGGGGAATAACTGGGTCAAATGGAATCTCTAGTCCTAGTTCCCTGAGGAATCTCCACACTGATTTCCATAGGGCTGCACCAGTCTACATTCCCATCAACAATGGAGAATGGTTTCTTTTTCTCCATACCCCCTCCAGCATTTGTTATTGGCTGATTCGTTGATAATAGCCATTCTTTCTGGAGTGAGGTAGAATCTCAGGGTTGTTTTAATTTGCATCTCTCGAATGACCCGTGATGTTGAACAATTTTTCATATGTCTATTTGCTGTTTCTACTTCTTGAGAAGTGTCTATTCATTTCTGCTGCCCACTTTTGGATTGGGTCTTTAAACTTGGGGGGTCTGTTTTTTTGAGTTCTTTATATATTTGAGATGTTAGTCCTTTGTAGGAGGAAGAGCTGGCAAAAATTTTTTCCCACTCTGTGGGTTGTCTCTTCACTCTGTTGGTAGTTTCTTTTGCTGTGCAAAAGCTTTTCAATAAGATGAGATCCCAGTTGTTGATTCTTTGTGATATTTCCTGGGCAACTGGGGATTTGTTCATAAAGTCCTTGCCTACACCTATGTCTTCAAGAGTTCAACTTATTCTGTCTTCCAACAGATTTAGTGTTTCTGTTTTAATATTTAGATCTTTGATTGACTTTGATTTTAGCTTAGAATGCACTTAAGGTTTATAGCATGCAGGAAGTGGGTAATAGATGTCAATAATTACTGTTACTAGTTTCACATAGGAAAATTAAAGCTCAGAAGCTTTATCCAATACATCAGTTATATATCGTCCAAGATGAAGAGAGTAAGGTTTGGAACCCAGTACTCCTTAGAGTAAGTCTTTCTTCTACCCAGGGCTTGATTTATTACAGAACAAACAAAAGTATGAACTTCAGAGCTCCTCATTTGCTTGAATCTCTTCCACTGATCTTAGAGGGACTCAGCACTATATTCACATGGTCATATTTATTAATAATATTTGCAAAAATTAAATAATTTAATTACAGCTGGCACAGAAAACTCTCTCCAGTTCTGCTCTGCCATGCATACCCATTTTTGTTGGCATTTGAATGGCCACAGCAGTTTAGGGTTGTAGTTAAGGTGAAATTGAGCTGAGAGTACTTTTTAATGCAGTTTGAAGTCACTATTGTGACTGTATAGTTACAATAAAAAAAGGGAATTTATTCTAGTATTATAAAAAAAGGAATATATACTTTTACCAAGGAATGCAAGGTTGGTTTAACATCTGAAACTCAATTAATATAAATTCATCATATTAATTGACTGAAGGACAAACCAACATGATCATATTAGTAGGTTTGGCAAAAGTATTTTACAAACAGCAATGCCCATTCATGATTTTAAAAAAAAAAACTTATCAAATTAGCAACAGAAGTTGTGTTAATCAGCTTTTCATTGACCAAATATCGGAGGAAAACAAAGGAACAAAGATTTATTTTGGCTCCTGGATTCAGAGGGTTTAGTCTGTGGTCACTTATCTCTGTTGTTTCTGGGCCTGTGAAAAGGCAGAGAATCATAGTAGGAGGGTGAGGCAGAAGAAAGTGGGCCACCTCTTGGCAGCAAGAAGCAGAGAAGAGAGAGGGAGAAAGTGTATGCTAGAAGACTTCCTCTTTCTTCCACTTTTATTCCATCCATGTTCTCAGCCTTGTTAAGCATTGCCACCCACACTCTGTCTAGGTGGGTCCCCACTTGGTCTGCTGTCCCATGTGCCAATCTTCTCTGGAAACATCACCAGACACACCCAGAAGTGTGCTTTATTAATTTCATGGGTGTTTCTCAAGCCAATCAAGCTGACAATCAACATTAACCATCATAGAGAGGAACTTCCTCAACCTTTTAATATTTAAAAGACAAAAACACCCAGCCTAATCTCATACTGAGTGGTGAAAGACTGAGTGCTTCTCGTGAGATAAAGAACAATTAAAGATTTCCATTTTCACAACTGCTATGCAGTGTTGTATAAGAGTTTCTTGACAGCACAAGAAGGCCGCGTGAAAAATTAAAGGCATGTGAATTGGAAAGGAGAAAGTGAAACTCCTTATTGACCAAAAACATGATCCTAAATAGAGAAAATCATAAGAACTACACAGAAGAAAACCTAAAAACAACTACTAGATCTAATAATTAAGTTTAGCAAGGATACAAGATAAAAAATCAATAAACAAAAAAGTCAACTCTATATCCAAATGCTAGCAAAAATCGTTCAGAAAATAACATTAAGATGATTCCACCCTCAATAGCATCAAAGAATAAAATAAAACAAAACAAAATATTTAAGAATGAAATTTAGAAAACAAACACAAATAACCATGACAGAACTTTCTGGGCTGGTAGAAAAGCTTTAAAAATGGTTTTACAACTGTAATAACTTGCTAAACATCACCAAACTTTGTACTTACATCTTTTATGGTACTGGGGATTGAACCAAGGGCCTTTGCACTGAGCTATATCCCTAGCCCCCTTTTTATGTTTAATTTCGAGACAAGGTCTCACCAAGTCACTAAGATGTCCAGGTTAGACTCAAACTTGTATCTTCCTGCTTCAGCCTCCCCGTGTGCTAGGATAACACGGATATGCCATCACTCCCAGCTTACAGTGGTAAATTTTATGGTATGTTAATTACATTTCAAGAATACTTATTACAAGTATACAGATACTATGTAGTAAAGAAAAATATTTTATCTTTTCTGCACTATGTACTACCTGTGAACACTAAAATGTTTTCTTTCTAAATAAATGCTTGCCTTATTTTCATTTAAAATTGTATTGTTTTTCTTAAATGGGGTTTCTAAAATTGTGTAAACTTGAAACTCACAAAATCCACCTCTGCACTGACCCCTGTCCCTTAGTCTCTGTTTCTAAAGGAAACCACTTTCTCTAATTTACTATATAGCTTACCAAAGATAATCTAAGTAAATAACAATAACACCATCTGAATTAATAATCATATAGCAGTCAATATAGCCTTTGTAAGGACGAAGAAGTATTCCAAGTATTTTTTATTTATTAAATTACTTAATCCTTACAGCGACACTGTGAGATAGATACTATTTTTATCCCATTTCATCGATGCAAACACTGAAGCACTAAAAGGTAACTTGCCTATAGAAAGTTTCAAATCTAGGCAATCTAGCTGCAGAATCTGTACTCAGTGAATGCAAAAAGTTGCTTCTCAAGATACAGTACTACTCTATCACGAAGAAGGATAGAGTCATTCGTCGGAAAATGGATGCACCTTGGGACCATAATGTTAAGTGAAATAAATCAGACACACAAGCTTAAATATCACATGGCTTCTCCAAAATATAAACAAAGAGCAAAATAAAAGACAGATAACAGGAAATAAACAGATAGTCCTTTTGTAAATGGGAGGGGGACCAAGGGATGGAGGAAGAGGGGAGAGGGAAAGGGGATGAGAAAGAATTAAGATGTGTTATGTACAAGTATCAACTCCCCAGGAGGAATGTAATCATTATGTTCCACAAACATATACTAATAAAAATAAAAATCGAAGGAAAAAAATAAAATATCTCTCCATGAAGACATAGAGGGTGTATGTGTGTGTGCATGCGTGTGTGTGTGTGTGTGTGTGTGTGTGTGTGTTTTGGTGGGGAAGGGAGGTAGCTAAGTGTAGAGCTCTGTTTTTGTACACATATTAATACACAGTTTTCCACACTGCATTTTCATGCTCAGTAGTAGATCTTGGATTCAAGACTGACTGGCTATATAACTTGGAGTGCAAAGCAAAAATGTAAAATTCTTTGTTCAAAGAATTTTTATTGACGTCAAAAGGGTAACCTCAAAATAGTAAGCCAAGCATAAAGCTTTTAAATGTAAGGCCCCATCCAAAGACCATCCCACTCAGAGTGCCCCTGGTCACAGGCTTAAAGTCAGCCCTTGTCGGAGATCAGAACACTCAGAACTTCTGCCCCTACTCATGTTTACGACCACTGATTCCCACCGACTCCCATTAACGCACTACAGAGTCAGATGTCGCCTTCATGCCACAAGCCAGGAATGCGCCAGCTTTTCTGTTAGGGTTGTCAACTTATCAGAGGAAGGCAACAGGCACACCCACATGTTTCCTACGAGAGAAAAACCAAAGCCTGGTTGCATAAATACATAGGAAGAGATCTGGAGATTAGAAATCTTTCACATATAGCTACCTTGCCTCTTATCTTTGACTTTATTTTTAGCAAGGTAATTTAGGTCATCGATATTGATGAGATCCACGAAACTAGCCAACCCCTCCCCTCACCAAAACCGATTTTTTCCTAACCACAGTTACTTCCAAGTAACATTTATTAAGCTCTTTTACTCAAATCATACAGAGAAAACAATGCAAGTAGGCTCTTTGCAGCATTTCGTATCATTTGGACTTTTTCCTGCCTTTGTAGGAAAGCAGGAGCCTCATTAGGACTCAGCTAACTAAGAATCAAAGTGAAAGTCCTCCGTACACTTTTCTGACCTGTAGAAGGAATACTTGCTTTATTCCCCCCTTCTGTGTTTTCCAGCTGATGACCTCTGTATAATGACGTGGGGAAATTAATTTGACACCTTGTCTACAAGCTGACTGAACAAATTCTGTCAACCCCTAAAGCACAAGGCACTAGACAGATAAAAGTCAATTCCAAGCCACCCAAAAGGTTGTAGGCAAGAAAAAAGGAGCCAAGAGAAAAATTTCCAAAACATCTCCATTTAGAAGCAGGATGAAACTTGTTGACTAAGGTAGCAACATTATCTAGGGCAAGCATTTGACAATCTGGCACAGGTGACGAAACTGACAAATACACACAAGAAGCGAGCACAACATTATCTGTAAATTGGTTATGATTGAACACTTCATGTCATCAAGGGAATAGAGGCAATGAAAGAAAAGCCTTATTTCTCTGCGAAGAAAAGAACTGCTGTCAGAAAGGGACTAGGAAATAAAGGAGAAAAGTGTCTTAAGAGAGATCACTCTGCATTCGGCAAAGTACATATTGTAAAAGGAAAAGGGAAAAGCAGCTTGATTCTGAAACTCTATTCAGTGTAATTTTGTGTAAGCTGTTCTCTAAGGAGCAAGATTGAACTCTAATCAGCCAGCATCGTCTTCCAGATGGCTCTAAGTGTGTCTCAATCTGTTCTAAAGAGAGAGTAGGATGATTTCTCACTATGAGGAAAGGCACATATTGAGATTTGATCAAAGGATTTTGCCAATACATATTTATAACTTAAAGAGCACTGGGGGAATAATTTGTAAGGGTGTTGCTTTTGCCCATTCTCTGCCTGGCATTTTTTGGCTCTTAACTGTGGAGATGATGGTGTGCTTCCGCAGAATTCTGGCTTTTGAGTGGCCAAATGGCAAGACCGAGGCTTTTTGTATTTTTAAAACAAAGGCCCTTACTGTATACCTGTTGAATGAATGATAACATAGAGACCACGTCCCCATATCCAAAGGCACACCAGATGAGGAAGGAGAAAATGTAAACAGCAAAGGGAGCCAGGTCGGCTTGCTTCAGCCAAAGGCAAAGAGCCAGAGATCCACCTTTGACTGCCACAAGCAGGAAATGGAAATGTGGCTGCAAGATTTCATTCTGTGGCATTTCCAGTTTTGTGAGCAAGTTCAGCAGTTTTTCTCATAACCACAGTAAGAAGGATTTACCTAAAATAATGGTACTGTGTCAACAGTGAAGTTGTAATTGCTGAAGAGATGTTAGGAGCAAGGATTGTTGAGGAAGGATTCCTGGTGATTGCACTGATCCATTCATTCAATCATTTATTCATTATGCTACAGCACTGAGGACAGACAGGTGAATCAAATAATGTACCTGCCTGCCCCTCAAGTTTACAACTTAGTGGAGATAACTCAGTAGATGAGAACTATGATGCTGTTGTTATGGGGATACAGTTTGAAGGTTATTTAATCTTGACTTTGAGAGTTACAAAGTAGTCCCAGAGAAGAGGCAAAAAATCATATGCTTGAAAAATGAGTAAATCTTAGCCAGGCAAAAGGTAAGGAAAGGTACTCTACTCAAAAAGAGTAGTGTTTGCAAAAGGCCAAGAGCAAGCTCAGAAGGAGGATGTTGGGAGTTAAAGAGACCTCGAGATGATGAGGTAGAGTTGGCCTGGGGAGAACTCAGAGGAAGGGGGAATGGGGTTGGAACAATTATAAGGACAGCAAACCTCACTCATCCTCCTTTACACCTGCAAAGGGACCTATCAGACTGTGCTATGTGCTGTCAGAAATACAAGGATCAGCAAGAAGTTGTCTCTGCCCTCAAGGAGCTTGAGTCAGTAACAGAATCTCAAGGTCCGGGATATATGTTAAGCCACTGAACAGATAATCCCTGAATTCCTGAGCTGGCCGATGTCCCAAAATGATAATGAATGCTGATTCAGAAATGCTGACTTGTGAAACAAAGGATCATCTCGCCCTTCACGTATACGATTTTTTAGCTATGATATTGATACGATGGTGTGTTTGTGGACATGTTTAATACACACTGAGAGAGAATCTTGAATCCTTTGCATTCTACCAATGTGAAGAAATAAAGGCAACCTAAAGGAATTATTAATCAAAATGATATCTTTTGAATATTAGAAATATTAAGATGGAATCATGATTATTTAAGTGAATATGCCGAAGCTAATCTTAAATACCAAGCTACTCATCCTCATGCAGGAAAACGAGTGATATTTAATAACGTTTTTTAAAGATGAATTGGTGGGACAATAATAGGCTTTTTGATAAGGTCTTTTCCAGACCTCCAGCAGGCAGACTGCAGTTCCAGCCTTAGTCAGAGCTCCGATTTGTTGATCTTCAAAGCAGGCGTTCTTTGAACAGAGCTACAACTGATTACAACTAAACAAATTAACTAATTACAATAATAACTTTGAAAATTCACTAACCGAGGCCACAGGTTCCCAGACTCTGCTCAGAAGACTGCTGGAACCAGCACAAAAACATTTCAAACAGATGCATTCAACTAAGCAGTGTCTCTGTGCTAAGCAAGTAAGCTGATGCAGATCTTTGCGCTATCTCTTCAAATTATATTCATGTACTTTTACCTTTTAATAGAAAACATTTAAGGGATACTCAACTGATGGTAATTTTTTCATCACATGTTCGTAAGCAACATATTCCAAGAGTACAAATAGGAGACAGCATGAAACATTTTGATCCTAAAAGCAATTCACGATTTGCAGGGGAGAAGGCCTATTAAGGTCTGTCTGCAAGTGAATTTTTTCTTTTTCTTTTTGTTTTAATTCAGAGATCATGTTTCAGCATTTTAATAGAACTTTGCAAATTGTTTGAGGATATAATCCGACCTAGCAGAATTGTAGTTAGTCTATGTAATGCCGTGTGCTGTCTTCTACATACACAGAGCCCCACAAAAACTCAAGGTCTATTCGAAAAAAATATATCACCTGGTCTACTAAGAAGTGCAAAGCTATATCTTAATCTCAATTGCAGAAACTTTCCTTGGTCCAATTTATCAGGTGAAGTTATCACCCTTCTCCCCGGCATGTTGCTTTCATGCTGTTTTTAAAGATGTAATTATTCAGATGACTCATTGCAAGCTATCTCAAATTCTTTTTGGAAGTAGGTGTGGCATGAATAACAACAAACTAATTAACTTGCAATATTGTACAAAAAATAGATTCCTTTATAAAGCCAAGATACTTAAAAACTTACAGTTTTTTTTTGAATACCATGTCCCACAAGGACTAAATCTTTGTTAGAATAAGGAACAAAGTTTTCAATGTCAAGCAAACAAAATTAATTCAACATCTATTGGCCATTTCATAGCTGCTGCTTGGTGCTAGGAAACTAAGATAAATTAGAATCACCTGCCATGTCCTTACTGTCTACTAGCTCGGAAAATGATGGGTGCAGGGAGCTGGGAGAGGTGGCTGCATTCACAATTTCAGTATTGCTTTTGTTTGATGTGTTATTGGAAACACAGAATAGAGAGCAATGAAATCTTCACAGCACTCGGGGAAATGAATAAATCAAGAAAATTTGTCTCATGAAGGAGCCATAGGATTCGCAGTGTTTTATCACGTAAAGAAGTTGGGGAGGTTAGTCCAGCAAAAGGAATCATTTTGAACAAAGGCACTATTCCAATTGGCCTTCCACCTCTGTGGCCGTTTTATTAGATCTTTTTCCTTGACCCAGTCCTAAAAAATATGGGTTACTCAGGACTCTATCCTGGACCCACTTATCACCTCACACAACAAACAAGACTTAAGCAATCCCATCCGCACCGGTGAATGGCTTGGTTCCCATCTTTATGTTGATGACAACTAAGTATGTATCTGCAGCCCTGATCTCTTTGCATAACTCAAGATGAATATGACCAAACCCTTCGCGACATCTCTGGTATCTCTCAGATATCTCAAACCCAACATGCTCAGAACTGAATCTCTGTCCTTCTCATACTATTCTTCTGGTTTTTGTTTTGGCTGCTGGCACTCCAGTGCCCCAGGTGCTCACATCAAAACTCTGGGAGTCATCTATTACTTTTTTTTTTTCCTTCACTCAGAGGTGACTTGCCAGGTTGTGTTATGATAGTCTCTGGAGTGGTTTATGAATTTATCCACTCTCTCTGTTCCTACTGTTTCTACCTTACTCTGAGCTGCAATCTCTATCCTAAATCGCTAAGCAGTGCTTAGCTAGCAGATGCAAAGGAGGGGCGAACCAGAAGTTGTGAGGCACACGGAAACAGTGCATGGCAGAAGGGAGTCCCAGAGGTTAAAGTACGGTACCAGGTACCATCAGCAGTTACAGAGAGTCTGGCACTGAAAAGAGCTACAAATGAAGTAAGCACAACACGTGATACCCCTTTCAGTGAGAAAGTCTCACCATCCTCCTAGCAAATCTATTGTTTAGGTCAAAGTGTTGTTCTTTTTGGTCACAGACCAGGAGTGACAATGGAGATTTCTAAATATAGGAGGTGAGGTCTTCTCCTCCTGGTTTGAAACATTGATTAGTCTCACCTAGGGTCCCTGTGTCAAACAGGTGATGCCTTGCTCTCAAGGACTCAATAGAAATTAAGTTTCTGAATGAATCATTTTCTTTTTGAGAACTGTTGGTTTACAGGCTTTGTTCATTTTGCTTAGTATGCATCGAATTTGTAAATTTGTTTTATTATAAAAAATTAATTCTACATGTGTCACTTTTATTACAAAAAGATTTTTCTAGTTTTGTATATATGTACATCTGTGCAAACAATTTTGACTACATGGTGCATGGTCAGCTTTTCTCTTCCAACAAAGAAACATGTCCTGATTTGGCATATGCCCCAAACCCTTGGAGATCTCTAAGTGGATCAGGCAAGGGAGTCCAGACCGGAAGGACACCTCAGGTCATAGGAAGACCATGGCTCCAAACTAAACGCTGTAATTCAGGCAGAGTTTTTCACATTAGCATAAAAGAGTTCCACATTTAAAAAAGAAAATCACAACATACATTCAGTTAACTGAGCGAGTAGGAGTATGTTTTTAGTATAACCCATTTCACTTGAGGATGTCTATTTTCAGAATGGCCATTGTGCCAAGGACAAGCTGATCAAGTGACTTCCCCTAAGTGTTTGGCAGTCTACCCTGATGACACGCTGCCAGTTATCAAAAGCACAATCAAGTTCCACAGGACTGAAACCTGAACCTTCAGAGCTGAGAGCACAGTGCTTTGAAAAGAGGCCCCCAGTGTGTAGAGCCCCTTCTAGATACCTGTCTGGATTCTTTTCAACAATTTAAAACAGCTATTTATTAGTATTATTATGTTATTTGTGATAAAGACAGTGCTGTGAAAAAGGTGGGAATGAAAACTAACTTCTTTCTCCAATACCGCATGTCATTCCCATAAATACATATCATATAAACTTTCATCCAAATAACAGAATATTGTTTCACATCTTGCTTTTTTCACTTAATGTTTTATGTGTCTACACCTACATAACGATAATCTGTATACATTCTTATATTGATAAACACTACATTATATTGGCAAGCCTTGAACAAATATAATTAAGAAGAGATTTAACACGAAATGAAGGAAATAGTGAAGTCACTAGCAACCATAGATAGAAAGAAAATCTGAAGGATTGTAATTTCTGGGACTCTACCACTATAAAAATAAAATTGAAAGCTAAAATAAGTGGATGATTTTCCAAGAGACTTTCGAGTCATTTGTAAGGTTGCCATGGGACCATGTTTGCAGAGATCGCTTTAAATTCAGGGTATACTTAGCCCTGCTGATGCACTTGCCAGAGTCATTATGCTTGCCCAACAAGATATTACACCTCCAATAAACTCACTGTGCTGTGTCTAACAAGTGCCTACCACCCCATAAATACTTGCGGCATGAAGGAATCCACTAAGCAAAATGAACCAGCAATTAATCTTGGAGTTCGCTTTCTGAAGTGCTTTCTTTTATGGGGATGTCATCCCTGGTTCCTACAACAGCCGCCACTTGCAAGTAAGATGATAAAAAATGTCTTCTTTCGTATAGTTGTACCACCACTAGACTTAGATACAAGTTCTGATTTAGTAGGAGCTTAATTTCATGGCCATCCTTATATTTTTCTTCTCAAATTAACTGAAGGCAATCAAATTCATTCGGGTTACATAAGATGTTCATGGCTCGTGGGTTATCAATTTTCTCCCTGATGAGTAAAATCAATATTTTTGCAGAGGAGGAGTAGTAGGAACACAATGAAGCCTAAGACTTTCATTTGGGATTAGGTAATTAAATGGATGTTTTCCTTGTGCAGTTTTACATAGTTTTCACACAGTTCTTGCAGGATCGCCATTTATTCACCAAGTTCAGATAAGATGTTGCTTCTGCTTCATTAAGATGCTCAGTCTGAGGCTCTGTTCATCGAGAAGGGGGTTGGGGACCATGGTATCTAACAAAAGGACCTTCTGTCTATTTGGGGGTGTGCATAGACAAGAATGAAAATAGAAATTAGATTTCATTACAGGAAATGGATTTCATCAGATGAAGCAGGAAAAACTGTTATTAAAACTGGTCAGAGATCTTCCTCAGTAAAGAAGGAAAAACATGTACATCGCACTGTTTCAGGGAGAGTATTCCTCTCTGTGTTATGTGGTTTAATTAATAGAGAGGACTGGAAATCAAGGCAGTTTGGTTCTCTTCCCATCATCTGAATGCTTTCACACTGCTCTTTCTGACTTTGGCTTTTTAAAACAATTGACTGCAACTTGATCAAAATATCCTCTGTGTGCAGCGGTTTAAGAGCACAGCTCTGCAACCACCATTAGAGAAAAAGAAGAAGCAATCTAAGTAAGTCATTACATTCTAAGTACTTCTTAATTCAGAAATCAGGGAACTAAATGTAGGCAGGAGATTTAAAAGTCCATAATGATATCAGTTTAAATGAGGTTTCTGGAGTTGTGTTGTAAAAAAAAAAAAAAAGTGCAGTACTCTCTCACTCAACAGCTACTGGGAAAATTGAAACCCACAGACAAGCAAGGAAGAGTGTCTGTTGTCACCCAGGACCTGCTCCAGGGGGAGCTTATTTTATTCCTTTTGGAAGACAGGTTATCACTCCACTCCTGGGTTTCTGCTCTCGCCTCAATGACTGAACCACCTCAGAGAGGTCATTAGACACTTCCAACTAGAACCTTGACTGCTAACTTCTCCAGATGACAGATCTACAAGGTCTAGACTAGTGGATCTCAGCACTGGCAGCACATTGGGATCAACCGAGGCGTTTAAAAATTAGGGCTTTCCAGTATGTAACTGGGACCATTCAAATCAGAATCTCCTGGAAGAGAGCCTTGCTATTAGTACTTTTTAAAAAATGCCATATGAAATTCTAACGTGCACCTGGGATAGAGATTGAATCCTCAGGACAGAGAACAAACAGAAACACCTACAGAGCAGTCCCAGGCTGTGCCAGGTCTTCAGCATGGTGTAGTCAGCCCTGTAGAGATTTCTGGCTCCTAGGGAAGCCCACCTTTATATTACAACTTTGGGACCAGATTAAATGTACCTCCAAGGTGGGGCTGGAAAAAATACTTACATCCAAGGTTCCTAATCAAAATCCAAAACCATGCACCAGGGTGGAGAGGTCTAAGAAATGTCTGCGAGAAACCTGAAACTAGCACTATCCACTTATTTCAGACGATGCAATTCTGTGTGCTCAGCCACTTTCATATTCCATTTCACTAGTACATCAGCATTTTTGCTTTGGGTTAAGGGCCCGTTTTACAGATGAGAAAGCAGAGACAATCCAGAGAGCTTTGGAAATCAGGACAAAATCACTCATATGGGAAGTGGCCAAATCATGATTCAAACTCAATTTTTCAAATTCCTAGTCTGGTTTTTCTGTCCTCATGATGCCATTTCTGGGCTGCTCTATCAGTGTGCAATTAAGCTTCAGCTGCAAACATCAGCTAAACTGGTTCATCCTCATGATATTATGAAGATTTTCTCTATTCTTGAACATGGAGCTGAGATTTCAGGTATGTTTTGTGTTCTTAGCTCAAAACCAAACCTCTCAAGACAATGTAATAAGGTATAAAAAAAAATACGTCTTGTCAAATATATTTAAATTTTCAGAATTGAGCTACCTGTACCAACATAACACTCTCCCAAAGTGATGGCTCTTTTCATCCTCAACTTGGGAAGAAAAAGAATTCCATGGAGGAAAAGAGAGGGTAGCACAGGATTCGTTAGCACAGAAAAAATGCTTCCTTATATCCATTCTCTGAAAAATCAGATAAAGAGAAAGAGAAAGTCTTAGAGACTTGGTGAGAAAATTAAGAATGCCTGCTGCTTCACTGTGCTTCCAATAATTAAAGATTGATTTATAGTCACAAACTCTTTTAAATGGATGAAGTTAAGCTTCATTCCCCTCTTAACCTAAATTACTTTAATTGTTTGAGAGTGGAAGTTTTAACTGGGGCTAGAAAAGTGACGATTTTGGAATGGTGGCAATCGTGACTAAGATATATAGACAGCCAGAATGTAGGTAAAGTAATTGGAGGTAAAGATGAAGAATAATCCTCTTTTTCCTTTGATATAAGTTAAAATAACAGTAACAAACCCAGATAAGCAACTACCAGATTTTTGTTTCATATACTCAGCAGCTGTCGATGTAGGGCATTTTAAAGCCCAGCAATTGTGCATTGGAGTTTTATTAAATATTTAAAATTTTGAATGAAATTGACCAAGATAGGGAGAGAAGGCAAAATTTTCCCAGTTTGTGGACTTCTTAGCAAGGACTACTGAAGCAGGGTTTGAATTCCAACTAGTGTGCTATGCAGTAAGGATGCCCGAGGGCTTGGTTACCCAGGCGGGATCAGGTGGGACACGAGCTCTTGAGCAAATCCCTTGCAGCACGAAGTATCTTCAATTATATTACAAATTTTATACATTTTTTTCTTGGTGCTGCTGCTGAGCTCTACTTCAGATACTCTTAAGTTTACTCCAGCGTGTGAGACATATAGATATATATATATATAGGTATAGATATAGCTATATATATAGGTATAGATATAGATTTTTTTTTTTTTTGCAGTACTAGGCATCAAATCCAGGGGTGCTCTGTCACAGAGCTATATTCCCAGGCCCTTTAATTTTTTGACAGACCCTGGCTAAGTTGCCCAAGCAGGACCTGAACTTGCAATTCTTCCATTTCAGCCTCCCTCAGTACTCAGAATATTTTTATTTTCTAACTAATGTCACAGAAAAAAATGCTGGGAAACCCTTTAGACACAAAGCAACAAGTAACATAAAATCAAACATTTCCATTTCTGATAACCCAAGCCAGAGTTAAAGTATTGTCCCTATATTGGTTAAGAGAGCCTAAAATGTACCAATAAAATTTATGTAAAAAACAAAAACAAACAAACAAACAAAAAACGAGAAAACCCAACCCCAGGTTCCCCCTTGTTCAACCCAAGGAACCTGCCTCAAAGTTGAGAAAATCTGCTACTCTTGCAACCAGACATTTCCCAATAGCAGAAATACATGCATGTGTCTCTACCTTTCTCCAGTGTTATCCACAGGCAAGAAAGAAAGAGCTGCCATCCAAATTCCATTGTTCAATACCTTACTCACTGGGTATTCAATATTCACTCAATTATTTTTAATAAACAAATAACAAATAAATAATTGAATCTTATGTTTGAGATTAGATCTAAAAGAGAAAGAAAAATCTGAGGTTTTCTTTTTGAAAGAATGTGTTATGGAGACTATATATGGTAATTAAACATAAATATTTGGCACTCAAATGTGTGTCTTTGTCTACTAAATATTTATGTATATTTGGCAATTAAAGTAACTATGAATATTAGAGATTTTCAAACCTCAGCTCTTCCAAGAAACAGAATGCCTCAGAATGTTCATTACATACTCTGGCCAATAAGCATAAAAGCAACTATTTAAGAATGACCATCAGGGCCTAGGCTAAGTAGAAAGCATGGCATTCTAGGATTACAATTATAATTCTACTTTTACAAAACGGAACCTTACAGCACTGTTAGCTCTAATCTCTTTCCCTCGGAGGTTATATGAAAGAATGATGGTATATTGAATGACCTTTAATTATTCAGTCTCCTTCTGAGGATAGTGATATGTATTCTTGCTCCAACTGTGGATCAGAGACTAAAAAAGAGGAACGCAAAGAGAATCGCAGCCAAGAAGCAAATAAACTGAAAAACATAAGCACCTGATCGTTTGCCTCAGACAATTCCTTTGACTCTTCAGAGCCTATATATATTCATCGACCTCTCTCCCAGCCCCACTTTTGAAATAAACAAGTCTCATAACAGCAGATGTGAATGGCAAATTTGAACTTTAAATTTCAAAGTGCTCGGAATACTGTAGGTAAGAAGCAGGCGGCAACTATTGCGCGGAGTTCTCTACAACAGAACCCACCTCCTGCACTAGGAACTGGGCCCGGCAACTGAGGCAGCTCTGTGGGAGCTATTTCCCCTGCCGCCTCCTAGCCCAGGGGAAACTCCTCTGAGGGCAGCTCAGTGTTCCAGGTGCACAGCAGCGTGGCACACTGAGCCCTGCCCTGGGGCTTCATTCCCACACACAGGCCGGAAAGATTGCTTCCAGACCACAGAAGAGCAAACTGTAGGATCACACCACGTAAAAACACCACCTTGACTTAACAAGTGGATGCTAAGCCGGTCTTTGGTTTGTCTTAATCAGTGTCAAAATGAATTATTCGCCTAAAAGCCATGTCCTGACATTTTTAGGTTTGGCCTAAAGGTTTCTCCCTACCTAGTGTACTGCAACCCAACTTGATATGTAAATAACCCGTAACCTCTTCTCTTAACAAACAGCTGACCAGGCACAGATGGACAACAGTTCAAACCGGGTTCACGCGGAGCTGCATCCAATCAGGCTGCCTCTGTACCCCACTTCCATTTTCCAAATGGCACTTCCTTTTCCAAGGCTATAAATACGACCTGCCTTGTGGTGAGGTAAAGCATTTTGAATCATTTTGGCTGGAAGGTGGTGCTCAGTTTTGCAAGTAAGTGAAAATCTGTAGAGCTGAATTTGTTGTAATTTTCTCTTCTAATAAAGGTGTGCAGCACCAGCCTAATCGGAAATCACAGAGGTTTGTTGAGAGATGGGCAGCATGCTCTAGTTACACATGCCCCACTTTACACACTGGCATTTACACCATAGGGGAGTCTACCCTCCATCCCCACAAAATAGAAATGTGTTCTTTAAAGTAAGAGGTATTCAGGAGATGATGTTTCCCAAACCACGGACAGATGGTAAGGAAAGGCAAGTTTGGAATGTATAAAGAGGTTGTACTAGAACAATGTTTTCAAGTTCAACCTAAGGTCAATAGAGTTTGCTAGATATGAGAAACATGGAAATAAATGTTCTTTCTCCTTTCCAAGTGATTTGAGGAAAATATTCACTCTGAGAAAGCATTTCCTTATGCTTCTCAAGATGAAAAGAAGGTTTCTATTTATGTAGCATCCAAATGTCCTGGTGAGAAGCAAAACTTATTTGTCAAACACACTGAACCTACCCACCCATATTGACTCATCCATGTCTCAGATGCGCTCTGCAATCCAGAATCTTTAAAAAGGAAAATCACATATTTTGTTGGTGTTTCTTTCCAGATAGTTACTTATTCTGACTTTTGTAGCTTTGCATTTCTTTTTCTACTCCAGTATGCTACTTTTAAAAGCTTTTTGGTTTATTGCTAATTTCCTCCTGTTTGGGCTCAGTCGTACAATATGGTATGTGTGTTGGCTTATAATTTTGGAGCTGAATTTATGGGCCTGCTATAGTTCAAATGATATTCTATTTTTGCTTGTTTTATTTTTGCCTGGGCTTGATATGTTTTATGAGGTTCTTTCCTATACTGGCATTCATATCTGGCATAACCAAAACTTTCTACCTCTTATTTAATATTCCTCCTAAGTTTCAAATCTAAGTATTTTTCTTTGTGTGATGTTGAAGCTTGTTGTGATTTTTTAAAAAGTTTTAATATCTGGAAACATTTCCTTCCACATCAGAAACTCAAGTTTGCAAGAATCCCTTTGGGAGTCTTTAAATGTGTATTTGGAGGGCAGAGAGGAAAGATGGCCAACACTGGCCCTGCTGTCCACTGAGTTGCTCTGTACAGCTGTGGGGGAAGGGATGAGGTTGCTGGGGAGAAAGGGTCTGATTCTCCATCCCTCCCCTCCAAAGCCCTCACCTACCTGCTTTCTGCTTTCTGTTCTAGTCAGGCACTACCTCCTTCCTCCCACTAGTGAACAGACTGCTCTTTTCTAGGGTTCTCACTTTCACGGTCAAAATGAGCCAGCTGCCAGTGCTGAGACATCTTACAGAGGCTGACTTGACCTTCCAAGGAAAACTAGAAAACAAAGGACAAAATTGTAAAGAGGTTTGGGGGAAACAAGGCAGCTCAGAAAGATGGGCGCCTACCTTAGGCCACAGAATAAACGTTTTCACAAGTCACTCTACCCGAAGGAAGCTATAAAAATCTTAATGATTCCTCTAGAGACCCTCCATCTAGCCCGGCCCTGCCTCTAACTAGCTAAATGACTTTGCACAAGTAACTTCTCCAGTACTAATTTTCAGGTAAGTTAGAAATGAAAGGCACAGTGAAATCTTCAAGTCCAAACCCTTGTTCTTTCTAGTATGGAAAGGAAAAACATACTAGAACTCTGAGAAAGCATTTCCTTATGGTTCTCAAGATGAAAAGAAGGTTTCTATTTATGTAGCAACCCACTGACCAGCCACGCCACAGAGGCAGATAGCCTGACTCTCAATAAAATCACTTATTTCCTTGTTTTTCTCTCACTTGTAAAACTTGGTGGAGGAGGAAGGCTTGGGAGGACTATTGCTGAAGTTTCTTGATGTTTTCTTTAAAATCCTTTATTTCCCTTCTATTCATGATCTGACCTTGGAAATACCTTATCAGGGCTTTTAGCTTATTTTGCATCATTTATTTCCTTTGGAGGAAAAGTACCAGAGATAACAAATCAGTAAATAAAAATCATGTCCCTTCAAAGAGAAAGTGTTTCTAAAAAATAATATTTTTTTGAGAAATCAAATTTGGAGGGAAAAAAAGATATTGTTTTATATTTTGGGTTTCAGACTGTTAACCGTTTCTATAAAAGCATACTAGAAAGAGAACTTAGGAGGTTTGCTTCTGGAAAATGCAGCATTCTAATTCAAATGTTGTCGGAGAAGAAGATAAAGCAGAGAGTACTCATTGTACTAATGTGAAAAAGATGAATGACACCTAAATGGGTTTTCTTTGCATCACAGACCATGGTTAAGTGTTTTATATGCATTTGTCACTGCTATTAATGTAATCACATAAAACTTTCTCTTGTTCTCAAGTGCTTTTAAAGTGAGCTATTTGAGCTTTCGATTCTGCACATTTTCCTTCTCTTTCAAAATTAGCAAAGGTAATATGTAAGCCCTGAACTTTTCTTTTTTTTTAAATGTGAGAGCAGAAGTAAAGAAAAAGAATATGGTAGTTGCTTGGGTAAATTGAGAGCTGTGGGTGTATCTTTCAAGGGCTGTAGCTCGTAACTGTAATAAAAATATCCTGAGAGGATCATAAAGAATGCTGCAAGTGTTTTCTGTATTATATAATATTAATGCTAGATCATCTGTACAGGTCTTCCACATCAGTATGCTTCCCTCTGACTCAGGAACTCCCAGCTACCCAAGGAGAAACCCCACATCCAGCTGTACCCTGCCCAGCAGGGAAAGTTGGGATGGAGACAGGGCAATCACTGCTTTGCCACGGTGCTGGTTTCTGGAGCCTGCAGACTTGTAACTGGAGTGGGCTCTTGGCAAGAGAAAGCAAAAATCCCCTTTTCTCTTTAGTAGCACCCCTGCCTCCACTCTCCTGACAGGAGACCTGCCTACTTTCTGCCTTCTACCAAAAACTACCATTGCCTGGCACTGTGGCCTTTGGCAAATTGCTTAATCTTTCTGAGCCTTGATGCCTCATATAATACCCATCTGAGAGAGTAAGCACCCAGCAAGAGGCTGGCACACAAAATGCATCCTCTGATCCATGTTCATTCTGCCCCCATCCTACTGAAGGGCCAGGAGGTTGCCAAAAATGCTTTGAAAGCCCTTTAAGCTTTCTTATACTGTGTAGTTGAGAAGAAGCAAGATCACTTTTGTTTTATTTTAAATTAAAAACTCTGTATTTTAGTTTAAGATTTACAGAAAAATTGAGCAAAAAGTGTAGAGAGATTCATATATCCCCTATCCTGCTCCAAACTTTCCTTCCCCAAGTTTCTCCTACTATTAGTATTTTGCATTTGTATAGTACATTTGTGACAATTGATGAGTCAATATTGAGGTACTACTTTTAACTAAAGTCCAAAGTTCACATTAGAGTTCACTCTTTGGGTTGTGTTTTCTGTGGATTTGGACTGATGAATAATGACATGTATCCAGCATTGTAATATCATACAGAATACTTTCATTACCTTAAAAATCCCCTGTGTTCCACCTTTTCATCCTTGCTTTTCCAACTCATGCCCCTTGGCAACCAGGAATCTTTTACTGTCTCCATAGTTTTGCCTTTTCCAGAATGTTATATGCATGAGTCAAACAGTTTGTAGGCTTTTCAGATTGACTTATTTCACTTACCAGTATACATTTATTTTTGTGTCTTGATAGATCACTTTTTTAACCTTTGAATAATATGCCGTCGTCTGGAGATACCACAAATGTTTTTTCTCCATTCATCTATTGAAGGACATCTTGGGTGTTTCCAAATTTTGGGAATAATGACTAACTCTATCAATACTTGTGTGCAGGGTTTTGTGTGGACATACAGTAGTTTTCGATTCACTTGTGGATATAGTTTTCAATTTTTCTCTTGAAAACTGAGCAAATTTTCAAAAATTTTTCAATTTTTCAATTGAGCAAAATTGCTGGATGGCATGATTATAGTATGCTTAGTTTAAAAAAAAAATGCCAAATGTCTTCCAAGTGACTATGCCATTTTGCATTCTCACCAGTATATTTCAAACACTGAAAAATTCCTTGGATGAAAGGTCACATTTCTATTACTAGGCACAAATGTTTGCAAGTCCCTGTATTTTGTTTGCATTCAGAAGTCGGGGTTTTTTTGAATTTCTGAAAGATCCAAACTTACATTCCAAGAGCTCCCTACATCTGAAAGTTATTTCTTCCTATTATAAGGAGTATAATGGCCCATGTGGGGAAAAAAATATTACTGGCATGAGAAGGTCAAAAATGTATTAAAAGAGCAAAATCTAGATGATTTTTATTTTTTAAAAAAATTTGGAATCAACATACACTAAAAAAAAAGGCAAGTCATTTACAAAATGTGAGAACCATAAAACAAATGAAGAATTGAATATTCCAACTGAAATAATATGATCATATGAGTGACTCTAAGGAGAAATTTTAAAAAACAAAAATGAGGGGCTGAGGATTTAGCTCAGTGATTAGAGTGCTTGCCTTGCAAGCACAAGGCCTGAGTTCGATCCCCGGCACCACAAAAAAAAAAAAAAAAAAAAAATGTTCTTTATGTAACTTAAATTATATTTTGCTTGTTCAAGTTACTTTAAGATCTGTTACTTACAGGTGCATTGCTATATCTTACTAAGAACTCTAAGCCAAAGTCAATCGAAAGAAATACCTAATTCTTCACAGCATTCTCATGATACAGGTTAAAATAAGAAGAGTCAGAAAGAAGAGGGAGACGAGTTGACTAGTATATTGGTCAGCTTGCCATGGCTGGGACGAAATACCTGACACCTACAACTTAAAGAAGGAAAGATTTTTTTGGGTCATGTTTTCAGATCTGGTCAGTGGACTGGAAAAGGGAAGAGTGGCAGTGAGGAGGAGGCCAGGGACATGACATAGTCACCAAGGTTACATCCCCTTGTCCCACCCAAACACACCCAGAAGTGCGCTTTACTAATCTCCTAGGCACCACTCAAGCCAAACAAATTGAAAATTATTTTTAGCCATCAAAAATCATGAAAATTGGGGGATTTATTCCTGATGAGAGGGTTATCTTTGAGAGGTTTCTCCACAATTTAGCTGAATTAGTAAGTCAGAGTAGAATGGTTTTGTGTAAAGTTTTATGGCTGCTCATTCAAAACTTTGACTAGAGAAATACCAATTTATGGTTGGTCAAGCAAGGCCTAGGCAAACCTTTGGATGACTGTCTAGTTAGCCAACAGGTCTATAATTTGGCAACAGCAATGAGCTGCTGTTTAAAAGAAAAAAATGGTCATGTACTCTGTGAGGCAGACAGCCAAGTCTGTGTACTTTCTGTGGCCATGAAGCCAAATGTATTGAGGTCAGATTAGAAGAAGGAGCCAAACACACATCAGTGGATAAAGTAGCTAGTGTTTGAGGCAGGCTTTAGAAAGAACAGAAAGGCCTGGAGGGTCTCAGGACAGCAACAGAAGGGCAGAGAAAAGCACCTCAAGAGTGTGGCTCCTCCACCGGTATTGCATCTGCCCTCCCACAGGAGATACCCTTTTGTGCTCCCCTCTGACCAGTTATCTACCGTCCAGAAATGCCACTCCTATCAGGGCATAGCTAGGCAAAGACTGGTAAATGCAAAGTTTAAGCAGACGCAGATTTGACAGGGCAAAATGTGTTGGGACATAAAGAACCTGAAGCTAAAAATCCAAGGAGTACCTGATTTGAGAAGGGAGAGATGCAAGAAATAAAGAGAAAGCAAGGAAATCAGGGGGATTGAATCTGTTCACACCTACTCAACGATTAAAATAAAATAGCATCATTCCTAGTCTCAAAAGCAACACAAACAATGATCAGTAAAGATGGAATTGTAAATTTTTAGTCCTATATGCTTGAGATAATGTTTCCAGGTGATTAGAAGAAGGGAATAAGAATCGTGCCCGTTGGGTCTGTTCCCAGTTTTGGGACTTGGCAGTTTTTTTAGTTTCACTCAACTTCTCAGGTCAAAAGAATCAAGTAGAAGAGGTGTTCAAGGAAACATGCTGTGTTTTTCTGTGAGTAACAAACCTACCTCACTTATTTATTTTAGATTTGCAAAAATCTTCTCATCCCTGTAGCTCCAGGGTATGTGTCACCATATACAAATTGAGTCTAATTAGAGAAAATTTCTATGTATTTCTGTTTTGTAAAATAACTTCTCTGAAAATGTTAAGAATTCTTGTACATATATTTTGCATTGTTCCCTAATTGCCAGTGAATTTTAATAATGCTTTGGAACACATTTGCCATTGATGAAAAGCCTCATCAGAAGATTTTTTTTTAATAACTCATTGCAGGTTTAAAGCAGAATCTCTAAAGAATCCCCTGAATTTTTTACACATTTCTCAAAGGTTGTGAAACCTCATTCTCTCCATAGTTTTGGTGTTTTCTCTGCAAGCACGTGCTCTTTCAACAAAGTTTATCATTCGCGGGCATCTATTGATGCGTTGAACCTGGAAAATCTAATCCAAGACACTGGACTCTTAGGAGAGCTGCACTTTGTTTTGCTACATTTGGAAGGAAGGACCTCTGTGGTTAGTCATCCAGATACATTATGCATAGAAGAATTTGCATTAGAACTCTGACACTATGTTCCGTTTAGAAATGGAAATCTACGAGTGAAGTAATGCACCATAGATAAACTTCAAATGGTTAACATTTTGGCCTTTCCAGATGTTGTTACTATCTTACTCTCTTTAAGTCAATACTTTTAAGATGTTTGCTTCTAGTATTAAAAAATTGAGATTTCCATGGCCTATCGGGATGGTACAAGTCACTTAACCTATTTATGGGACATGTAAGGTATGTGATACACAGTACTGGGGCTACTTAAAGTAAAATAGTAAATTATGAAGTAAGATATTATATCCATTTGTCAAATAATCCATTGTCTCCTTGGGGAAAAATTGTAAAAAAAAAAAAAAAAGGAATTTTAGAGTGACTGTTAGGCAACATTTAAACACATGCCAAATAACATAGTATGGTCTCAGTACTGTGGAGGAATGCTAAAAACAGCAGTAAGAAGAAATCAGAATGGGCTGGGCTCAGCTTCGATGGTTTCCTGGAACTTGAGTCTTGGCCTGGATTTTGATGGTTAGTAGAAAGGAGACAGACTTCAGCAGAAGGAAGGGCTAGTGCAAGAAAGATACCTCGCAAGTCCAGGTTGTGTATTACACACTAATGTGCACACCATGAAATGGATGCAGGTAATAAATGTCTGCTTTAACTGTGTTTGAAGTTATGTTTTAGGATTTTTGTGTATCAGTTAAGACTTGGTTTCGAATAATATACATCAATTTGAGGTAGCTAAAGTCATGAAAAAGAGAAAAAAGAAAAGAAAGGGGGGAAAAACCGAATTTTTGCTGGATACTGGGAAACCCAGAAAACTCTAAGGGGTCTGAGGGAATTTTAAAAAACACTCAACAGTCCAAGGGAACAAGAAGAGGGCAAAGGAGGAGGGGAATGGGAATCCAGAAGAATCAAGATACCCTAAAAACAAGAACCTGATAACCCAAGCTTAGTAACACACACATCAAGTACTGCAGTCAACTTTATGTAGTTGTTACTTAATACTGCAGCTATGTGGTTGTATACATTGCTCGTTATTATAAGCAAAAGGCATAATGTATTATGGTCTGTAAGTCTGTGTAATTTTGGTTAAATTTTAATAAAAATCTATTAAAAAACAAACCCCGTAATGACATTCACAGTAACAGAAACAGAGTAGTCATTCACCAGAATCCCCTTCTCTCCTTGCTGAGGCTTTTTGCACATCCAAGTTTCTTTTTCTTTTCCCCACTTTTCCAGTCCATTTTCTCGACTCCCTGATCTATGAGGCAGAAAACACAATCCAAGTGTTCGTCCATTGTCCTTCATTACCTCAGAATGAGATTTGAATGTCTTGTTTCCCTTCAAAGTTGACAAGACAGGGACTCTGCGAGACTCAGCTGATTCCACGCGCTTGCCCCAGATGGATAAATGCCTGTTGGGCATGTCACGGTGCAGAAAGAAGGCTGTAGAAAATGTGTGGCTGGGGTGAGGTGGCTGGGAGGAAAGGATAAATGCCAGAGAAGCCCAGTGAATCCATTCTACTTATGTGTCTAAATTCTCATTCCTTTTAAAAAAAATTCTCATTAATAAATTCCACTGAAACAATACTTGTGACAGCTATGAAATATTTCATTCATTAGAATTAGAAGTAGAGTCTCCCAGTCTCAGGATGGTGTGTCCTGTAGCCTCAGCGTGGCGGTGCAGCAGGTTAAGGCGGCCTGAGCTCCGCAGTTAGAGAATGAGGATCCGCAGTTTCTGACAGCTTTTCGCAGTAGGGGCCGCTCTCTCATATTCTGCTGTCTTCAGCGAAAATATATTTACCATTTGATCACATCGAGTTGATTTACATCAAGCTGATTTTTTCTAAAAAGCTCCCAGAAATAAAGGAGACCGTAAGGTCCACCCCCAAAGAGAAATTAAAAAGCCCTTGTCTAAGCTAAGATTCAGAAGGGGTTCAGTGTCCCACTTGCATACATTTTATTCTGGAGTTTGTTCCTAATTTATAGCAAAACCGCCCCTTTAAAAAATGAGAATGAAAGTGAAATGTAATGTTTCGCTCTCATAAATCTTCTTCTTTGAACGTCCATATTGCTCAGAATTTTTTAATAGACCTTGCTATGATTTTTGGACCAAATTGACACACAAGTTTTGCCATGATAACTTATTTGCTACTACTATAATGATAGAAAATCCACTGAGTAGATTGTTATATCCTTTCAGTGAACATTACGCAAATTGACATCATCACTATGTGTGGAAGGCCATACGAGAGGCCTTGAAATGTCTAGAATTGTGAATGTCAGATAAAACTGATGTCTAAAAATCAAACTAGCAATGAACACAGCTCAGAAGCCAAACGTCTCTGCTCTACTTTGAACACCGGATGACTGACTCGTCACTTCTCTGCACTCCACACACTCGGGTCACTGGTACCCCAAAATATCAGGAGATAATTTACTTAGGGTAACTTCTACTGCTCTGAGAGCTATTTTGAGTTAGTGTCGTATGGTACCATATAAAATGTAATTCCTCATCAAGACGTAATTTTTTTTTTTTTTTGACGCACTGGAGATCGAACCCAGGTCCTTGCTCCTATACTCTGCCACCAAGCTACATCCCTCGCCCCAAGATATAATTTAATTTTCCTCGTGACAGAAAACATTAAGATTTATTATAATACTGCTTTTTCCTCCTATTACAAGAGCAACAAAATGATCAAATTGCATGATGGAGCCGTGGTCGATGATATACTTCAACAAAGAAGATAACCAGAAAGAGGAGGCACTCAACCGATAGACTGGAGGAGAAGTATGTTGTGAATTATGTATGCCATAAAAATAAACCCTCACAGAATAGAATCTACTCATTGACATCTTCAGTGGTTCGTTCAAGACCAAATAGGTTAATTTCTACTTTGTTTATCTAGCATCTAAGCAGGCATAGAGCGTGGGTCCCACATAGGATGCTGAGACCTACTTGGGATGGCTTTTTGAGCAGGCTGCGATATCAAAAGAGCAGCTCTCTTGGGGCTGAGTGTTTAGCTCAGTGGTCAGAGTGCTTGCCTTGCAAACACAAGGCCCCGAGTTTGATCCCCAGCACCAAAGGAAGAAAAAAAAAAAGAAAGCAGTTCTCACAGCCTAAGCATTATACACAAGTTCTCCATGATGACATGAAATTAAGAAGAAGAGATGAAAACAAGATGAGGAGAACTCGAGGTTTCAAACTGAAGCAAAATGGGCTATGCATCAATCTGAAAGGATGAGGACGGACGACAAGGCTATGACTTCAGGGAAGAAGAGAGAGTGCGTAAGAAGTATGTCTGAGAAAGAAAGCTTCGTGTGGGAGGAAACTCACCATTTAGTTTGCCACTATAGCCTCACTGCCTACAATAATGCCTGGCACATTGTAGGTGCTCAATGAGTACTTCTTGAACAGTAAATGGTTGACTAAATGACTGAATGTATGAAAGGTGAATTTGTATAACTCATTGCACAAACTGGGTGTCCCTTTTACATCAGCTTTGGTGTGAGCTGTATAGAATGGCTCTTTCAAGGAGACCTGACTAGGCCAGGCAAGGTGGTGCATGCCTGTAATCCCAGCACTTGGGAGGCTGAGGCAGGAGGATCACCATGATTTAGAAGCCAGCCTGGTCTACATAGTGTGTTCAAGGCCAGCCTGAAATACACATCAAGATCCTGTCTCAAGAAACAAAGAAATAAACAAAAAAGGAGACTCGACTGTACAAGAGCAGAAATATGACGCAGGGTTAAGGTGAGAAGTTAGGCTGTGCAAAAGGACTTTCTCTTCATACTTCATCACAATTATTATCTTCTTTATGTTGTAGTAACTGACCTCCCATTAAGCTGAATCTGTCTCCAGCATTGTTCTCGGCTGCTTGTGTATGCTGTTTTCTTTAAGGAAAATTTCAAAAATAATACTATGCGAAGTGTATAATATATCATAATAAATATGCCACCCTATTGAACGTATTTCTTCAGTCATACTGCTTTCTCTTTACTATTTTCTAAGCTGGGAAAGTGCTCTACCTGCATTTGACTGTCTCTACCCCTTCTGACCCAACCCAGTTAACTCAATCTGTCTTTCCGCATACGCACCACCCTAATTAAACTCACCTCTTTTGTCTCCGTCATACACAACTTTATTTCCCAGATTTACTCATGTTTATGCCCATATCTGGATACTATTTCTCTTTCCTATTAGTTGTTTTTAATTTTCGAGACCCAGCTCTAGGTCAGTGCTTCCGAAAGCTTCCCCCACTCGCTCTTCACGGTTGCACGGTCCAGTTTTCGGAACCAACCTGGCGTTTCAGGTACTCCATGTAGCTGCTTTCAGAGTTGGTATTTGAGAAATATTTATTGATTGGTTTTTTACTCACTGGTTTAGTGAGCCAGTATTTATTCTAAACTAAACAGTGTTCAAAACACTGTTTAAAAGCCACAATAGTCTCAAAGCAATGAGAAGGCAGCATGCCACGTGTCTTACATGCAGTTAGGAGACGCCATGTTCTCTACCCATGTGGAGGAGAAGCATGTGAACTGGTCCTTGGCCAATGAGTTTTATTAATTTCAATGTAGAAAATTACCTCTGAATTTCTTAAGTCTCATATTTCGCTTTGATTTCTGTTTCTGCCAAAGCGTTAGTCTGGTAGTCACGCCAGGTCAGGAGTGAGAGTTTTTGCTCTGAGTTTCTGAGCTTTGCAATTACTTTTCCAGATGCAACATCTGGCTATACAGAGGGCTTCACAGACAGCTGCTGCGGACACTGCACAAGTGACAACTGGCCATCCTGAGTCCAAACCACTGGAGGGCTCTGTACCATGGTTTTCTTTTCTGTAGTTTTCTCTTACTCTGTAGCTGTCTTTCTGATAAGCTCTAAATCATTCCTCTAATGATACTGGCTTTTAATTAAAAAGCATTTTCCATGCCAAATGTGGTCCCATGCCAACAACTTAACATTCATAGCGCCTCATTGATAAAAAGACGATTAATATTAATATCGAGAACGTACACTTCTGGCAGAGTAACACATACCCAAACGATCCTACCGTTAGCAACTGAACTCCAGGCTAAATATAAAACGCAACTGCCCGGGTTATTGAAGAATAACAAAAATCTGGCAGAATAAGGGGTGACATGATCCTTGAAAAAGAGAAACTTGATGAGAAATTTGTTTACCTGCTTATTTTTTTAGGGCGATCCCTAGGCCAGGTAACTATGAGGCCTAGAGTTCAATCTGAGCAGCAGTCGTGTGCTAAGTGCAGAGGTCAGTGCTCGGCGCGGCAGAACATCCAGAAATCGAGGGAAAACATTCTGTGAAAGAAGCAATCACTGATGGGAGGAGAGCCTCCGGCCTGCACACCAACTGCCTTCAGTCTTAGCCACACTCCGAACTGCACAGCTGGGGAGACTACGACATCTTTGGTGGGAGTCAAATGTGCAAGACTTAAAGAGCTACTCAGAGACTTCTACATCTTTCCTCAGTCCTTAGGAGACAGCCTTTGGCACTCAAGTCCCACCAAGTTAATAGGGGTTAGTGAACATCTTGGGCTTTTCACTAAAACCCCAGAAGGCCACACCTTAAGAATGAGAATCACATCCCAGAACAAAGATCAAAATTGAAAATAAACACATGCTAATAAAATGCCAAACTAAAACCAAATAGTGACAGGCTCAAGGTAATCCACCAGTTATTTAACAGCTTAAAAAAAACCTCATTACTCGTCAAAGGAAACTGTAGAATACAGAGTCTTGACCATGTATCATCATGCACAATCCCAGTGTAAATGTCTTTTACAAAAGTTACTAAATATGCAAGAAACAGGAAAATGTGACCCACAGTAAAGAATAAGATCAATCAGTAGAAACAGATCCACAGATCTCTCAGATGGTGAAATTGGTAGTCAGAGGCAGTAAAATAACTCTGACAAACAAATTAAAAGATCTTCAGGAAGTTGATTGAAGTAGGCAACTTCAGGAGAGATATAGAAACTAAAAAATAAATAAACCATATATCTAGAATTTAAAAACACAATACCTGAAGTTTAAAAAAAACATTGTTGGGAACAGATCTAACAATGTAAAATAAAGGATCGGTAAACTTGAAGATGGGTCAATAGAAATTATTGAAAATGAAGCACAGACAGCAAAATGATTGAAAAATTGAATAGAATTTTATAAATTATATGCTATTATGAAGTGGTCAAAAATACATGTATGCAAGTCCCATAAGAAAAGAGAAATGAGGGAGAAAAAAATACGGAAAAGAATATCAGACAAATTTTTTCCAAAATTTGATAACAAACATCAAAATGCAGACCCAAAAAGCACATCAAACCTAAAATATAATTAATAATACGCCTAACACATTCACAAAAACCAAAGATAAATTCTTAAAACCAGCCAAAGGAGTGAGAAAGACAACAAAAAGAATGTATTTGATTCATTTTTCAGAAAAAAAGCAATAACAAACACATTATCAAAGTGTTGAAATTTTAAAAACATGTAAATTCATAATTCTATATCGAGTAAAAGTATCCTTCAAAAATAAAGACAAAATAAGGAAAAATTCAGATAAGCGAAAGTAGAGGTAATGTGTTACCAGCAAATTCATCCAATGAAAGAAGGCTAACAGGAGTTGTTCAGGCTGAAGAGGAATACTACCAGATAGAAATTTAAGACTACAGGATGAAATGAAAGGTGCATGAAATATAAATGTATAGATGAGTACAAAATTATTTTTCCTTTTTTTCCAATTGTCTAACATATTTGAGTGACTGTTCACAGCAAAAATAATAACAACTATTTGGAGGTTATAGTTTCCATCAGGCACTATTATAGTTTCAGTCTGGACTGTCCTCCACAGGTTCATGTGATGGAGACTTAGTCCTCAGTGCTGCAGTGCTCAGAGACAGGGCTTTGGATCAGTGACTGAATCATGAAGCTTCAGATCTCATCTATGGAGCAACCCACTGACACATTCATAATTTGATGAGTTGTTGGAAGCTGATGGAAACTTAGGCAGTAAGACCTTATTGAAGGGGGCGAGTCCTTGGGAGCATGCTCCTAAGGACGATGTATCTTGTCCCTGGCCCTTTCCCCCTTCCTTTCTGGCTGTCTTCCACTCTCGCTTTGCTTCCTGGTGGCCATGAAGCGAGCAGCCTCGTTTGCCACCTGCCCCTAATGTGATACTCTGCTTCACCTCAGACCCCAAAGCAATGGAGATAGCAGAACTTGGTCCAAAACCCTTGAAACCCTGAGGCAAGAAAAGTCTATCTTCCTTATAAGTTATTTACATCAGGTATTTTGTCACAGCCATGGAAAGCTGACATAGGCACTGGTCAAAGTGTTTTGCAAATATTAATGCATATAATCCTTGCAATAAGAGGCGAAAATGCAAAAGTGTCTAGGTACATGTCCAAGGTTCATGGACAACAAGGAGTGTAGTGGTTGAAACATGAATTCTGGAATTAAAAAGACCTGGACTCAAATCCTATCTTTTCATTTATCAGTTGACTATCCTTGGCAAATTTATTTAATGATTAGAACATTAATTTCCTTGTCTGATAAATATGCACAATAATATTTTTTAAGTTGTAAAAATCAAAGAAATAATTTATAGAAAAAGAATTATCTCAAAGGTGGGCACCTTACAGGCCTGCCACCCACATTAGTGTAGAGATGGTATGGGGCACTGGTTACCTTCGACAGTACTGAGTTCTGGTACTAGGTAATCAGTACCTCATACCATCTCTGTCTCCTAGAGGGCAACTCTAAACTGTGAAAAGTGCAAGGAAAAAGGGAAAAAACTCCCTCCCTATCAGGGAGCTGAAACCATAGAAAATGCAACTATCTCTGCCAAGTTGAAGAAGAAAAAAAGCATTTGCTACTTTCTTTGATAGAAGACATCTGTCTTGAAAATTGCTAAACTCAAGGGTGGAAATATTTATTTTAAATACCTTTAGATCCTCCAGATTCCATCTCATCCCTCCTTTTATGGTTTTGTTACAGCAGCACATTTTCCCTACCAATAAAAACAAACAAGCCATCGACAAAGACCTGCATCTCAGAACATGAACAACTGTATGGAGCATTTGAAATTGTGCAGCAGAAGGATTTCTCTTGTTCTGGCTGGTTATGCCGTCAGTCTGATGCCCCAGTGAAATGCCTGTTATGATTTACGGGTTATTCTTTTGCTTTCTTCTTGGCTTTTCAAAAGGGTCAAAAGCAGGAAAGAAGCTTTCTGTCTGTGAAAATGCTAATCTCTATCTAGTGCTCACTAAATTATAGTAGATACTGCTGAATTTTATAGATGCTACTAAAATTTCGTTTTGGTTTTAGTAGTTGTAGAATCTTAAAATTCAGTTGGGTTCCAGGCCCTCCAATAATAAAGGCATCATTAGTTCATTCATTTGTTCAGTGAATAATTTTAGCAAGCTTCTGCCCTGTGCCAGACACTGTGTGAGGCACTATGGAATGTACAGAAAGAACAGGAATCCAGAAAGGATGATCGGGAGACAGGTGGTCAGAAAGTCTGAAAATGATGCTGTGTGTTTGGTGTGACATTTTTTGTGGCATAAAGATTAGGGGAAAAGGATGTTGAAGGATAATGAAGAAATCTGGTGTGGCTTTGCGGTGAATTGAGCATGAAAGCATGCAAAACAGTTAATCAGATCTTCGCAAAAAGAAACACAATTTAAAACACTAACATCCTTGCAAGCACAAGGGCCTGAGTTCGATCCCCGGTACCACAAAAAAATAAATAAATAAATAAATAAATAAATAAATAAATAAAACACTAACATCTATAAGGAGCACAAATAGGGTATTGTTTTGAAAGTAAAGAAACATTATATTAAGTATTAAACATGCCAGTTTTAAAATTTAGAATGTACTGGATCCACCTTAATTTGCTGATATAAGTAATTAAGACAAAAATGAAAATAATATTGATATGTTTAAAGTATAATTTCCATTTGCATTTCTTCCGATATTAAAAAGAAATGGAGTACATCCTGAAGTAGATTTGGGCATCAACTCAGCAACACACATTTTATGAGATGATATTAAATAAATAACTTTAGGTAAACAGAGATAACAAGAATTAATGATATAAGGTCATCAATACACAAATCTGTCACATTTTTCTGATTTTATTTGGTTTAACTTAGGAGGTACTTTTTGGTTTTACCTTGGCACAAATTATAAAATGGTTGTATGTCCTTTCTATTTATGTTGAGTTTGTTTCTCATAGAGGACGTGCTGCTTAAGAAAACATGTTTCAGAGGGCTGGGGATTTAGCTCAGTGGTTAGAGTGTTTGCCTTGCAAGCACAAGGCCCTGAGTTCGATCCCCAGCACGAAAAAAAAGAAAAAAAAGAAAACATGTTTCAACAGTCCAAGAGGCATTGTCTCAGCTTAACGTGATTTCTTATAGAATCATCTAAAGTACGAACACCTTGTTTTGACACAAGTTAGTAAGTGATATTTATTTGGATTTAAATAAATGATGATTTGTCATAAAAAATACCCATGACTCTTACACCAATATGTTTAAACATGTCAACTCTGAAACCACTAATGATGTCAAACTTTAGGCTCTAGAGTAGGAGGGATTTAGTAATATAGAACAATCTAAAGAAAATAATTTTACCACTTTAGCCCATCACTTTCTCATATGATAACTGTTCCAGTTTGGATCTGGAATGCCCCTCAAAGCCTTGTACGTTGTAGGCTTAGTCCCAGGGTGGCAAGGTTTAGAAGTGGGTCTTGGGAAAATGTTTGGATCACACGAGCTCTGGCTCCACCAATGGTTTAATCCATTGATGGGATCATAATCTGATGGGCTGCTAGGAAGTGATGGAATCTTAGAAGGTGAGAGATAGTTGAAGGCAGTAGGGCCTCATGGGCACACTCCTGGGCCTATAGCTCGTCTCCAACACCCTCCTTCCTCCTCTTCCTTCTTCTTCCTCTCTCTCTCTTCCCCCCTTCCTCCTTTCTAGTGGCCACGGGGTGACCAGCTTTCCTCCACCACCTGACGTTTCTATTTCACCAGAGGCCAAAAGACAATGGGACCAACTGACCATGTTCCAAAACTTCTAAAGCTATGAGGCAAAATCAACTTTTCGTCCTTAAATTGTTTTACTGAGATATCACAGTGACAGAAAAATGTCTAACACAGTAACAGTAATAACAAACGCCTTGGACATTCTGAATGTTTTTGTTTGTTTTGTTCCGCAGGGTTAGGAGTCAAACCCAGAGACTTTTGCATGCTAGACAAACACTTTACAACTGATCTATACTCCCAGACCCAAATAATTTTTTGTGTTTTGCTTTTCTTTCTTAAGGAAGAACGAGAAAGAAAGAGAAGGAATGAGAAGGAAGCTACCAATATCTTGATAGTTTTGTTTGTTTTTCTGTTTTGTTTTGTCTCTTCTAAAGGAACTGGAAAGAACTGAATTACTGTCTTGATACCACGTGCAAGTCTGAATGCTCTACTCGAATCATCCTGCAGTGAAGAAGAGCTAGAAAACCGAAGGCATTAAGAGCCATTTAGCTTACGGGATCATCCAGTATGGGACGCACTTAGGGTGACACCTAAGGAGAATAGGTTCTCCTTGACATTTTTCAACTAGCAAAGAAAAAATCAAGCAACTTCCTGGGATTAGAGTTAAATGCTAGGTACCAATTTAACAGAGGTTTGAAAACTGGTAGACAGATCATGGCAAGTTCAGGCTGCCTCTGGCTCACACCTGTGGTGGAAGACGGCTCATGCTTCTTGCCTGTTTCTCAGTAGGAGAGGAAGTGTTAAGCTAGACTGTGAATTCTGATGCCTTGAAAGACCGGGCACCTCTTTGGGCATCATCTCAACCACTGCGATTAACCCTGAAATAGGCCCTGTAATGCAGGACAGGGACATCTTGAGACCCTCTGCCTTTTCTACCCTTTCAGCCCACACTTTGGTTTGAGAGCTGCAGGAAGAAAGCTCTGTCTTGATATATTCTCATTTCTGAGAAGAGCTAGTGACCTTTTAAATACATCTAATTAGTTATATCATTTACTATTGCTGATTATATCATTTACTTTCTCCTTCGGTTGGATTTTTACTGAAGCTAAGACCTTCAACAATGTATGTTTGGGTACCTAGAACTATATTAAGCAGTTTGATACAGTCTTACAGATATAATGGGTAATAGTAATCATGACTGGTCTGCAAAGGAAAATGTGAAATAATTTTTATTTGCTCTGAGTATAACTGTCAGATGTTAGGATTTGGCATTTATTTGTGAGAAACCTATTATGAGGGTGTTCTGCCAGGATAAAGGAAGGAGGAAATAAGCACCACACCCCAGTAGGACTATATAGAGGTTTTAAAAAACACTTTTAAAAATAGCTCGTCTGATGACAGAATCAATTGACCTTAAGGAATATTTCCTAATCTCTCTGCCATGAGGTATTCATTTCCTAATTTATCATTCTTACAATAGTCATTCTTACATGAATGGCCATCATTCTTATAATAGTCCCAATTCTCTCTTCTAGGGTTTTCAAATTCTGCTCCCCGTTGTCCTATGGAGAAGAAGATATTTTCCATAGTTTCCACCCAAGGTGCTTGGAATCGAGATCACAGTTATATGAAGAACACCAATCCTTGCTTTTTGCGGAGGGGAGGGGGCGTTGGTGCTGGGGATCTATCTCAGGGCCTTGCGCTTGTTAGGCAAGCACTCTACCGCTTGAGCTAAATCCCCAACACCAAATCCTTGCTTTTTTACACCTCACAAAAGTATAGAAAAGTTTGCTTTATTTGTGGCTCATGATTTTTCTTCAGTATACTGTTATCACTATGACAAGAAGAGATTGTTCTTTCTGAAGAAGCATCACTTATAACCTTGAAATGATTTGCTAGTTAAAGTCACAATTATTATTCTCTAAATTGGCAGAGAAGTGGATCCTGAATTTCAGCTGATAATAACTCACATTCTAATGTATTTGAATCACAGATAAAGGGCAAAGGAAACATTGATTTCTGAATTTTACTAGTTTCCACTGATCGATATGTATCTATAGACCGAAAATATATTCCAAAATTCTGGAAGATCTGTGCTTTAGTCAATTTGGGCTGCTTTATAGAAACATTATAGACTGAGTAGTTCAAAAGACAGAATTCTATTTCTCAGTTCCAGAGTCTGAGAAATTGAGGGTCAAGACCGGCAGGTGTGATGAGGTCCCATTTGATGAGGTTCAGAGACAGCGCCCTCTTGTGTGGAGGGTGGGGAAGAACTCAGCTCTCTTACGCCCTTTACAAGAGCGCTAACCGACTTCGCGAGGTCTCCGCCTGCAAGACCTAACCACTTTCTGAAAATCACACTGGTAACTGGGTTTCAATATGTAGATTTTGGGCAGACACTAATATTGTCCAGGCGCTGGTGTGCAGCATTCCGTTCTCAGATGTAAACCTCTGTGACTATAACAGATCTGAAAGTACTGGGTAGTTTGAATGAATGCTGGAGAAGTCACCCAAAGCAGTCACACACATAAGTTTTTAAATAAAAATTTGTTACAATTCTCTGTGAATAGAATGAGAAAAGATGCATCACATAGTTTTTATAAGATGAGAGAGAGATGTGGCAGAAAGTAGTTAAATATTTCTAAGTAAAATTGGAAGTCTGTCTTATCTATCGGGCCTTGATAGTAAGTCATTATTACATAGGAGCCTGTTTTACTTAGCTGGACCCAACATCTAGATCGGCATGGAGCATTTATTGTGGTGGATATGTGTGGATATGTGTGTGTGTTCACTTATTAAATGCTCTGAACACACATTCTGTGTTTGGCTGTGTGGCTTCTCTACAAATAAGAAATACAGAGATGCCTCTTCCAGTAATAACTTTAAAATCTATTGAAATTGTATGGTAAATAATGATAATAAGACTTCTGATACAACACAGTATGAAGTCTGAGCTCCTGCTTCAACTTTCATAGGTTAATCATTTACAGAAATAAATACACTAACCAAGCAAAACCATTTAGAGATAGAGTATTATGATGTCAGTCATCTAGAAGAGAAAAATTAGTTTTGTATATGAAATAAACAAAAGCTAATTCAGCTTCTTGGGCATAGGCATAAGGGCTGAAAATAGTTTCAAAGCAGGGTGCGTTCTAGAGTTCCAAAAGCTCTAACACAGCATAATGATGGATTCATGCAATATTTTTTTTCTAATAATGTAAAATTACTTGAAATATATTGCTTTATTTCTACTGAGGCTAATGTAGATGTCCTTGATTTTTGTTATACATTCATTGACGAGGATTATGCATGGAATGATCTTTATGTCGTATTGACAACTCTGCTCATATGATATGTGGATGTTGCAGGCGATTGAAAGACAAGTAAAATATAGTCTAGAGCTAAGACACACAAAGGACAGGATAGCCCTGGAAAAGATTACAACAAAACTGAACACCTTAGAGGAGAAATTTTTTGAAATAGAAACAACTTCAGATAAGATTTCTGCACTGAAGCTAAAGCCACAGAACACTAGGCTTTAGTAGAGTCTTGGAGGCGGTATAAGGGTGGTGTCCTGTTTTGTTAAAATTAAGACTCTTGAAATTTTAGATCCACTTGTAATTATCAAAAAGTTTTCACCCCACCCAGGATGGTGATTATTGTTCTTTTAGTAGCCTTATGTAATTTTACATTGAAAATACATGAGGACCAAATTATTCTGAATTCACTTTGGAATAAATTTACAACAATATCAGTATGAATTTGAACATAAGGAGTTTAGATGTATAAGATGCTTATTCCATTTAATATCTAGTTATATATGGATTCAGGATCCATTGGCATAATAAGTTGGTTCTCCAGATGAGCTCTTTGGCCCACTATTTAGAAACCACTGATGTGAGATAGAACAGTAAATGGAAGGCAAGGCTGGTAAGACATTAGCATTATAGAAGGGTGCCGAGTGAAAAATTGTAATATTTGTTCTTAAGAAGAAGGCATTAAAAGTATGTGAGCACATAGTGCCATAATCCTGAGTATTATTTAAAAAAATTAATTCAGTTTGTTGTTAGTCTCCTCCACAGGTTCAAAGCACATCTCTCTCTTATTCACTGCTGGACACACAATGCCACCCAGAGTGCCTGGATCATAAGAGGTGCTCAATAAATAAATACTTGTTCAATAAACAAAGGTAAATGAATGCATCCAATTATGAGGATAGAGTTTCAAATAATATAGGGCAGCTTAAAAATGACAGGTGTTAAAGAAACCAAGGAGGATGAGGGTAGAAAATAAGAACATCAGATTGTGGACCGTGTGGAGTCTGATGTGGTTTTCAGAGGGATTCTTCTTGTAGAGGGACAGGAATAAGCGCCGCTAACTGAAGTTAGAGAAAATTTCACTGATAAGAAAGGTGCAGACCACATTCAGCACATGAGCTGAATTATTTCAGAAAGTGTGACAGTTGCTTTGGAGGATTCTTGACATTATCTGGTAAAGTTGATATATAGCCTCCTTCTTAACTTGCCTCAGGAGACTGACTGAGGCTGCTTCTCAGAGACAAAGATGCGAAGTCGGTTTCAGTGAAATCAGCGGTGTTGTGTTTATACTCAGTAGTGTGTCATTACCACTCGCCAGATTTGTGTTCCTGGGAACAATTTCCACAGCAATTGGAGGCCGGCCGCTGCTTGTTATCTAAACAGAACTCAGGGAGATGGGAGGCTGTGGCTGTTGAGTACAGTTGACCGGAAGACGCAGTCGCTGAAACCTGTTATCAAGGCAGATAGTCATCTGGGGAGATTAAACGAGCAGGGCTGCATTCCATTTTAGGAAAAGACTATTTTTTAGTGCATCGTAACATTCAAAACTTTGTGACTGAGTAAATAACATCAGTCCTGTCTCTGCGTAGAAGGCTGTTACGATGCCGTTTGATTAAACATTTGGGAAAACAGACATAGCAGGTAGACTGGAAACTCGTTCCACAGAAAACATAAATAACAGACTTATTTTTTGCTGGAAAAGATATATTATAATTATAGGTCTTTAGTCATCCCAGAGAAAACTTGAGGTGCAGATGGAGATTAGACAAGGACAATCACCAAATCTTTTTTAAAAGAGAGACAACAGTGGGCTGGGGATTTAGCTCAGTGATTAGAGTGCTTGCCTTGCAAGTACAAGGGCCTGAGTTCGATCCCTGGCACCACAAAAAAAAAAAAAAAAAAAAAAAAAAAAAAAAAAAAAAAAAAAAAAAAAAAAAAAAAAAAAAAAAAAAAGAGAGACAACATGTGTAGTGAACATCAAGGTTCTGGGTTCAGACAGTGGTCCTATTTCATCCTCAGTGTGTGATCTTCATCAAGCTAGTGAACCTCATTTTCTTTACCTGTAAAATGAGGCTGATGGTACATTACGGGTTTTTCTAAAATAAGGATTAAAGATAATATATAATAATTGCTATTATTTCTGCTCACTCAGATCCTGGTGTACTGCTTATTAGTTATTACTGCTTTTTATATTTACTGTACACAAACCACATTCTAATCCAGGAAATCTCTTACTAGAAGCTTGCAAACATTTCATAATGATTAAAAAAAAAGAAAACATACAGATTTTTTTAAATTACAGGTTTTAAAAGCTTTTCCAACTAGAGGTATATTCCTGTTAATATTACATATTTTCCTTTAGCCCTCTATTCCTCGACCTTATGAGGGGGGTTTCATCTTAGCAAGCCTTCAACTAATTGAAAGAAAGTCAAAGAGTTAGATATAACGTCTATGATCCCCTACTTCTTTGAAATATCAGAGAATTTTAAAGGGATCTATCCAAATAAACAGCCTCAAAAAGTTTATATTTAATCATGATACTATCCCTACCTAACATTTTAAAATCTTTCTCTAAACAATGTGATTTTATGACCTGGTTTTCTTGGGCACTTCAAGTTTATCCTGTTACTCTGGTGTAATTAAGTAGTAGACTTTACATCCCTTCACTCTCAAAAGTATCCCGGCTTGGACAATAAATACAGCAGCCGCTCTACCTAGAGCATCTTACACTTACCTTGTCCTGAGAACTCAGGTTAGATGCGACGCAACAGAGATACTGAATATTTTACATGCAACCTGAACAAATTACACAGATCGCTACCTGACCATGATTTTTGAAATTTTATTAATGGGTCATCTTATGGTTTGGATCGGGAATGTCCCCCAAAGCCTCGCGTGCTGAAGACTTGGTCCCCAGCTGGTGGTGCTGTTGGGAAGTGATGAACGCTTCCAGAGCCGGGATCTAGTTAGAGGAAGCAGGTGCTTAAAGGGTGCGTTGCAACCTCAGCACCTTCCTCTCTACCCTCCTGCGCCACACACACCATTTTTCCTCTTTCCCTTCACCTCCTGCCTGCCTGACATAAGCAGTTCTCCTTGAGCACGTGTTTCCACTTTCACTATCAGTCCAAAACCCACTGGACCAAGCAACCATGGACTGAAACCTCCAAAACCACTAGCAAATATAAATCTTTCCTCCTTGAAGGTTTTCCTCAGGTGTTTTGTCACAGCTACCAAAAAGCAGACCCACATGGGCCATAATATATCAAAAAAGATCAAGCAGGAGAAAAAGATTTAGAGCAGACCAAAGCAGAAGGAAACCTGTCAGGCCACCGACCAGCAGGGTCCACGATGGGCAGGGTCATGGGTGAAAGGAGTTACCAAGGGGCAGATCACTGGTGGCTGTCGCCAGAGTTCAGGGCAGGGTGGAGAACTTGTGTCTTTTAGAAGCTCCTTTCAAACTTCGTAAGACAGGGAAGAGGAGCTTATTTTGGTTGACTCTGAAGTCAATGTTAGTATCTAAATGTTACAACTTTTTTTCCCTCAAGAGTGCATCAATTGACTCATTTTGCACATTTGAATTCTGATGTCCTTCGTTCTGAGATGAGTTCATTGCACGGCATGAGAGACTAGTGTGACATGAACGATATCCAGGGTCTGGACTGGTCTTTCTCCTCTCTTCCATCACACTGCTCCTCTCTCCCTCATCTCTGCAGGATACCTGTACAATTTATAGTATTCCCAAGGAAGAGAGGGAAACTAGGATTATGCTTTCTACCAATGAAAAAGCAAGATTCCTGAATTAATTCTAGTTTGTGAAGAAATTCAAATCTACTACTATGTTCGCCTATGTAAATTATGGAATTAATAAAGTTAATTTAGACATTTTTACTTTATGAAATATAAATACACTAATTCTTGTCACAATGTTACTACGTCACTTTAATAAGAGCTGCAGGCATTCTGCTTTTTAATACTATTTATTTATTCAATTTTACCTCCACCGAACTTATTGCTCACTAAGAAAAACAAATTGGATATCTTGGCCTGAAATAAAGACAGAAAGAATAGACAGCTGTCAATGACAAACATGAGCATGAGCATATTGTTTTAAGTCTTACGAGTCCTAGGAAATTATGGTCACAAAATAATTGTGAAGCACAAATATTTTTATTTCATAGACTTGTCGTAAATAAATTCCCATGAATAAAAACTATCATTTCTGTTTAAATAATCTTCAGCAGGAAGCCCTCTAGTAATCCAAAGACCTTTCTCGTTTATCTATGCATGTTTTCTATTACTGAGTATCCAAGGAGGGTTATGCTTCCTTTAAAGATTAGTGTGGAGGGCCTTTCTCAGCATTTCACTCAATGGCAGAAATCATTCTGGAAAACATATTTAGACTTCACTACATAAGAATGAAATCTTCTGTAGGGAAAACCCAACTGTAAACAAAATCTGGAAAGAGAATATGTAAAATACACAAAGGACAGAAGGTTACTGCACTTAATACTATACACGCTCTCATGGATCAATTTTTAAAAAATTAGGACATATTGTAATACAGCATGGTGAGGCTCATTTTGGGAAATTTGTATGACATTTAATATATCTTGATCATTTTCCATGATATTCCTTTCCTCTCCCTGCTAATCCCCTTCCCCCCTCCCAAAGTTTACCCTCTAGTTTCCTGTCATTTCTCCTTTGTTTTTATTTGTTTGTTTGTGTACTTGTTTATTAATCTTTTAGGTTTCTGAAATAAGAGAAATCATGTGATATTTAACTTTTTGAACCTGACTTACTTTACTTAGCCTTATGGTCTCTAGTTCTATCCAGTTTCCTCCAAATGACATGATTTCATTCTTCTTTATGGCTGAATAATATTCCATTGTGTATATATACCACACCTGGCATGAGAGGCACTAACCTGGCACACAATGGCAAAATATGAAGTTAGGCTGTTTACAAAGCTTAACTATTATGAATTGAGCTGCTGTAAATGTGAGTATTCGGGTATTGCTATTGTATGCTCTTTAACTCTTTTGGAAATATACCCAAGAGAAGTACAGATGGACCAAACGGTGTATCTATTTTTAGTTTTTCACAAGTCATTAAAAAAAAAAAATCTCCCATAGGAAAAATGGGAGAAGGAGGACCAGGGGTGTAGCTCAGTAGTAGAGTGTTTCCCCAGCGTGCCTAAAGCCCTGGGTTCAATCCTCAGCATTCCAAAAAAAAAAGGGGGGGGGGGAAGCAAATGAGAAAAGGAAAGGCAAAGGTTTTAAAAAGAGAGTTTATATTATAAGATATACAAATAGCAAATAAGATATTCAACCTCATTAATAATCAGAGAAACTTAATATTAAAAATAGAGTGCTTTTTGGCAGTAGTTGAGAGTAATAACGCCTGTACCATAAGGAGGAAGGAGACAAGCCACTTTTGAACAGTGTGGCTGAGTGTAAGTCAGTAAGGTTTTTCTGGAGGAAAAAAGAGTAATATGTATTAAAGTCTTTAGCAGTATGCAAATTGTTTGACAGAGAAATTTCTGTTCTCAGGAATGGACTAGAAATGGGCACAAAGGTATGATAAAGATATTTGCCACAGGGATTCTCCACTTGGTGAAAATTACTGATACTAAATTAACTATACGAATAGGGTATACTTGTATATAGAATATTATTTATTCATGGAGGACACAAACATATTTAGTGAAGTACAAAAAAGCATATATATATACATATATATATTTAATTTTTAAAAATGAATTAAAAATCATCACATCATATTCCCTGCTTTTAAAAGAAGGCTGTATACCACTCATCTTTCAGTGATGGGGTTATTAGATATTTTTAGTTTCTGTTTTATATGTATCTATATTTTGTAAATTACAATTGAAATAAAAACATTCTCCTTTAGTTTTCCCATTATGAAGGGGGTAACGTCATAGTGATTTCTGATTTTCAGTTAGGTAGACAGGAAATTTACTTCTCTGCTTAGAAAACAGCCATATTTATGTCCTCCAGTGGAAGCCTAAGTAGACAGTGTATACCGTGCCTGAAACTCTCAGACAAGGATGGCAGAAGTTTTTGCATGTGGAAGTGCTGTGGGTCTCTGTGAAGAGAAAAGTTACCCAAAATGAGGAGTCACCTATGTCATGGTATAAAACCACTTCCCAGACTGGCAGTTCATTGGCAGGGAGACTTGCTTTCTTTCCCTCAGGGCTGGGGATTAACCAGAGCTTCATGCATGCAGGGCAAGTCTCCCACTACCGAGCTGAGCCCCCAGGTCTGGAGGGGAAATTTCTTGACCTCATATTGTTGCCTTTGTGTGCCACGTCGGCACCCCTTAATTTTCTTTCCTCAGCCCAGGTTTTTCTCCCTCACCAGAACAAAGTAGGCCAGTTTTAGGAAACTAGGAGAAAAAGTAATTGGAGGGAACTGAGAAAGAAGGAAATGGTGACAAGCACAGAAAACCCTTCGGGCCACAGCTTGGAGAACAATGCCCTCGAGCTCAGAAATTTGGTGCTAATTTTAATCTATGGAAAATCACAAAAACGAGCCTAAATGCTTCTCCTCCTGCTCCATGTACAAATATTTAAGTAAAAATGTAACCCGGAGGGGGAAAAAGGAACCAAATAAATACATGCAGTTAGTTAAGTCCCTTACAAAGGGGCCTTTAGTGTTTCTACACAGCAGACGAGCATAACTCCTGGCTTTTCTACTGAAATGACTCATGAAAAGAGCTAAATATGTTTTCTTAAGAAGCAAGTCAATGTGTCAGAAAAATATGATTGTCCTAATCCAGTTTAACTTTTAACCTCAATAAATAAGCAAAAGAAGTTTGCAACCTGAAACTTCTTAGCAGTGAATGTTTCTCTTCCTTCTTGCTCCTGAAGAGTTTTTCTTTTTTATCCTGGGGATAAAGAGATATTATAATTCATCAAAATTTCATCCCTACAGGAATCTGGATACCCCCAAAAACATGAGCTAGTGAAAGAAACCATGCGCTCTACTTTCACAAATATTTCTTATAAAAGAGGCAGACACCCACCCGAATTCAACCTGGGGTGAGGGCAAAGGACTACCACAGGGTCTCTGTAAGACCTCTCCCTGGGAGAGCAGAGTGGATGGGGTCAGGACACGGAGCCCCCCTGTGGTACCTAGTTACACAACGATGAGCAAGTCCCTTCACCGCTGTGGGACCCGAGAAACCCCCAGCACAAGTGATTTCATTTGTGCCTCATAGTTTTAAAAGTCGATTGTAATACACAACTAAATAGATGTGGGGGAGAGAAAGGGTGCAAACCAACGTGTATAATGTGATCCTATCTTTTGAAAAATAGCAGAAACACAGTAATAAGGAACAAAGATATAAGGTAAAATGCGGAATGAAACTCAACACGTGTTGCAGTTTTTTACATCCAGAAAAACCTTACAGGCCCTTTGTTAGTATGATATTGCAAGTGTGCCTTCTCCCAATCTGTGACTTGAGATTTCCTCTCATAAGATTGTCTTTTGATGAATGAGTACTAATTTTAATGTGAATCAATCCATTATTTTTCCCCTTTAAATTACTACTATGTCAGTCCTGCTTACAAAATTTGTGCTATACCAAGACATGAAGCTGTCGATGGTTTACTTCTGACTTCTCCTTTTTTGCAGCAAGCCATCAGCCCCTGGCCCGAGGAAAGGACTGTTCTCCAGGGGAAACCCAGAGGAGCCCCATCTTGCTGCCTTGCCAAAAAATAGAACTTTCCCCAAGGAAGCCAAGGAGAAGCCTCAGCAGTCTGTGTTCTACTTTTCCTCTATAAATGGTAACCTGTATACCCCCAGAAAGGTGATTCCTTTGTCTTCCTGGTAGGTTTTCTGACTCTCACCAGGCAATTCTTTCAGTTGGTTGACCTTTCGTTTGAATCGCTCTTTGCTCTCTTAAAGTGACTGAGCTACCCCCCATTCCCTACCCTCCAAACAAGGATGGTGAGGTGGGGTGTTCTAAGATGTATGCAATCTGGAGAGCCCTTTTAAAGAAAAGAAAGATACAATAAGAAAATCCAATGGCCCCACCACAATACCAGCAGACATAAATGGACAAACAATCGTATGCCAAATGTACAAGGCCCCAGCCACCCTGCGAGGGGCCCGTGCAAGCAAGAGCTCTTATCCTCAGATCACGGTGGTGCTCCGGGTATTCTGCAGCCTTCTCAGCGGGACGGTGTTTTGTCCTCACACATTTCTATGACCAGCAGACTGGGCTTGGGGTGCACTACTGTTTTAAAGTCATTTCTTTCCCTTCTTCTGCCAAAAGCCCTATTCCCTTGACACATCACAGACTAAACACCCACTTTTTCTCCTAGTTGTTTTACTCACTCACCTCCCCTCCTGTCACTTAACATCTACCAGGATGATCTGTGCAGTGCCATTGGCCCCCATCATTTACTCGGATCCATGTCTAGCTCTAGCCGCACTTCTACTTCTGATCTCTTTCATAGTAACTCATTTAATGAGAGCGTCCATAGTTGTGTCTTTACTTCCTCAGCTCAATTCTATCCCCTACCCTCTTTAAACAGAAAAGAGTGGTATTTTCAAGTCAATAATTCCTGAAAGCAGCCATCCTTTTGTCTTCTTGTTGGTTACCGTCCCGGCAACTTTTCTCAAAATCTCATGAATCCACACTCTCCTGGCTTCTTCCCATGCCCTTAGCCACATGTTCCATCCCTGTGTGTATACTGGGGTGGGGGAGGATCTCCTTCCTCTCTGCTCACTCTCTAAAAATGGAAGAATCCTGGTTTCAGTCCTGATTCCCGAACCTCATCCCTTTCTCTGCCTTTTCTCACTACTGAGGCAATTTCCTTCAATCATATGGCTTTAAATGCCACTTACATGCACGAGGTTCTGAAATATGTTTCCACCCATTACTTTCCCAAATCTCCAAGACTCATATCAGTCCATATTAGTTAGTTTCCTGGAATTACAGTAACAAACTAGGACGTTCAAATAAAAGAAATGTATTGTCTCACAGTTCTGGAGGCCAGAAGTCTGAAATTAGGTAACGGCATTGCTGCTGCTTCTGAGAGTTGTGCACGAAAATCTGTTCCACTTGTCTGTTCTAGCCTCTGGTGCCTTCTGACATTCTTTGGCTTGTAGGTGGCATTTTCCATCTTTCCACCTTCTTCCCTTTATGTGTTTCTGTCTGTGTGTCCAAATTTCACCTTTTTGTAAGAATACAGCCACATTGAATTAGAGCTTATCCTAATAACCTCATCTTAACTTGGTCATCTGCAAAGACCCCATTTCTATGTAAATTTACATTCACAATGAAAGGGAGACAGGTCTTCGACATCTTTTGTAGGGATAGAAGGGGATGGATGCAGTTCCATCCATCACGTGATCAAACTGCTTCCCTGACACTCCTCTTAGACGGGAATGGCAAACAAAATTTACAAATCAAAAATCTTGATTGATGTTTTCCTCAACTGAGTATTTGTTTAAGCTTTTTTTTTTAAACCTTAACATGTGGTGCCACCATCTAATATCATAATCATCCTTAAGGATTCGCTTTCTCTCATCCCCCACAACCAAGACCTTAGTAAATGACACCACTTCCACCACACACTCTAAATCTGTTTGCCTTAACGCTCCTCACCACTACCACTTTGGTCCAAGCCACTATCATCTCTTACATGGACCGCCAAAACAGCTGCCTATTTCTATTCTTATTTTTCTATAGTTTGCTCCTCATTCTGTAACAAGAAAATTTTACCTTAAATTTTGTTTATTTTTGGTCAAAGTAATCTGTGCACTTAATTCTAAAATGACAGAATTGAAAAACCAGTAAAAACAACAGTTTTTTATCCCACTCTTTTTAACCTTTTATTTACTTGTTTCTTCTGGTATTTACTTCTCCATGTCAGTAATATGATTAAGCTACAATTTCTTTCTTTTATTATTCTGTTGCTGGGATTTTTTTAAAGCTAAGTTGATAAGTTATCCGGGCTTGGCTGGAACTTATGATTCTCCTGCCTCTACCTCCCAGAATGCTGTGATTAAAAGCCATGTTCACCTAAACTAGTATACCTTCATTGATGAACTTCAGATATTACCCATTGGCCTCCTTTAATGACTAGTGAAGACTTAAGCCTTCATACCACAATTCCCCACTTCTCCCACTTTTATTTCTTTAAAATAATATTACTATTTTTTTTTACTAAGTGTTATGAGGGTTTTATTATTTTGTTCATTTTCTCTCTAGAGACAAATAGTTTCCTTTCTACATTTGTAGATGTGAACAAATTTTTGAAACATTGTGGGATTCAAATGTCTGAAAATAATTTTATTTCATCAAACTTGATACTTTGACTGGGTATAAAATTCTAGATGAAAAAAAATTATGATGCTTTGTAAGCTTTCTTCTATTACCTTTTATCTACTATTAGAAAATTGAATGATATGTTAAATCTTGATTCTTTGTAACCTATCGGAACTCTTCTAGAAGCACATCTGTGATGACACTCTTGTATTTCATGATGGTATGTCTAGAAATGGCTGCATCCGTTTCATTCCCTTGGGAATTCTGTAAACGTTTTCAATACAAAAAGTTTAGCTGGAGGAAATACTCTTGTATTTTTGATAATATTTTCTTGTGTCTTAGCTCTCTGAAATATTCTGAATTAGATATTAGACCCCCTGGTCCCTCAAATCTTGTCTTCTTTCTTCTTTTTTCCACAATTTTCTTTTTGTTCTACTTTTTAGGAGATTTAACTTTTTTTTTCATCATTTTTCTTACATTCTTCATTTCATCAATACCTCATTTTTTGTTGGCTCCTGCCTTATAATTTTCTGATCTTGTATTAAGTATGCAATATCTTATCTTTCTAGTAACATTAAAGATTTTTCAAAATTTATTATGCTATTCTTTGATTTCTTTTTGTTTCTTCCATTTTTTTTCTTTTTTTTTTTATTTTTAGTTATCTTCCTTGCACTGTGGTTTTTCTCAAACTTCTGATGATTCTTGTCACCTTTTATATTTAAAAGTGCTTCAAAAACAGATCAGTCCATAATCAGGACTGGTCAAGTAGAGGGCTTCCCTGTAGGATGAACAGTCAGGGAATTATGATCGTACCTATTTTGAGACTTTTTGGTTTCTTCTGCAGGTAATTTTCCTTATGTCTTTTGCAGGTTGGATGTGGACCAACATTCATCACTGGGCATGTAACAGGGGCTGAAAATTCTCCTACATGGTGTGGAGGCTTTTGATTATGATCTTTTGCTTTCATCCCCAAGATTTATGCACTTATCCTTTACTCTGACGCATACTCTGGATCATTAGCCATTCAATGCCAAACTCTCCACAGAATAAAAGCTCCTTTTCTTGCTGTAGAAGACATCATCTCAATACATAACAGAGCAGGTCACCCAGAAGCTAACAGCTTCCTACACAAACCATAATCCAGTTTCTCTGTTGCCAAGCCTTGCACCATCTCAGAGCTTCAAGTCCTGGACAATAAGAACTGGCTTACTCCTCTTTATTATTCTCCTCTGCATATGCTTTAGGCTATAATTATCTGCTTCAATCAAAAACAGTTATCATTCCTCTAGCCATCTGTTCCCATTTTCCAAAAATATATGTTAATATTTTATCTCCTGCCTTCTCCTCACCTTTTTTTCATTGCTCTTCAGTGTTTATGCCTTTTTCATTCTTTTGCGATTATTTCAGCAGTCTCTAGTAAGGGGATAAGAACACGCATGGGCAACCAGGCATCCTTAAGACTTTTAACTAGAGTTATTATTTAAAAAAATAAAATAGAAGAAGATGTTTACTGTTTAAAAATCAACAGATTTTGATCACATTAAAACTAACCCCAAAATGTCTCCATGCCCTCTAGGATGCTGTGTCCTGTCCCTTTATATCTTTCTCTCCCTTTCACTTACTACCCCTCAGTCTTCTTCTAGTTGTTGGAATATTTTGTCTTCAAGTCTTCACATGGATTATTTCTTCTCATTATTCAGATCTCAGTTCAACTATCACTTCTTTTTTTTTTTTTTCAACTATCACTTCTTAAGAGATGCCTTCCTGAATTCCCTAACATAAAGAATTATCCCTTATGGATATTGTGTACTATACCAATTTTTTTACAAATATTTTTTCACCAGCTTCAATTATATCATTTATTTCCTTGTTAATTAGTTTATTGCTTGAATCCTCCACATTAGAATTTCAGCTCCATTAGTTTCAACGGCTTTGTCAAGCTCGCTTGGTGCAGCAGACTCACTGAACAGTACACCACAGATACTCAACATATATGTTTTAAATAATAAATACTGAAAGTTACTATCTTCATTGACCAAACTGAGCAAAAACTTCTATGTCTTCTGACACAGCAAAGGAATTTTAGAAAGCCTTAGAAGAATTTGTTATTAAAGTTTCACTTTAAAATGTAAAATTATTACTTTAAAGCATTTGACTTTACATTCAGATTTAAGGGGTTTTTGTGCAGAGCAGTGAGAGGACCTGAAATCCTTCTGATCTACTACTTGAACACTACTTCTTCTATTGCCAATTTATTTGCTCAACTCACAAGTGTTTGCTTACCTCCTACTACATGTCAAGCACTGTGCTATAAGTGAATATATAAATACGACACAGACATCATTTCTAGAACTTCCCTGTTGGTGGAATAGCCAGAAAAACCATAATAAGTAGCCAAAGAAAGAACATCATTGTAAATTTTGATGGATTTCAGGAAGAACAATAACCAATAGCCAAGAAAGTTCATAGTTAGGGATCTACTCTGGGTAGAGTAGTAAAGGAAGGAAATTTAAGTGTATTCCCATTGAGGGGACAAAAATAATTATCACCAGTCATCAGCTCCATTTTGGGGAGATACACATTTGTCTTTCCAGTCCAGTCACTTCCTCTGACTTTTTATAACTCAAAGACAGAAGTTCCAACACCAACACCTCTTATATAATATGGTGGTAGAAGTGAATGAATATATGCAAATATGTGTACAACAGAGCACAGGAAGAACTTATGTATGGCATCTCTCGTCCTTGTTCCCGCACCTTTTCAGGAAGCCATACAATTGCCACTTTCATAAATCATTCCAGGTTCCCTTTACCCTCAGCCAGCATGTTGGCCCTTTTTGGTTGTTCTTCGTAGAATTATCTGTACTTTGTTTCATGAAAGATCTGAGCAAGTAGTGATCTTAACTGTACTGGGCTTTTGTCTTGTTCTATTAACTTTTCCCCTTGAATGATAAAGTGGCAAGTCCCTCTGAGAATACCACGGTTTCCAAATACACTCATTTTTGTATGTATTGCATCGAAATGACCTTATTTCTCCTTTGATAATTACAATCAGTAACTCCATATTATGGAATAAAGTTTTCTTTGTCTGTTGCCAACAAAGAGAAAACAAGAGATGCAGGTCAGGAACCCAATATTTGGAAAAATAACCAGGTAATTGTGTGTCATAAGCACCAAAGGAGAAGTAAGTGAACAGAGCTATCAAACAGTACTGATATGTCAAGGATATGGTACTGAGAACAAATCCATAAATTCTGTGACTTAAGAGAATAATGTCAATGAGAGGGTAAAGGTAGGACATATAGTTAGGCGTGTTAAGAAATGTGATCTAGTTGAAAGTGAAGACAGAGGAAAGAGAAATCTGTAGTGGATGACTAGTCATTCAGAACAATTAGTGTGAAGGGAAGGAAAGAGGCCAGGGGCAGGGTGAGAGAATGGGATCACAAATTTAGAATGCTATCAATCTGCCCTATTCTATAATTGTCTGTATTGCTTCTCAGCAGCCTTCACTGGATATTCTCTGGTGTGTGTGAAGGAAAGTTTCTTTTTCCATTACAGCCTTCTTAAGTATGTGTGTTTCTTTCTGTCATCTCTCTTCATCCCTTCCTCTCTCCTTCTCCCTACCTCATTTTACCCCTTCGCCCTTCCTTTACAACCACTGTTGATCTTGTTGGCCATCCTGATTCCAGCTGTTAGGTCTGCAGATGGTTCTATGAACCAGTGCCTCTCCAAGTGTGGGCCCCAGACCAGGAAAACCAGTATCACTTGAGGACCTCTTAGAAATGTGGGCAGTTATTTTACTCCAAACTTAGTGTGAAACTCTGAGAGTGGGCCCCTGAAATCTATACATTAGCCTCTGAGGGGATTTTGATGTGCACCTTGAAGTTCAATAGCCTATAAGCTTCGTCATAGTTTCTGAGCCTTCCCCAAGTGCCAGGTCTAGCATTCTCATGAACCCAAGAGGGCAGGTGGACATCTTCTTTAGCACCATTTTCTGCTATTTCCCAAGGCCTGGAACTCTTCTTTCTCTAGAAACCTCAGTGTTCACCATTTCTCATTTGAAATTATTTGAAATCTCTTCTTTATTCTAATTTGTCTTTGAGTCACATTTAATTTTTCTGTATCTTTTTTATACTAAAATTACTTTAAATATATGTGGCTTGACCAGTAAAAATTTATTACTATTATTTGTATTGCCTCTTGTGCAAATCATCTCTGCCAAAAATACAGTGAGATCTTTGTATTTTTATAAATATTAAAGCTCTTTATACATTGGAGGCATGGTCAATTCCATTGAACATATTTATGGCAAATATTATCTCGGGTTGTGGTTTTTAAATTTTTGTTTTATTATTTTAATGGTAATGTAATTTAAAATTCAGTAATGCAATAAATTGTAGACAAATGTGTGACTAATATTTTCTGTTGTTCAATAATTTAAAAATGATCATTCTTGCAGTTGAATTTTAAATTGTGGTTTCTAGTGTTTTTCTAGGGCTTAAAAATATATAACACTTTTCCTCGTCAGTTTTTGGTATAAGAGGCTAATTATATCCCACATGCTTATTAGCTAATAATTACTTTCCCAAGTGCTTTATGAAGCTTCACTTTTCAGAGGCTGTGGAGAGTAAACATGAAGATGTGGCTCTAGAGCCCAATGGCCTGTATTTAATGTTAGCTGTAGCTGTAGATGATGAAGCTAACTTGGGAGAGAGACTTCAACTTTCAGCTCCTTCATGTCTAACAATATCTCATCCAGTTACAGTTAGGATGAGGTGAGTGAGTTCAATTCCTGACAGATAGTAAGTGTTCTATAAATGCTAGCTATATTACATGTCATAATTCAGCATGTCCTTTTTCTGGCTTCTTTTACTATTAATATACACTCTTATTTTTGTATCATTATTATGCCATTTTAATTATTGTTATTTTCCAGGCAGAGGCTGTTTTGGAATGGTCTCATCTCACCACCTTCTTCTCAGAAAATCATACATAAAATGCATATGTGTTATCTGACTGGCTTGACCAATAGCAAAGGAGCTTACTAAGTAGAACATAAGGCAATTTGCAGGAAAAAATAAGAAAGAATTTGGAAGTTGCCATTCAGGTGGGCTTTGGCAGGTGGGCAAAATGAATGTGTTTTCATGGGGGAAGCTGGGACTGGGAACAGAGGTAGGATTTTAGATGGGAGGAAGAGGAAACAAGTGAGCTTAAGAGGTGTAATAGGATCCACAAAGCAAAAAAGCAAGATGCAAAGAACAGAAGCACAGTAAGTCATAGGAAAAAAGACCTGCATACTCCAACCCACGCAGCTCCTGCTCTCTCTGCCTGGAAATGGGTCCAGCTAAATCCCTCAAGCACTCAAGTAAGTAGGTTTTGCTCGCACACAACCAATGATGTGAAAGCTGGGAAGTGAAACATGCCTCTCTTCATTTAGTGCTGAGCTCTGTTCTATTTTGCTGAAGTTTTTAAATGCAGAGTTACTGATTTTCTTAATTGACTAGGTATGCAAGATATTTTGTTTTGCTTTAAAACTTTGCAACCACTTTTTATTGGTGCTTCCAAATAATTTTCAATATATATTTCCATTAATTTTTAAAATCATTTATATCATTTCAAACTTAGCTACAGCCCCTTGACCATTATTTCTGCAGGCTCAACCATTTTGGCCTTATTCCATATTTGAAATTATGATTTGTGTTTCCCAATAGATTGCTGCTCAAATTACATCTTGACTCCTACCCTTTGTTTTACATTACCTAAGAGCACATAGAGTTACCTTTGGAGAGGATAGATGCATATTGCATTGGAAAGCTATGCCGAGCCTGATCTGCAAGTTTGCCTTAAAGGCCGATTTATGCCACTTAAAGTAATCCAGTATGCGCTTTGATAATTGAAATCCTTCCATTACCCTCACTGCGGTTCATTTAAATACTCCTCTTTCAGATGCAATTACGTCAGGAGGTGAGCCAAATGGTTTGGGAAAGACATGGGCATTTGCAACAAGAAAGCTATTGGCTGCCCATCAAAAAGTAGGTTGGCATTCCTAATCCTGAGTGGAACGCTCTTCTTTGCAAGGCTCCCATTCATGAAGTAGGATCCGTCTTTCTCTTCATTCTAGGAGAACGCCCAGGAATTGGGTTGACCAACACTCACTGGAGACAACCACTGAGAAAAGTTTACCTTAGATTTCTTCACTGCTTGATTTCTTGCTACAAGAAAATTCCTCCCTTGCTTCTTGTCTTTAGCCCTAAATCAAATCTTTTCTCATTACTGAACAGTATAATATTTTTAAAGATCATGAACCTCATAGATGCAATTTTTACCTTAAATGGGAGCTAATCACAAGTTTGGAAAAAAAGATTTCAGATATCCACAAAATGAGCAAATTTCTATCCTAAAGTATCAGTAATGCCCTTTCAACGTGCTTAGACAGATATTTATCCTATATGTATGTGTGAAAATCCTGCTGAACTACAGCATTCAAACTAAATAATTCAATGATTGCATAGTGAAAACTAATGATTCTGTATTGCAGTAACTCTTTTATGAAAAGCTTTTCATTTAACTCAAAACTAACTCATAAATCCACATTTGGGTAATGCAGTTAAGTTATATTTAGCTCTAGAACTCTCCTTGCATGCCAGGTTTCAAATCTGCTTCTAAGTAAATGTCCTTTTGGAGACTCATTATGACTATTCCTGTCTTCCCTCAAAACAAACCCATTATGTGCGCTCATTTCCCTTCATCTCTTGACTTCTGGCTGTCTGATTCACACCTCTTCCAATGCTCGCTCTCGTGGCCAAAGGCGGCAGCATCTCGGCCAGGGACGGGGAACTCAGGCTGGCAGAAGCTGCCAGAAAGTACATAACAAATGTCTTTTTATAGGAGCCACTCAAGAAACAGCCCCAAATAGTGATACAGGTGAGGTTTCTAAGCAATTACTTGAAGAATTGTCAGTAACTTACGGATTACATCTATGATTACTAATAGACTGACTTTTTTAAAATTGAGAAGAGAATTCCTACAGCCAAGTGACACCAGCAGATACACCCCAGTGCTAGCCCAGGAATTTGAGATGAGAGAGGGGAGGGTACATCACTCCCTGGCAAGGTGTAAAGGTAACATGATGAGCAGGCTTGTCACACACGAAGGCTGCTGGGCTGCAGGAAGAGCTAGTCAGAAATCCTACAGAAAATGAATCAATTTCCTCGTCCAAATCCTCTAGATGGAAGCACACGTACTGAAACACAAATCATCCCCTAACAAAGAGAATCAAAATGTTTCAAGTGCCCTTGACAATACCAGAAAGTTGTGTGCTCGTAGGAACTGATCGCTGCTCTGCGCATAAATGAAAGAAATGGAGCTTTGCATCGGTCTGTCTGACACCTTTCACGGGTGCTGACATCTAGAAAACAGCCAATATCAATCTTTAAAAAAAATAAATGCTTAAAGGTTCTGTGGGCTTCACATTCTTAGGGACTCCGACGTTTAAAAACATACAGTTAACATTTTCAGCTCGGTTTATAACAGATAACAAAACATACCCTTATTGCATCCAAAAATCCCCCCTTGTCCATGGTTTCTTGCAGCCTGAAAGTACTGTGTGGAAAATCACCAAAATAAGTAATTCCTGAGTGTTAAAGTGAGCAGCATTGTGAAATCTCACGCCATCCGACTCTGCCACCCTAGGATGTGACTCATCCCTTTGTCCAGTTTATCCACATAGAGTACACTACTATTCACCTGTTACTTAGTAGTCACCTCTCTTACCAGATCAGCTGTCACAGTGCTGCAGTGCTGTGTGCCGTGACCCTGATTTTACTCAGTAATGGCCTTGAAGTGCAAGAGTAACAATGCTAGCAATTTGGATATGCAAAGGAAACCATAAAGTGGTTGCTTTAAGTATCATCTCACACTAGTGTAAGAAGGAAGATGAGGAAAATGCAAATCAAAACTACACTGAGATTCCATCTCACCTAGTCAGAATGGCTATCACCAAGAATCCAGAAACAATAAATGCTGGCGAGGATGAAGGACGAAGGAGCCCTGCACACCGTTGGCGCAAATGTAAATTAGAACAGCCTCTATGGAAATCAGTGTGGAGGTTCTGCAAAAAGCTGAAACTAGAGCTACCATTTGATCCAACAATAACTCTCTTGGGAATAGACCAGAAGCAGTTTAAGTCAGTGTACTCTCGGGATACTGCATACCCGTGTTTATTGCAGCGCAAGATATAGGACTGGCCCAGGTGCCCATCGACAGATGAATGGATGAAGAAAATGTAGCACATATACACAGTGGAGTATTATTCAGCTGTGAAACAAGAGCAAACTTTGGTCGACTGCAGAAAAAATGCCTGACATTAAATGAAATAAACGAGACTCAGAGGGGCAAGTATTAGGGAGACAAGTTCCCCCTAATATGTAGACTTTTTAAAAAGATAACAAAAGTAGACAAGAAGAAGGAAATAAAAGGGAAGGGAGAGGGTGTAAAGGAGGACAATAGGAAGGATGGATGTGACCAAGGTATACACATCAAAACTCAGTATTTTGTAAAAATTAATAGGCATTAATAAAAATGAATTACAAAAAGTTTCAAATTTGGGAGTCTTTTGTATTTTGGATTAGAGAAGCATACCAAGTAAATTCTATTCAACTATACAAAGACCCCAAAACCTCTAAAATCAGGAACTCTTCTTGTCCCAAGCCTTTCAGATAAAGGACATTCAACCTGTACTATTCAGCAATAAGAAGAATGAGCCACTCATACATACAGCCACACGGATGAACCTCAAAATAATTATATTGACTGAAGTAAGTCCAACTTCAGTGAGTATAGTTCATTTATAAGCTGCATGGTTCATTTATATAAAAAATTAGAAACCTCACATAATGTATAGGGTCAAGAAGTACTACAGATTGAAAACAGGCAGGGAGCAAGGAAGTGTGAGAGGGAAGTGTACCAAGGGGCCCAAGGAGATGTTTGGGGGCGATGGATGTTTTACTATATACTAATCATAGTCGTGGTTCCACTTGTCAAAAATTACCAGATTATACAATTCAAATACATGGAGTTTGTTTCAATGAAGCATAAATAAAGCTGTTAAAAAAGAGTACAATACAATAAGATAAATGAGAAAATGAGAGATCACACCTTATGCCCATAACTTTTAGTATGGCATAGTGTGGTAATTCTTCTACTTCTTATTAGCTATTATTTTTAACCTCTTACTATGCCTAATTTATAAATTGAACATACTATAAATATGCTTACATAGGGTAAAACATATTAAACTTGGAGTTCACTACTATTCATGGCTTCAGACATCCACTGGGAGTCTCGGAATATATTCTCTATAAGTAAGAGGAGACTACTGTGCATTAAAATGTTTATGTTTGTGTGTGCCTATATGAGCGGGGGCGAGGGGGTGGAGACAGAGAGAGAGGAAGACAGAAATTTCAGTCCACATTTCTACAATACAATATTCTGTGGCCTCATGCAGGTTATTTAATTTCAAGCCTTTCACTAAAAGTTGGAAATCCTAATGCTAACACATATATAAAAATGTACCTTCTGTGATTCAGTTTTAAATATTTTTGAAAATATGGCTTAATCAAATTTCTGTACTTCTCAAACAGAACCATAGTAGGCAAAGCATGAGATTTCACCTAAAATACTAAAAACAAGCAACTGAGTCTAAGAGGATAAGGAATGAACAGAATTACATCTAATATCAAAAGCTTCAGGAACTTGTGGTATTAATGGGTCAAATAAGCGGAATAACATCAAAGTATAAGATTTTATCCAGTAAAACAAGATCGTTGGAAAAGGAAGTCAGTACCCTCCAGCTGGCCCCTTGGCTCTAGGAGGCCAGAGAGGAGACCTCCCGACAGGCCCTGGGGCGATGCTGGGCGGAGCCTTCGCCCCACAGAGGGGAAACTCTTGTTCCTGGCTGACTTGCCCGCCCTCTGTGAGCTCAGGTAGTGTGGAACCCGGCTTTAAAGTTAGTTACTGATCTCATTTACTTTATTTATTTAGGTGACGACACTTGGGAATGAACCAGGATTTTTTTTTCCCCTTTATTATTACATGGTTGCAGTACATAATGTTTATATTGTTCTTAGGGAATAGGTACACAGATTTAACATAGCTGAATTTTTTTGGTTCCCCTTTCCGTCCCCTCCCCCCCATTCCCTTCCCATTTGGGAAAGATCTGGCAACCTGTTTCCTAATGTCTGTCTTTTCAAAAATTATTTATACTTTGAGTTTCCCATACAAGAGAAGTTATGTGGTGTTTAAGCTTGTGTGTCTGATTTATTTTACGTAACATTTTGGTCTCAAGGTGTACCCATTTTCCTACAAATGACTCAAATCCATTTCTCTAAATGGCAGGATAGTACTCTGTTGTGTATAAGTACCGCATTCTCTACCACTCATCTGTCGATGGATGTTAGGCCTCTTCTATGATTTAACTGCTCTGAGCTGGCTGCCGTGAACATGGGGATGTAGTCACCACCTTCGTGCAGTGTCTGTAACTCTGTGGGGAAGATGCCCAAGAGGGACCGGCTGGCTCATGTGGGATTTCTAGTGCTGGTTTTTCAAGGACCCTCCACACTGAACTCCCTCTTACTTTAGATTTTGCTAATGAAAATTAATTTTTTGTCTTATAGAAAGAAATCGTGTCTTTCTAAGAAAGTTCATTCTGGAAGCAGTTAAAGTCTATTCTTTAAAAAAAAAAATCCCAAGCACCACAAAAGAAAACAAAATTAATTCCTAATGTTAGATGCCTATTTGTTATGGAATGATTTAAATCTCAGTTCCCAGAATGATGAACTGTGCTCCTTCGCTTTTATCAGCATTAGGTCTAGAATGAAATACCAAGTGTGGTCAGTGCACAGGAGGATTATTTATGAAGGAAACCCACACATTTTTGTTTCTGTCTTCAGAGTTCTAATTTCAAGGGTCCCCGACACTGAGATGGGAGTTTTGTAATCTCCCTCAACAGAAATTGCTCCAGGAAATATTTAGAAAGGTCATTAGGGGAAATTGACATTTTCTCAAAAGTGAACTGAAGATATAAATCTAAATTATTCAGGCCGGGTGTGGGGGCACACGCTTATAATCCCAGCACTCGGGAGGCTGAGGCAGGAGGAGCACCTTGAGCTTGAGGAACTGTAACAAGCTGATTCAGACACTACACATGCAGCTGGACTTGGTGAGTCAGCTGCCCTCAAGAGTTAGGTGGGAAACAAGGTTCATCCCTCCTGTGCTTGAATGGGGCCCCCAGCAGGGTCCTGCAGGGGGGACTCGTGCCTTGCAAATGTCCTTACACACTCACTCACTCACCCATGTACCTTTCCACTCACTTTCCGTGTGTCGACATGTTAGCCAGCCCTGTGCCAGGCCCTGTGCTTCATGCTTCAGCTGCAGAGGTGAATGTGAGAGGGCTTGACTCTCAGTGGGTGCTCGGCACAGAGCAGGGAGAAGTCAATGATTCCACCACAGAGACGTGAGTACAGTAATGAGGAAAGGCAATTTAGCAGGAGAGATGGGGCTCACTTGATTCACTCTTGAGAAATCAGCTTTCAGCCGAATTTTGAAACTCGAGTTGGGGCGAGCAGGTAGACCGAGTTGGGCAGGATGGGGATTCCAAATATAGAAACAGGAGAGACTGTGACATGTGGCGGGGACAGTCATATCATTCACTATGAGCAGCATGGGACAGCCGGGTGTGGAGAGATGTGACTCTAGTAAAGGAGAAAGTCTACTCAGAAAGAATTTCTGTCACTCGAAATATTCTTCGTTAGGTACTGAGGGAAATGGTGGACCCAAGAAATGTTTTAAACAAAACTACTGCTTGATTAGATATGTAATTTTTTAAAAATTGTTTTATTGGTTCACTTTTTCATTTAATTTATCATATACTGTAATATGTAATAATTATATAATAGTAGATTAAAATATATAATTGTTTTAAATATTTTATTTTATTTTAAAATTTAGTAACTTTCAAACTTTAAGTTTTGAATCTAGTAATTTACATTTTCAAAATCAAAACAATCTAAAGGTCCACAAATAAATTCTCATATGTCCATCCCTGCTCCAAAACATCCATTCCAAATACTTCTACCAAACAGATAGCCACTTGGTTAGTTGTTTAAAAGTATAAACAAAATCTGAGTGCAGTGGTACATGGTAATTCCAGCACTCTGGGAGGCTGAGGCAGGAAGATTGGAACTTTGAACTTAGCCTGGGCAAATTAGCAAGACCCTGCCTCAAAAAAATAAATAAACAAACAAAAAGGACTGGGGACATAGCTCACTGAAGGCCCTGGGTTCAATCCCCAGTGATGCAAATATATATATACATATATATACACATAACAATACAAATATATATTACTGTATGTAAACATAATATACAAGACAGTGGAGGAATACCAAGGCGACAGAGTCAATAAAATTTGCAGACAGACTGGGAAAGAGATGAGGTCAAGAAAAGACTCAAAGATGACCGGGTATATGGCCTGGGTACCCAGTGAGACAGGATTAGAAGATGAAGCACTTACTGAGAGAAGGGACAGGTTGGAATAGGAAAGACGAGAAAGACGATGAGTCAGGTTTTCAACACGTGGTGTTTCCTGGGCCATTTGTTAATACGGAGCTCAGGAGAGAAGTGCCCTAAGGAGGGTGTAGAATCATTGGAGTATAGATAATAATCAAAGTCTTGGATGTGGATGAAATCACACAGTGAAAATATTGAACAACAAAATAAAGCAGTAAAAGTAAAATTCTCTATGTTTAAGAGGCAGCTGAAGGAAGAGGAATAAATAGTGTCTTATAACTGGGCTTTTCTGCTTTGAAACTCAGTATTGGAAGTATTTGGGGAAAATTTTGTCCCATTACTCCTCATCTGGCACTCAGCATGCAAGCTAAAACTTGTCAGAGTTGATTGCCTCATGACTCGCCACTCTTTCCAGCCAAAACAATTTGTTTGGTACTCATTGTGCCTCCTAGAACCAATTAACAACGAGTACCAAGGTACCATTGTATGTGATGTTAGAGATTAGAGCAGTTTTTGTTAAATCTTGTCCCGTGGAGGTGTTTCACATGCACACACACACACACACAGGTCGATGGTCAGAAGTCTTACAGATTCCCAGTATACATCAGCATATTAGAGGCTAGTAACATCTTTGGAGCTCATTTTCTGGAAAATATGGTAATCACATAAGAACCAGAAAGTACTGCTTTTACATCTAGAGAAGAGTCCCCAGCATGAACTCTGCTTTGAAGGACCAGACTCTGGCCCTTTTCCAGCGGTTCCCTTTCCCACAGAGAGAAAAGCTCTTGTATCTAGGAAGGCAAACAGAAAAGCCTGGCCCATCTCTAGCCTCACAACTAACAACGCTCTGGGTATCTGGGATCCCAGAACTGGCTGTGTGGAAGTCCTTAACTCTAAACCCAGGGCCTGTGTGTCTCCTTACTTGGTCTGTTCTGCTGAGGGCGAAGCATCCCCACCCTCCAGTGTCGACACTGGTAGGCTTGACTTGTGCCCAAGAGGTGACTGTTTATGGGGAGTGTAGAAGAAACTAGGAGAGGTGATAAGGTGTCCACACATACAGGCTTGAGAATCTTCATGAGGTGGGTGGGAGCTGGTCTGGGAGGAGAAACAGACAGAACAAATTCTCTTCACTCTACCACATCCTACAAATAATCTTCTAGGTCATCGTGCATACAGACTTGTGAAGTTGAGAGGCAGCATGTACTTAATCTAGCCTTGAGTTAGCTTGATTTATAACTCGTGCACATCTAGACACAGGGCACATGGACCTTCTCTTGTGTCCTTGAACTGGACCCACAAAGCTTATGGGCTGGCCTGGATGGAATATTGGCAGTCAGTGAGGAAGGGCGGAGTAAGTATCATTTAGAGGAAAGAAACATTTTTCAAAAAATTTGAGGAAAAGTTGGTTATCCAGTCAATAGCACATGTTCTTATCCCTGGAGCCATTACCTTCTTTTATCCTTATTAATATTATTATTAATTCTAGTACCTTTGATTCTTCAATGCCTAGTGATCCACATTTGAAATGCCCATGACAATAGAACATAATGAAATATGTTCTCTTCAGATTCTTGTTCCTTGGATTTTTCTAGGTAACATATATGAATTTCATGCAAAAGTTGAAAAAAATTCAATCTTTGGCATAAGTGGGTTAATTCTCATTACTATTATTAATCCTCATTTGCGTTTACAGAGTAGAGACTGAGAGAAGTCAATAAGAGCTATAATTCATACAGTTAGTAGTTGCTAGAGATTATTTCTCAGAACCATCCGACTCCCAAACCAGTGTTATTTCTGCCACACCCTGCTTTCTTAAATTTGGGAATGTGGAAGGCTTTCTTTGTTCATTTGTTTGTTTTTTATAAATGAAAAGAAGCATCCCACTAAGACAAATGTGTAGTCTTAAACTCATATGACAGAGTGGAAGTCCATGATGCACTTGGAAAGTACTCTGTCGTTTTAACCTATAAATCATCTAAAGAGGTACATCTAGTTTAGATATGAGCAACTAAGCCACACGTCGCTTCTTAGATACAACGTTTTTTGGCAGAAAACATATATCTTAGTGGGCTATGAAAATCAGCACTTAGCATTGGCATTATAAATTAGCAGTTATTAACCAATTATTACAATAATTCAATTTAGTGCATATTTAGAAAGACAGCCATATATATGTATATAAATGGTATTAATACATTAATATGTAAACCCAAGAAACCCTAAAACTATATAATATAAAACTTAACAGTGCCATATATTTATAAAGGATTATTTTGGCACCATCTTAAGTTGGAATTGATTAGCCATAGAAAGCTAATTTTAAAACTTTGGGGGTTTTTTTGGTTTTTTTTTTTTTTTTTGGTTTTTTTTGGTTTTGTTTTTTTTTTGGTGCTGGGGATCGAACTCAGGGCCTTGCGCTTGCAAGGCAAGCACCCTAACCACTGAACTAAATCCCCAGCCCCTTAAGTTTTATAAATAAGAAACAACTTGTTAAAATCAGTTTTAAAGTTTTTGAAGAATTTATAAATCACATTTCAGAAGACAAAATGCTTACATTCAAATTCATGCCAAACTAACTCTCTGAGAAGCTGGATTGAAGCGTAAGAAACCAGTGTCTACTTGATTTCTTTGGAAATCATTCTTTTCATGGAAAAAATATTTAAAATTGGAAAAGTTGCTTAGTACAAAACTTAAGGAAAAATTATGTAATACAAAGAATTGGGGGTTAGTCAAGAGAGTACCAAAAAAAAAGAAGCTTCCAGAAATAAAATCTCTAATACAGATATTAGCTTGTCCTAGCTATAGTGCCAGTGGAGGAGCCCTTTCGCCAGTCCTGTAGCACTGGAGAAATGAACAGCGCCAGCTCAAGACGTCCCTGTGCGCACTGGGCAGATGGGCTTCAGAAACCACGTAGACTATTCAGGGTCATAGGTGCAGAAACAGAAGCTCAAGATATCCTGGGAAAAATCTTGAATTCTGACCTTGCTGAGTTCAGATGCAGACCAATTTGTAGGACACTGTGGTGGACTTACTGTGGTCAACTTGAGCATGGACACCCCGCTGGACTGAGTTGGTGTGGTTCTCGGCATAGAGGATCTACCCGAAGATTGTTGCCAACACAACATAAAGGAAAACAGAAGCAGAATATAGGGGCCGGCTGTTTCCCCGGAGAAGCTCTTTTGTGGCTGGTTCTCCAGAAGGGAACTAGGCTGTTCTCGTCACAGAAGGAGCTCAGGGTCTTGCTGTCATCGGGGATGGCTGCTGTTCACTTCAGGAGAGCTCTGGTCTTCATCTCCACTGTGAGCATCGTATCCGGGTTCCAGTACAGATTTCTTCAGCCTTTGAGTGCAGACACGGACATACATGGGACAGTGTCGTGGGCTCCCGGTCCTTGATTGGATCTTTCAGGTCTCCAGTGCATAAGTAGATGTTCTGCGCTCTTCCTGCATTTGGTTTGTGTGTGTACATGTTGTAACTTGTATTTACCCTTTATTAAACCTGCTCTCTTGCAAACCATTGACTTTAGAAAAGTAACTAATACAGATGCAATGCTCCTTTCTTTCCAGGAAGAAGAAAAGGGAGCCTTGAAGTAAATTGAGAGCATCACCTGACTCCATCCCTAGTGCCAGAGGGTCCCAGACTGATGGCCACCGCTGACCCAGCATGCCTAGTCTTTGGAGGCCCCGAGTGCTTTGCTAGATGTCAGTGAGACGACTGTGCCATGGGGACCCAAACCACCGTACTGTGGGAGCTTGCTGGGAGAGACCTGGCCACAGCATGAGAGCCACCAGTCCAGAGAATGGATGTGGTGACAATAGCAAGAAGGCTGCCACAGCCTCTGGCACTGGAGCTTCCATTATTTGTCATCTTCCTGGGACTTCAAGAGCACACAGAATTGACTAACACCAACAGACAGCCCAGGGGACACCTAACTCACAAAGAGCATTCTTCAGGCTTTGCAGAGCCCGCGGGAGAAGAGACAGGACTATCTGCTGTTTCTGGCTAGCTCAGAGCATCAAGAAGGATATGTGCTGGAAACAAGATTGTATAGTCACTGCCGGAGAAGACAAGGCCACACATCGCATCATATAATATTTATACACACACACACACAAAAATTCATACACACATGTTACACAATATACAAACATGCATGTTGCATTGTATATATTTTTGCATTCTAATCTGTTAGTACTCAAACAAAAATTATAATTGCTTTTAAAATGTGTCACTTAATTTAATGCCACCTCAAGGTAAGTGCATTAACTACTATATGTGTACCTGTAGGACAGACATTCGATGGATTTCTCACCTGATTTTCATGTATTGAGCACTATAAAAAGCACTGGGTCAATCAGATATGTCCCTGCCCTGTGTTCCTAATGACCAAGACCCAGTCCAAATTCAGTTACCACTCAGAATGATTCAGCAAAATCCCAAGTTGAAAGTGTGCTGTTTTTCGTCTGTTTGTGTTATACATGTGAAAGGGGCTGTTTCTAAATTTCACTGCAGCAAAGTATACCACACCATACGGTAAGAAGAGGGTCAGCCTCACGGGCATGTGGGCTGTGGCGTCCCCCAAGGACTCCGGGCTTAGAGGGGCCTCGTACTTGAGTTGATGTTCTGCTGCCATCTGCTTAAAATCTCTAATAATTTTTGAAAAGAGACCCCACATTTTCCTCTTGCACTGGGGACTGCAAAAGATAGCAAGTTTGGGGAGTCAGAAAATTCGTGGATCTGTGCATAAAAAATACGCTGCTGATGTAAGTGAGTTCATGGGTAGGGTTGCCAGATTTCACATGCAAATATTCAGTACCAGATATTTCATAAAAAGAGATTTATAAGTATATCCCAAATGCGTGGGATAGACTTATATTTGAAAAAATTACTTGTAGTTTCTATGAAATTCAACTATAACTGGGATTCCTGGATCTGGCAGCCTTTCTCATTAAGGTAAAACTGGGCAGAGCGCCCAGTCCCAGCATAATTACTAATACATCTTCTTTCTCTGTCCAAAGCATCTTGGTATATAAACCTTTCGGTCTCTGAGAGCCAAAGGAAACCTAACTGTGTGCGGACAACTGTATGGCTTAGAGCACTCAGAGACCTTGTGGAAGGCTGAAGTCCTTACACTCTTGCCTGTCGCCTGTCGGGAGGGGAGCAGCAGGGAAAAGCCCAGGAGGGCATGAAGAGAGATGGGAGACAAATACGAGCAGCGTCAATGAGACTAGGGAGAGTTAAAGACTTTTGGATTGAACAATTTAAAAACTTTTTTACAAAATGAGATTACATTAAAAAAAAGGTCACAGATTAAGCTTTCTTTGAACAGACAGATTTAAGAAATGGAGGAGAAAGTGAAAGTCACTGAAGCGTCACAAACCAGCCGATCACGGAGTGTTTGTCAAAACCTTTGCTGCGGAATCTTTCACTTCGCTGTTTTGAATGACTCCATGTTGGTTTTAATTTCCCGTGCAGTTTTCCCTTTAGGTGGTGGAATCATTTGAATAAGACTCAATCGTAATCTCTAATAAATATAAGCTCATGGACAATTGACTCGATTCTTTGTTTCACATGCTCCAGTTTTTACCTTAATGACTTTACTAAAGCTGTTCTCCTAAAATCCCCCAATTCCTTTTAATTTGCAAATTCAGCAGCATTTCTTCAGTCTTGGAATTCTGTCTCCTCCTTTGGTTTCAAGGCACTTGCTCATCTTGATTTTCTCTTTTCCTAACATCCTGCGCCCACCCGCTCCCTCTCCAAATCACCACTGTTTGTAAAGGAGCGCAATCCACACACTGTGTCTCAGCCTGTTTGTTTTTCTGTGCTTGCTTTCATCCCTTCGTATAGCTTCAGCTAACCCCTATCTGCTGGTGTACTGAAGCTGTACCAGCTCCCAAGAGCTGATTGTCAGTATCTCTTCCAAATTCGACATCCAGGGGCCTCCTGCGGGACTAGAAAACTCAGTGCTGCCCTCCCTCCGCCCAATATCTGGTTGCTCAACACCTAATAGGCAGACGCCACCGCCTGTGTCCAACGTTCAAGGCATCTCACAACCCAGTTCTGACCTATCCCGTCCCCTGATCTTCCAGCTTTTCCCTATATTGGTTTTATCTCTACTAAAATAAGCTCCTTTTGTGTTATCGTGAAGGCTGGCTCCGCCCTCATCCGCACTGCACCCTTTGCTCTACTCCTCCATGTCTTCCCTCTACTCCCAGCTCTGTCTTCTGATCTTCAGCCCTAATCTGGGGCTCTCTTGTCTGGCATTTTTCACATTGCAACTTCTATCATGGTTACTTGTATGCTACTTGTCTTTCAAGGTCAAAAATATATCAAATCATGCCTCCAATTTTTTTGTGTGTGTTTGGGGGTTTTTTTGTTTTGTTTTGTTTTTAAAATGCTCGGAATCAAAGCCAGGGCCTCACATGTGTTAGGCAAGTGCTCTACCACTGTCCTGACCCCTCTTTTTTAATAAAGTATTTGTCTTCTACTTTTTCTAGATGCTAATTTACATAGTTCATATAGTCAGGTTTTTCAAATCACTGGATTTATTCAAATGGGAAAATTTTCAGACCTTGTAAACTATATAGAATAACAAAATGCTTTGGTTTAGAACCAATGACTTTGTTGGGTTTTTTTTGGGGGGTGCTGGGTAGCAAACCTGGGGCTTCCTCATGCTTACTAGGCAAGTGCTCTACCACTGAACTAAATCCCCAACCCCCAGAATGATTCGCTTTGAATATCTTTGATTCTACAACTCTTTGAAAGAAATGCCAAAATATTCTCTAGAAAAACAAAAATAAATCTTTATGCCTTTTCTTGTTTCCTTGAGAGCCAGATTTCTTTTTCTTTTCTTTCTTAGTGTGAACAGTAGTAGAAGAATCACTTAAAGCTAGAAATATAGGCAGTCATTACCTACTAATGGTAGATCATAGCTACTATATCACACTAAAATTGCTTCAACAAATATTGAATCTGTCCTCTATGGAAAGCACAATATTATGTGCTATATCTCATTAAATACTTGGAGTTACCAGAAAATAGAATCCCTTTCTCAATTTTTGTGTGCTAATAGAATTGAAAACAAAGAGAGTGATTCATGTAGAGTAATCCATATTAAAATTTAAAATGCATTAAAATTAAATAAAGGGCATACTTCAAGAGTACATATAATTTACATTTGGGTAATGAGTGAATAGACACTTCCTTTGCAGAATTTTCGCTTGGCGTGCTATGAACAATGTCAACTACAGATGCCTCCAGCTTACAAATGGAGTGCAGTCATAGAAGCAGAATTTTAAAATCTATTTGCTTGGTATCTTTCTCTCCAAAAGAAGTTTCTATTGTAGGCCTCTTCGCCTATTTCCTGATAGCTTTTCTCATTTAATTTTACTGCCACTAATAGTGTCTGTGCACATGTGTGGGTGTTTGCACATGCATGTTCCTGCGTGTGTGTGTGTGTGTGTGTTTGAGCTAAGAAAGGCCAAGTGGAGCAAAGGACCAACATGGTTAATGGTTGAGTTGTTATACTCTTGTGTCACACACACACACACACACACACACACACACACACAATCTACAAAGAGGATTGCCTTGAGATATGGTCATTCTACAAATTAATGAAACACAATTTAATTCCATGGAAGCAGTGTGTGATAGTAAACAATGGAAACCTAGCAAGCCAGTATGTTCCCATTGTGCCAATAACAGCTGTAAATCTAGGCCCTTCAGTAATTCTCTTGGAGCAGGCTATTAAACTACAGACCTAATTTAAGTGGTAACATGCAGGAGACAAGGCCTTCAGGGGAAACTTACTCTGCAATTTCTCAGCAGGGCTCAGCAATTATTCTAGCTCCCGAGAAATCCTGGATCTTGACAATTATCCAGGAAAAGGAGGTGGGTGGAGCAATGATGCTCTGCAATCCTCAGAACTTCTGGGGAGCATAGAATCACTGAAGTATGCCCAGCTTGCTTGGGGGAGAAATGTCAAGCAAGCCGGCATTTTTCTCCCACTAAGTCAGACAGCACTTACCAAATCTTAGGCATGTCGGACTTCCTGCCTTCCTACTGGCCCAAAAGAGGTTTCGGAAATCTGCTTTCTGGTAGAAGAGGGTGCTATTGCCAGAGCCATCACATACAGAACCTTTATGCAGATAGGCAAACAGCACCCCTGTGGACAGATGTACCCCCCCACTGAAGGGCCCAGCCCCATAAACTGGGTGCAAGCTGGATTTTAACCCCAACCCAACTATGGTCTCTACTCGGTGCCCTTATGCAGGTCACAGCCTGCATGCACAACAGCTCTGACTTGCACTGTTCATTTACTGTGCTCGCTTCAAATATTACGGGCAAAACAGCAAGCGTCAAGCATTTTGAGCTTCATATTTGCAATTTTCAGCAGGTCCTTGATAACATTCCATTAAGTCAGATCTGCTGATAATAAACCCCCTGATTACTTTTCTGGCTTCCCAGTTTGCCATATCCTGTCTGCTTCAGACTCGTCATTACCAAGGTTATAAGCAGATGAATTCAAGATAAAGCCTGCCTTTTAGATGACTCCCGTAGCGGTTTATCTGGACACGTCAGAAAATTTCTCCATCGTATCAAATTATTTTAAACCTGTCTTATGTGACTTCATGTTCCAATCCCTACCTATTAGAGTCATCGGGTCCTTAAATAACTTTGCCAAAAAGTTGTTACTGTACTCTAACATAATTCTAAGGAATTTCTCTTAATACACACACACACACACACACACACAGAGTTAGGGCTGAACTATATAAAAGCTCAGAAATCTTGGCAGAGATCTTGTTTGGCATATGCGAGGCCCCAGGTACAAGCCCAGGAAATGTGATGAATAAATAGTTAATTTAACATCATGTTGGAATTATGTTCCTTCTCAGACAATCCACCACTCCTCTCTCATTTCTCCATAGGAGAAACGTCCTTTGAAAGGGCAGCCTTGTGGACTCAAAATCCAAAGAAGGTTGTTTCCCCAGAAGGAAAGAACCTTGTCTCAGGAGAGAAAAGAAGGAAGCTAGAGTATCTTGCTGTTGACTAGAAAGGATTAAACAAGCAGAAAAGAAGTGAAAATAGATTACCGAGGTCGTTTCTGTTCTGTGCCCTAGCACTGTGCCTGAGACAGAATAAGTACTACTCAGTACTCAGTGTCTGCTGAATGACTATTGGGGAGGATCTGGTGCAAAATGACCTTGAAATACACACCAAGCCAATGACTCCGTTCTGTAAAATGTGAGAAATCACTCCAGGCTTCTAGTTCAGCTTCGCTTCATGTCTATGGAGACTAAGATACTAGTGCTATTTGAAAAGTTCCCAAATAGGGTATGCTTTTCTGTATTTTAGACACAATGAAAGTGCCTATGATCACATGTGCATCACTGCATAAGCATATCCTGACAGGTTTTTAAAAAAATAATAGCTACTTAATTTACGAAGAATGTTGCTATTATTAAGGACATGTCAGTTCCAATGGATTAAGGCAGATCATCACATTTTATAAACTGCCAACATGTAGTGACACTTTCCTCTTTAGGATGAGTTTCATCAAATTGAAGTGCTAGTTTCTGGTTTATAATTCAATCCATTTCACTGACTCACAGAGGGTGGAGTAAAATGACGAAGTCCTCTGGCCCTTCAGTCAGAGTATTTCAGGTTACTGGGCGATTACGCATGTATCTTCTGACCACAGGAGCTTGGTCAGTAATTACTGCCCTGCAACTGACTTACATATTCCAGAACTGCTCTCACACAAACAGGTTGGATCAGAGGGAGAAAAATTAAACACAAGACGATCATTAAACGAAGAAGGTTTGGAGGATAAGGAGGAAGAAAATATCATTGCTGAACTAGCTAGATTGCTACTCAAAAGGAGATTCCAACAGTCAGCAACTCTTCACTCCCAGGTACACAATGTACCAGCTGCAATTACTGCTCGTTGTAAAGGGATATAAAACATTTTCCAGACACACAGTAACAAAGCTTTCATTGTACACACTAGCATATAGGAATATAAACAGAGAAAAAACTAAATGCTATTGCTATTTAAAGGGGATGTAAACTGGCCGGACGTGGTGGCACATGCCTATAATCCCAGCACTTGGGAGGCAGAGGCAGGAGTATTGCTGCAAGTTCGAGACCAACCTAGGCAACATAGTGAGCTCAAAGCCGGCTTGAACTACAGAGTGAGACCCTGTCTCAAAAAACAAAAAACAAACAAACAACAACAACAACAAAAAAAAAAGGGAATGTAAACCAGCAACTTTCTAAACTGGGTAGTTAGGATTAGACTTAAATTTTCCTCCCCTGTCCACATGCCTGCTTTTATGAAAGTGGTTTTTCTCTTACAGAGTAGAGTCCCTTTTCACAGAGAATACATTTCAAGAGTCCTGGTGAATACTTGAAAACTCGGAACGTACCAAACTCTATTCAGTATACTAGGTCTTTTCCTGTGCATCCATACCCAGGATGAAGCTTAATTCATTAACTAGACAGAGTAAGAGAGTAACAATAACAGCAAAGTAGAACAATTATAATAATACACTCTAATGAAATTGATAACATCACTCTTCCTTTGCACTTTGAGGCCATTATTAATAAGGATCACGTAAACACAAGTCCTGTGGTACCATGACAGCCGAGGATCTGAAACCCACACGGGTTCAAGTCCCAGGCGGGGTGGAGCGGGATGAAGTGAGATTTCATCACACTACTCAGAAAAGAGCACAATTCAAAGCTTATAAATTATTTCTCGAGTATTTTAAATGAAATGTCCAAAAGCCCAGCGCAGATAAAGTGGATCACTGTACTTTCGCCCAAACCGTGTTCACACAGCCGTGGAAGTGTGATAAGGAATTAATGCCTTTCCAGGAGCAGCTGAGGGAATGAAGAGCGAGCTCCGGCGTTTCCTGACAGTGGACAATCTGTAATCAGGTACGACAACTTAACTAAATTATATACTCGCTGTAGTGGTTTTTTTGCATTCAGTATGTTCCTTTTTAGTTAAGTCCTTTTAGAAATAGAAGCAGTTTAATTTTGATTTTTAACAGATTGTTGATTTAATGTTTGAACACATGTATAGTTCAAATACAAGCAATTCTTGAGTGTCCATGTCAATGAGGAGAACGGTAGCATGAGGACTGAAAATGAAGACAGTAAACGAATCTCGTATATCTCTCCCTGAAAAGCGTTTCTGGAGTTACATTTAATTACAGACGTGCCTGCACTCTGGGTATTTGAAATATTTCAAACAAAACAGCAAAGCTGCATTGTGCTGAAGCCAGAGGAGCAGCCACTTTCCGCAGCCTTCGACGGCCCGTCCTTCCCTGTCCCTCGCGCACCGAAGGAAACCGACCGTGCGCCACTAGGCCCGTCACGTGGTTATGACACTGCGCATGCGGGGAAAAAATGACACGTACACACCGCAACAAGAGCACAGTTTTTTTACACGCAAGACTCTGTCTCCTCGGAAATATTAGAACCCAGTAGTTCTGCAAAGATACAAACCCAGTCATCTTCTCCTTCAGTGTAAAGCAACATTTCTGAAAGTCCTTTTGCTCAGCGTACTTGTTCCATGAGGAGGTAAGAGAGCCACTACGAAATTAAGTTTTTCAAACCAAGTAAGTCTAGGTGTATTTGCCTCTGGATAACTTTCTTGGAATTTCTTGGTGAACATTTTCATTTCAAAGGCTCATGAAAGCATTATTGTAATGCAGCACCTTTGTTGAACTCACAGTTTTCCAAACTTCTTTAACTGAAAATCTTTTGGGAGAATGTTGTTTAAAGAACAGTAAGAATGAGAAAATTATTACCTGCATGTGAAAGAAAAAATCCAGACAAAAAGGACTGGAATTTATTATTATTATTATTATTATTTTATTTTAAACCAAGAACATGTATTGGTACATTTTACATACAATGGTCACATTCATCACATTTATTTTGTACCTGTACATGATGCATCTTGGTTCTCCCCCCTCATCCCCACCCCTCCCCTCTGTTCCTTCCCTCACTATTTACAGCAGGTTTATTCATAATTTTCCATATTTTCCCTTTCCCTTTTCTTTCCTTTGTTGCCTTTCTGCTTTTCCCCCTTCTTTCTTTCTAGTACTCCTCTCTTTTGTATATTATCTTCTTTTTATGTAATATTTATTACACCTCTTTGTCCTTATTTACAGCTATGGTTTCTCATATCAAAGAAACAATTCGATGTGTACTCATGAGTGTCTGATTTATTTCACTTAAAAGTATGTTCTCAAGGAACATCCATTTACATACGAATGACTCAAGTTTATACTTTTTTATGCAGTGTAGTACTCCATTGTGTAGAAAAACCACATTTTCTTTAGCCATTCATTGGTTGTTGGGCATTTAGGTTGGGTTATTATTTCACATTAAAAAAAAAACTTTATAAGCCCCTGTAATAATATAGTTATAAATAAAGCAGATATTATAAACATGTATTCATATACTTTATTTTGCTATCCATTTCCTCTTGTTATATAATAATATGATAATTTTTCTTTTAAAAATTTTAAATTTAATATATTGAATATAAGTTATATATAAAAATTAAGAAACTACACTGCTGAACATAATTTATGAAAATGTGAATTATATATTAGGCCAAGCTTTTTTTCCCATTGAATTTCATGCTGTAATTTGTTAAAATAATGGCGATTAAAATTGTTTTTCTCCCAAATTCTCACAATTGCTATTTAGGGCAGATGTTGGATCCCTCTGATGGACACTCTTGCTTTCCCAGAATGAGCCCTCCAACTTGTATGCTTTATCTCTGGTCCATTACAGGAATAATGCAGATTTGCCTCCATCTGCTGTGCCGATCCGGCCCCTAGCCCTGGCCAGGTTCCTTCCCACCCCTTTCCCCACTGAGCTCCGTCCCTAACATCAGCCTCCCTGTGGCTTCCTTCACCTTGGGTATGTGCTACCTTCTCAAGCAACTTCCTACCCTTACAGTAAAAGAAGTAAAAACTTTCCCAAAATCAGGTGCTACAGAATCACAAAGAAGTCTGCAAATTAAACAGCAGATAGACATATGAAAAAATGTTCGACATCACTGGTCATTCGAGAGATGCAAATCAAAACAACTCTGAGATTCCACCTCACTCCACAAAGAATGGCTATTATCAACAAATCAGCCAATAACAAATGCTGGAGGGACTGTGCAGAAAAAGGAACCCTTCTCCACTGTTGGTGGGAATGTAGACTGGTGCAACCGCTATGGAAATCAGTGTGGAGATTCCTCAGGGAACTAGGTCTAGCGATTCCATTTGACACAGCTATTCCCCTTCTTGGTACCTTCCCAAAAGAATTAAAATCATTATACCACAGGGACATATGCACACCCATGTTTATAGCCGCACAGTTTGTAATAGCTAAATCGTGAAAGCAGCCCAAATGCCCATCGACAGCAGAATGGATTAAGAAAATGTGGTATTTTTATACAATGGAGTACTACTTGCCATAAAGAATGATAAGCTTGAGATATTCCTAGGTAAATGGATGCAACTTGAGACCATACTCCTAAGTGAAATAAATCGGACACACATGTTTAAATACCACATAGTTTCTCTGGTGTGAGAAATGGAAGTGTAAATAAAGACTAAGATGTATCATATTGGGAAAGAGAAGAAAGTGTCCAAATGGGAAAGGGAACAAGGGAGGGGGAAAGGAAGAGAGGGACAAGAGAAATAAGAAATGGAGGGACAAAATGGAAACAAAGCTTTTGTAAATAGGGAGGGAGGAGGGGGTGAAGGGAGGGGAATGGGAAAAAAAGAAGCAACAAGATATGTCATGTACAGGTACAAATCCCCAATGATGAATGTTATCAATATGTACATCGAAAATGTACCATTAAAATAAAATTTTAAAAAAAGAAGTCTGCAAATTAATCTAGTAAGGGTAGATTTTTAAGGAGCATTTGATTTTTAAAAGGTGATAGAAATAGCCGGAAAGAAAATCGTAAAGGGCTAGAGCTAAAGGAGGGAAAATATCTATTCTAGTTGGCCAACTTGTTCCATCTTCCCAAGACTCATCAACATATATTTAAATTTATCTTTCCTTAACAACTGCCTGCAATTTGGCAGCTACCCACTGTGACACATTTTGCCTGAAGATTTTGGTAAAAATACTCAATAGAGAATTTTTTTTTTCTTTTTTCTTTCTTTATTTCTGTGTGTGGTACTAGGGGTTGAACCAAAGGCCTTTCTACTAAGCTACATCCCCAACCCTTTTTAAATTCATTCTGAGACAGGTTCTCCTTGCTAAACTGCCCAGGCTGGGCTCACATTTGCCACCCTCCTGCTTCAACTCCCTGGAGAACTGGGATTACAGGAGTGCACCACCATACCCAGCTCGATTTCCCCTTTCTTATCTGATACTTCCATTACAACATCCCCTTAGCCAATAAATTCAGGCACTTTCTTTAATCTAGCAGTTTTCAAAGGGTGACCTGGGGAACCCTGAGAGAGGAAAGCAGAGATTATTTCAGGGAGTCCCCAAGTCAAAATTATGTTCAGACAGTATTAAGATATTCATAGTTCCTTGCTTTTTTCACTTATATTTTCTCATGAGCACATATGTTTAAACAGAAACTCACCACAGGTTTCTATCAATATAAATCTATGAGATAGTGAGACACAGCTGTTCAGATTCAACTAATCTAAGTTGCCAGAAAATGCGCTGCCTAATTTCATATGCAATTGGCCCTCTCTATCTGCAGGTTCTGCATCCGTGGAGTCAACCAACTATAAATCCAAAATAGGAAAAAAGTTTGTGTCTGTACTGAACAAGTACAAATATTTTTCTTGTCATTCTCTGAACAATACAGTATATACATACTACAAATACTGTGTACATAATGCTTACATCATATTAGGGATTATAAACAATATAGAGATGACCAACAGCATATAGGAAGATGAGTGTAAGTTATATTTGAATATCTCTGCCATTTCATACAAGGTACTGTACAGTAATACCTCAGTTCACTAAGGTAATGCGTCCTATGATTTTGGAAAAGATGGCCATGTTTGTGTTTGTGTGGGAAAGATGGCCACAGTCGTGTTTGTCACCCAGGGCAGAGTTTCCAAACAAAACAAAATTTTGCCCAACACTTCCATCCGCAAACCAAATTCTTTGCAAACAAAAGCATTTAGGAATCGAGAGGCCACTGTACTTGACATCGTCAGATTTTGGTTTTTGCAGTAGCGGGGGATGTCCCAAGAATACGAGGGCATTAGGGGGAAAAATCTTCTCTTTCTATATTCTTTCCCTCTAAATTGTATAACACTTTTGCATTTTGAGTCTTTACAAGTAGAGAATTGAATGTGGTGCTTTACATGACTGTCAGTCAATGCAATAATCATCTACTAATTCCTGTATGAGCCTTCAATTAGAAAACTATCATTTTTTTTCTGAAATCTTTTTTGATCAGAAGAAATTTTTGTTTCACAAAATCAGAATTTCCAAAAATGAAGGTTTGCAAATTATGCAGCCCATTGTGCCTTCGTGGTCACCTGGCATGTTGCACAAAACTAGTGCGTGTCTCTGAACAAAGTCTGTTGTATGTGGTCTTCGACAGTTTAAGAAAGAACGGCAGGACTGACATTTTCTGTTATACTTGTAAATGCAACCAGAGGATATTGAGCAATGGGGCATCCGAAAAATAAATAAAAGTTTCTGAGCATTTCAGGAAGATCCCAGAGTTTGGTGGTATTTTGCTGGGCTTGGTTTTACATAGTAGAGTGTTTCTGCCTAATTAATCGTTCACTGGGACCTGTGAACAGGATGATCTTGGTCAAGGGTCTGTAAGATCTCCCCAGACTCCCAAAAAAGTGGGGGAAAATAATGGCTTTAAAGGAGCAGTTACTGACTCCATGGCATCAGTCCATTGAAGAAACCCATTCTGCTGCTCCGATGCCTGGCTGTCATGGACTACGAGAGTCTGTCAGTTAACCCTTTGATTAGTTTTCTCTGCAAAGGTAATCAGTTTTTCCATTTTCATGGTGATGGCATCTGTTCCTTGGCTAATGCTCCAGTTCCCAAGAAACACTGCCATGTAAACAGTTTCATCCGGCGATACAGAAATATTCTAATTCTGTGTCATGGTTCCCTACAGTAATAGACATGCTTAAAAGGTTTCATGTCATATTAGAAACAGCTAATTTGAAAATTGCTTTTTCTGAAATTCTGCATTACTGAGTTTGACTGCCTTTGACTACATCTAAGTGACTCACTGTATGGCTTTCCTAAGAAAGTTCACTGGGGCCCATTGTTTGTGATATTATTGACTTAACAGTCATTAAAAGACTCATAAAAACGTACTTCCTGCATGTTCAGGGCATAGTGTTTAAGCTGTAAATATGGCAATATAGGTGTAAATATTGGCTTAAAACTCTTCTTTGAGTCATTTATTCCCTTTATCTTATTGACTCTAAATTGCCTTTCTCTTCTGTTTAACCTGGCCCTTTCCCAGCCTCCAAATGTGCTTCCCGAATTCCCAGTGGCAGGCTCGTTGGGACTCTTCCCGTAAGAGTCAGGGGGCACCACACCAGGATAACTTTGTTCTCACTCTGTCCCAGACACTCCGTAGCAGTGGAACACAAAGGTGGTTCACCGCTGGGCTGACCTTTGATTCTTGGCAGAGGGCAGAGATTTCACTGAGGGAATTCACTCTGGTTGATGGGTCTCTAGTGTTTGTCAAGATCTGTGTGGAAACGAACATTCAGAGGGTCTTTGTAGAAAAGTCCAGAAATAAAGGAGCAAGTCAGGAGATCTCTACCCCTAAAATAGGTCAGGTTACACCTAAGGGCTCCTTGATTGATGCACTTGCAAAAATTATCACCTTTCCCAGCACTTTCCCTTTTGCCTTTGACCGAGAAGAATAGAAAAGAAAAGTCAACTGAATCAAGACGTAAATTCATTTTTACAGCTGAATAAGCTTTGTCTATGGTTGTTTTAAAAATGAAATAAATGGAAAAATATTTGTTGGAGAATAATAAACACACCCAGGTATTTGCTGCTATTCTAGGCCGGCCTAAGATTGAAGTGGCTCGGTAAGACCACCTGTGTTTCTTGGTTCAAGCCCAGTAGAGCTTCAGAATTTGTATAGTTGGTTTCAGTCCAGCGACCTGGCTACATTCTTAGCTCTCTTACTCAACATGAGGCATCAAGATCACTGGAAACTTTAACAAAAATATAAACAACTGGAAAAGCCGGCGAGCCTCTGGTTTGACCCCCACACTGCACACCCTTCCATCAATCTCTTTCTAATCTTCTGAGAAATTAGTTCACCCTTCAAGGCAGGAGAAGGGGCATCCTGAGGGTGCAGCTGCTCAGTCTCCCTGAGGAGATGAAGAATCTGTGATCACCCCCAAGCACACATTTAGATGCTTGTTTTTAAATCTGCTTTCCACTTGGACAAATGGAAGCCTCCATGGTAACTCTAAAAGCATCAAAGAGAAAGCAGTACGACTCTTGTAAGCATTCCACTATGGAATCCAATAAAAGAAACAACTCGAAACCCTTTCAGAAGCATTAACAAATTGCTATCCAGAAGCAGCTCCTCAAGGAAGCTTGCTCTTCACCTAATAATCTAAAACACATCCTTGAAAATGGTAGCTGAGGAAGAAGGAAAAAGATAACAGATCTTATTTTCCATTTGTTCTTCTTTTGGTATACTTCAAAATAATTTGGGTACTTTCTGAAGTAGATATTTTGGATGTGTTTACTCAAGTTTCCAAAAGTGTACTAAATTTAAATACCTTTATTTTAAAAAGATAATAAAATGGCCTTATCGATTTTAATAGGTAGGAAAGTGAGCTGTAGATATAGTGAGCACTGTGCCTGAGCTGAGCACCATTGTCTTACTATGTCATTTCTAGTACCCATTTGTGTGACCCTGGACAGGTCATGGAACCCCTCAGAGTTCTCAGATGCGACAAAAAGATAGGATAAAAGTCTGGTTTCCCACAGTCCATTTAATGAATATACGGGATTAATAGGCAACAGAGAAAGAGTTTTTATGATTTTTTTTGTTTCAGACATGCTGTTATTGAGCAATAAAATGGAACTTTACAACTAAATCACTCACGTTTTAATATATTATTTATCATTATAAATGGGAGTTATGACATGAGACAATATCTAAATTTATTTGATGCTCTTATTGCACGATGCACCGTGGGAATAGTATAATCTAAGGTACTTCCAGCTCTAAAATTCCATTTTTCAATCTGAGGTAGCTAATTGCAAATTGGCATGTGTACAAAGGTCATCATCATGGCAATTATTATCGCCGAACGATGTACTTCACAGGTGCACGTGTGGGAGCATGGAACAGAGCAAGCGTGTATAAAACTCTATTCCAGCGGGAGAGCTTCCATGTTCCCCACCTATTTTAGTCCTTGGAGGGCCGATTTCTGCATGCGTGGCCGTGTTGGAAGGCTGAGCACTCAAACCCTCCACAGTGTAAACTGGGGTTACTCCTCACCGCTCTTACTCATTGCCGTTGGTCTCCTTAGCTTCCTGACAAGGCACGATACGGTCTGCATAAACGACAAAGGGTGTTTTACTGCCCAGCATTTACTCACCACATAGCTGTCATTTATTTCCCAGAAAATACGATAAGTCTCCTTTTTGAAGTATAACAGTAGCCTCAGTTAGAGCATGTATTTTAACTAGAATCATTTCCATAACCTAATGTTCATGTGTGACCGACCCATGCTGTAAATGGATTTTGTAAATTTCTTTCTGTTTTTGTGATTACAACTTAGGGATTACAGGGCAGAAAAACAAAAATGATGGTAAATATACAGTAATTTAATTTTTTATTGACAATCCGTTCATGTACTTTATCAGCTGTCTTTTCTTCCCAAATTATAAAAGGTATGGTTATCTCTGGTGACTATTTCTATGATAAAGAGTATAAAGTTAAGTAAATTTTTAAATAGTTGGGGTTTTTTGTTTTTGTTTTGTTTTTCCTGAGACAAAGCCTTGCTAAGTTGCCCGGGCTGGGCACAAATTTGTGATCCTCCTGCCTCAGCCTCCCAGAGTGTTGGAATTACAGATCTGTGCCACCACACCTGTCTAGACTACAAATACATTTAAAGCGTTTTTCCTTGTCAGTAATTATTCATGTAGTTTAATGATTAAATCCACGTGTAGTCATGTTGTGACTTATTTAGTGGTGGCCCTGAAAACGCCCCTCTCCATTCTCCTGCTGCACAAGACCATAACTGACTAATGCCTTCAGCTGTGACTTGGGAGCTGCCCCTGAGTGTTTGCAGAGGCCGCCCTTCCCGTGGGGTATCCTGGGAGACACACAGCTCCTTTGATATGTGCCTTTAGCTTGCAGACTCTATCAACCTTGCCAAAACTTTGTTAAAACTGTACTGCTTCCTAAAACTCTTTCATCCAAAGTTCCTGCCATCTCTCTTCCGCCAGGTTGAGAGCAGCATTATGGTCTGATGTTCTTTCTTCCCGTTTTCCTTCATTGGCATCTACTCTGATAAATCTCTCGCATCTCTAATCTTACCTTGGTTTTTGCTTCTCAGAGGACCCATTGTTAATGAACTAATTCCCCATTGTTGGAAATTTAGGGTATTTCATGGGCTTTTGTTTTGTGCTTTGTTTCTGATAAATTGTATTACAATGAAATTTCTTGTACAATCTGATACACAGCTTTGTCAGTTCTGTATTATATAATCTTAGAAATGTAATTGTTGGCTGCACGAAAGATATATTTTACAGCTTTTGATACACACTGGAAAACTACCTTTTAAAAGCTATCCCAATTTACACAATTACAGGAAGTTACTTTTCTTTACAGAGCTGTTTATGCTTTTTCTCAGTGACTATTAAGAGAGTTTACACAATAAAGGCAACAAGCTCAGTGAAATAATTTTAAATGTTAGCAGTTATCCCCGTAAGTAATGGATCCCAAGCTGAATAACCTCGAGAAGGGAATCCCACCTACTATCATAAAATTTAAGCCTCCCCCGCATTCACAGGCACACACACACACACACACACACAATCACAGTGTCTAGAAAATATTGTACATAGTATTTTATGAACAAAGCAAAAAAGAAAAAAAATTGTCTTTTGGAATAATTCCTATGGAGCCAATACCACCGAGGAGCCGCTCACATTGCTGGCAGAGCCTTGTGGTGAGCATTTAGCAGAATCTGGCTAGAGATAGCAGAGGAATTTTGTGTGGGCATGTGCATTAGTTCACTTTCCAAAATAATCCCATCTGGATGCATGAGAAAAGTTCTATCTGTTTCAGCTCATTAGAAGGCAAGATTCAAGCAAACATGCTCATTGATTTAACACACTGGATCTTCTAGAAATGAGTCATCCGTTTCCATTTGTTCCACCAGATTCGAAGGTGGCAGATGACCCGGAAACACTCTCTGAGTTACGCATGAATTTATAGCTTAGAAAACTATAATATTTTATAGGTTGACTCTAAATCAGGCACCAAAACAATTAGAAGCTGGGGAGTAGGAGAGAACGAAAGGTTTAAAGCTGAGCTATAACTTATTTTAATTGAGTCTTCAACATTTGGGGTCAAGGAGACAGTTTCACTAATTTTAAGTAAAGTGGTTGTGCAAAAAGCTGTCTTACAGAATCCTCATTTTTTTCTGTATTCTGAGGCTCAACTCAAAAACAGGCCTGGAAAGTCTGCTCGAAGTAGTTTAGAATTTGCACTATGTTTTTGTTTATTTCTACAGACAAGTGCTGATCAACTACTGTATTCCCAAGTTAATAACAAAAATCCCGTTAAGCCCGTAATGGACTGTACAGGAGTTGTGGGGTGTTACAAAGAAGGCATGGCTCCCTACCCTCAGGGCTCCCCACCCCCAGGGTCTCCCTGGCCGGTGGAAAACGGAAATGAAAATGCCTGAAAACCATTTAGGTCCATTTAAAAGCTCCAAAGTATCAACTTACTTTTAAGGGGCACTAATAGAAGGAGCTTAACATTTGCATTACTGGCTTGAGCAAAACAAAGGAAATGAAACCATGAGCCTATTAGGAGGACCAAAGGAAAAATGGAGACTTTCAGAAGATTACATACTAATTTTCCCAGAAAATGCATGCTATTTTAACTTTCAGTGTATCGCTTTGAAGCAATAATCTATGAAGATTAGTTTGTTAATATCTTTACAACAAATTCGTCCATTTTAAATTCTGACTTCTACACCATTAACAATAGAGAGATGGGGTGTGTGTGTGTGTGTGTGTGTGTGTGTGTGTGTGTGCCTGTGTCAAGCCTTACTACTAGTAAAATTCTCTTTAGTACTGAGAAAATA